>JARQOD010000005.1:178904002-178930123 GCA_033576555.1 Oophaga sylvatica | reverse complement strand
AAAATGCAGTAACAGGCGATAAAAATTTTAATCTGTAAAAAAAAAGCCTTTCTTTAAAAATGTCTTTTTCGGCAAAACAAAAAATAAGTCCTCACCCAACCCGAGATCACGAAAACTGGAGATACTACGGGTATCGGAAAATTAAGCAATTTTTTTTTTTAACAAAGTTTGGAATTTTTTTTCACCACTTAGATAAAAAAGAGCCTAGACATGTTTGGTGTCTATGAACTCGCAATGACCTGGAGAATCATAAGATTATTTTTAGCATTTAGTGAACCTAGTAAAAAAGCCAAATAAAAAATAAGTGTGGGATTGCACTTCTTTTTGCTATTTCACTGCAACTTGGAATTCTTTTCCCATTTTCTAGTACACGACATGGTAAAACCAATGCTGTCGTTCCAAAGTACAACTCGTCCCGAGAAAAACAAGCCCTCACAGGGCCATATTGTAGGAAAAATAAAAAAAGTTATAGCTGTGGGAAGAAGGGGAGCAAAAAACGAAAATGCAAAACCAAAAATAGCTCACGGGGTTAAGGAGTTAAGTTAAATAGCAAAATTTATGAACTTTATGCTATTTGCAATAACACAATGAAACAAGAACAATTAAAATATGTCAACACAGCTAATATAACAAGTGATTTCTCCAAGTTCAAAATACTACTTTTAATAAATGCTGCAATCTCAGAATTATTCAACCCCTTCACAACAAGCATCTTTAGTATTTAGACAAGTATACTTTGGCTGTTATGACCTGCTGCAAACATAATGCGTAGCCAGACACCATCTTCTGGCAGCATTACTAAGGAATTGTGGCCACTTCTCAAGGGCATTGGATGCACAAATCATTTAGAAACAAACCAAATTCAGGTCTAATTTTTAAAAATTTGCTGATCCTGGCAAACTTGAACAATTTGCAAAAGCCTGCCTCTATTTTACACACTTCAAAAAATTGCATCAGCCATAGAAGTCTCATATGATTTTGGGTGCAGCCTAAGCCTTGCAGCTATGACATCACTTTAGAAGGTGCAGCCAATCAGGAGAAACTATCATAGATCATAGCCTGTATAAAAGAAAAAATAGGGAATGCTGCAGCCATTTTGAAGTGAATCTGGTTAGTGAGAGGAAGTCACAGCTCACAGCTTAGCAATATAGATAGGGAGAGCAAATCATAAAACATTGGACAATGCGGCAGACAGTGCATGTTGTACAACTGCAGTAGTAAAGAAGATTAGTGTAAGAGTGGAAAACAGCTGTGATGGAACACAAACTATAGTCCTGAGTTTTTGCAATTCTTGTTCAGTCATTTTTGGAAGGGAGGAATACTTTAGTTCCCTGCAAAAAAAAAGAATAGTTAAAAGATATTTAACTCGGACTGACAAGCACACAAAATGTGCGTGCCACAAACCGTTTTTTTTCACAACTGTTGTAGTAGTTAAACTTTGCATTAGTACACACCACACCATAAATATGGCTGTTGTCTACTGAAGCATTTTTTGTTCAGTTCCTTTAGGGAAAGTGGGAATTGTGTGGTAATTAGGGATGAGCGATATTGCCCGAAATCGTATCAGAATTCCGATTTCCGATATTGGAAAAATATCGGATATCGGAATTTCCGATTTCCGATATCAATGCAAGTCAATGGGAGAAAAAAATCGGAATTACAAAATGACCACTACAGTGCTATATAATGGATAAAATGGAGGGGAAACACCTCAGGATAATGGGGAAGGAGTATGCAGAGGCAGAGGAGCAAAAAAATCGCTAGAAAAATGCACAGAGCGAAAACTGTAGCAGGAAAACTGGTCGCCATCTTCTTAACAGCAGTGTTTTTTCTTTGGGTTAGGATTAGTTGGGGTAGGGTTAGGGTTTATGGTTAGTAGGGTAAGGGATAGGGTTAGAGCGAGCGTTGTCGAAACACCGTTTGGAGCAGGAGGTACACGTGCCCTTGGGCACTCCCGAGAACCAGCTGGCGATGCTGGAACTCGGTTTACCCTTTGGGGGAGGCACCTGTGTCCGCACTTCACTGCCACGAAACATCCAGCATGGCTGGATCCCGCCTCTTTGTGCTTCTGCCTATAGCTGTTTGGCATCTGTCATCCTTTTTTTCCACTTTGGTCTAACGAGGTACAGCTGGCGGTACTGTTGCCCAGAAACACAGCATGCTGTGAAAGTGGCAGTCACGGAAATGGGCACTAGCTGGCAGTACTAGAGCCCAGAAACACGGCATGCTGTGAAAGTGGCAGTCACAGAAATGGGCACTAGCTGGCGGTACTAGAGCCAATGGAAAACAGTATGAGGTGAAAGAGTCAGTCACAGAACCAGGTGCTACCAAGTAGAGGCCAGAGCATGGGCATAACAGATTACGCTGTGTGCAACAAAGGCACATGACAGAGCATGCATACTGCTACCAACCATGCATGTAACCTGTGTACTGTGGCCCAGGGCAGCAAAAGTCACCAGAAATCCAGGCCTGGTTCATTTGTAGGAATGTAAGCCGGTCCACATTTGCAGCGGATAGTCTGGTACGTTGGTCTGTTAGTACATTGCCAGCTGCACTAAAGACGCGTTCAGAAATCACACTGGCACCAGGACAAGTCAGGACCTCCAAGGCATACTGGCTAAGCTCAGGCCATGTATCCAACTTGGAGACCCAAAACTTGAAGGGGGCAGATCCATACTGAAACCCACTGACAGGGGTGAAGAGGTATTGTGCCACCATCTCACGGTAACGTTGCCTCCTAGTGCGTTGCACTGTCTGTGCTGATGGTGCCCGAACTTTTTGCGGGTTCAGAAACCGTTGGAACAGGTTGGGTATACTGAACCTGTCAGTAGCAGATGTACTGCTTCTGCTACCTGCTTCTGAACGGATTCAGCTGGGCCCAGGACGTACTGAGGTGCCTGCTAGTGCACGCGCATCACTGCTATGCGGTGGAAAAGAGTACATGAGTGAATTAACCAGTGCTTCTTGGTACTCCTGCATTTTACGCGCCCGGTTCAACAGTGTAATTAGGCTTTCAAGGCTGTCCCGGTAACGTGGATCTAAGAGGGTGGCCACCCAGTAGTCATTTGTGTGGAGAATACGAGCCACGCGTGGGTCTTTTCTCAGACACTGCAGCATGAAGTCACTCATGTGCTGAAGGCTGCCAACTGGCCATGCATCGCTGTCACCAGCTGGAGGAATGTGCTCTGGCTGATCTGCATCACCCCATCCACGCTCTGGTGACTACTAGAAGAGCACTTGTACTTTTCTCCTCTAGCTCATCCTCATAGTCCTCCTCATCCTCCTCGCTTGCTGTGTCCTGCCTGGACCTTTGTGAGGCACCCACAGAGCTTTGTACCAACCGGGCCGATGAAGATTGCCTGGTTGGTGCAAGTGTCTCATCATACTCCTCCTGAGAAACCTCATCCCTTAGTCCTTTAAGTGATGATTCTATAAGGCATATAAGGGGAATAGTCAGGCTGAGTGGGGCAGTATCCGCGCTCACCATCAGAGTGGAGTCCTCGAAGCACTTCAAAATGGTGCATATGTCCTTCATGGTTGCTCACTCTGTGGTTGTAAAGTGGGAGGGCTGAGATGTGTGTCGCCTACTTTGTGCCTGCTGCAACTGCAACTCCATAATTGCAGGTTGCTGCTCACACAACCTCTGCAGCATATGCAAAGTCGAATTCCACCTGGTGGGGAGGTCAACAATGATGCGGTGCTCGGGCCGGCCCAATCTGCGCTGTATGGCTGAAAGGCGCGATACAGCCATGCTTGAACGCCGCAAATGAGAGCACTCGTATCTGACTTTGTGCAGCAGCTCCTCAAGGTCAGGATAGTTCCTAAGGAAACTCTGCACCACCAAGTTTAGGACATGGGCAAGGCATGGAATGTGAGTCAGACCACCTAGGCCCAGAGCTGCGACCAGGTTTCGGCTGTTGTCACACACCACCATACCTGGCTGGAGGTTGAGCGGCGCAAGACACATGTCGCTCTGCTCCTTGAGTGTGTTCCACAGCTCGGTTGCGGTGTGGCTAACATTACCCAGATAAACCAATTTCAACACGGCCTGTTGATGTTTGGCCGATACAGTGCTGAAATCGGTTGTTGTGGTACGTCTGGGTGCAGGCGAGTCTGACGAGGAGTATGAGGGGGAGTCAATTTGTACGGAGGAGAGGCCTGCAATCCGTGGAGTTGGCAGGACCCGCGCACTGTCTACTTCAGTTCCAGGCTCAACTACATTTACCCAATGGGCGGTGATGGAAATGTAGCGTCCCTGGCCATGCAGACTGTCCACGCGTCGGTGGTCAGGTGGACCTTGCTACTAACTGCATTTTGTAGCGCATGCTTAATTTTACACTCCACATGCTGTTGCAGGGCGGGGACGGCTTGCCTGCTGAAGTAGAAGCGGCTGGGAACGCTGTATTGTGGGATTGCAAACCCCAACATATCGATAAAGGCTGGCTTGCTCACCAGCCAGAATGGTAGCATTTCCACTGCAAGTAGTTTGGCAATGCGAGAATTCATGCCCTGTGCTCTTGGGTGGTTTACTGAGTACGGGCGCCTTTTCTCCCACACCTGTGTGACAGATGGCTGCACACTGGATTGGGAGTGTGAGGATGCCAGCGATTGGGATGCTGACGAAGTACAAACAGTGTGCATTCTGGCGAGGAAGCGGGAGCAGGAGCAGCTGTTTGCGAGCTGGAGGAAGAGGTGGCTGAAGAGATGGAAGTTGGGGGACGGCGAATCATCTTGGGTGTGATGCTGCCACTCCACAGGGTGCCTCTTCCTGATAAGCGTCAACATATTGGTGGTATTAAGGTTGCTGACGTTCTTCCCTCTCCGCACAGTTTGTCAACAAAGCTTGCATCTGACTACTGTAACGTCATCTGCAACTTGGTCGAAAAAGGCCCATGCACCACAACTCTTGGGCGCACCCCTTGTGCTCTTTAAAAGAGCCCTGCTCCTAACGGGTGCTGAATTTGAGGGAGTAGACAACAAATTTTTCCCTCTTCCTCTCCCACGTGGACGGCCACGCTGCGCCACACCTGCAAGCTCTTCCTCTGAGCTATCCCTACTTGCTTGCTGCCCCTCAGCATGCCATGATGGGTTAAGGACCTCGTCATCCAATACACTTTCATCAGCAGAAACAGGCAGCTGAGTTTCATCATCATCTGCTGACTGGGGTCTGGTCAATGTGGGCACTGGCCCACCCTCCACTTCTTCCTCAGACGCACACAGTGGTTGTGCATCTGTGCACACTACATCTTCTTCAGCTGCAGGAATGCTGTCTGGCTGGCACACAGATTCCAAGCCAACAGATTCTGAGAAGAGAATTAAGGTTGGCTCCTGGCCTTCTGAATGTCTGGGCAATTTAGTGGGCGATGAAGAAGCAGATGGGTGCTGCTCTTCAGTGGCCTGACCCGATGTGGTGGAGAGGTCCTGGGAGGATACTGCGCTCATTGAGGTGGATGCCTCAGCTGCCATCCAACCAACAACGGTTTCTACTTGATCCTCTCTTATCAGCCTATGGCCCTGTGCTCCTAACAAGCTGCGCATAAATGACTGCTGCCGGGTGAAAGTAGGTGCTGAGTGACTTGGGCCTGCTGCTTGCTCTGGATGTGCACCATGTCTAGCTGCTGATGCACCTCTTCCGCGGCCGCAACGGGGACGTCCCTTACTCCCTGCCTTCATCTCTATTGATGGATTCAGAACAGCAATTTCACTATTAGATTCGAGATCTCTCCCTATCTCCAACAGCAACCTATCCCTATCTGCTTTCACAGTAGAGTGAGGTTAAAATGGCAGGCGCAGACTTTTATACTGCCTGATCACACCATCCAGCCAGCTAATCGCAGCGCAGCCCCTAGCTAGCAAGTTTGGACGCCTCCTACCAAGCTTAGGGAGTTACACAATGTTGTCAGAAATTCTTCAGCTCCTGATTGGCTCCACGGAGCGCTCAGAGGCTGAAGGATTATGGGATTTCAGATTTCCGATTTCCGATGTAAAAAAAATATCGGAATTGGAAATCGGAATTCCGATATAGCAAATATCGGGCCGATTTCCGATATTGCAATATCGGAAAGCTCATCCCTAGTGGTAATAAAAAAGTTAAATTTAGTGAAGCAAAAAATTTATGTTAAAAGAACAAGTGGCAGTGGATGGAGCTATGTAAAAGAAAAAAAAAACCCATACCATGGCATTTGTCAATAAGAATGTAGTAATTTCCAGGAGATGTAGCACCAACACTACCACTTGCACCAGCTGTCTGGATTGTGGTACTAAGGATGCAGACCACCACTGGCCCTTTTTGCTTCTAGAAAGCATATTACATGGGGAGGAAGCGTAGGACAGAACAATGACAACTACAGTTTGAGTCAGTTATCTGCACAGTCAACCTTCTTTGCTGCCATAACAGTTAATCTTTATCATTGTGAACTTTCAATTCTGTTAATGACACCTCTATGTTTTCTGCCCTTCAATCACCTCAGTCATAGCACTCAGTGGGGTAAGGAAGATATTTTGCAACAACTTCATCCAGTTAATTTATTGGATGAAATAAACAGTTAGCTTTTGCACTTAAAATGAGATGAGGATGGTGGAGATGGAGAATAATTCAAATGTCTTGCTTTGTTAGTAGTACTGTCAGCCATGGTGGTAGACATATGGGCACTAGTATTCATGGTGGTAGTTGCAGTCTGAGTCATGGCAAATCCAAATGTGGAAATCCAGGAGCTCAGAAGATTCAGCAACTGCTGTTGGTGCAGGAAACTCAACCGCACCTGAAAGCTTTCATTGTGGTGTGACAAGTCCTACATGCAAGCATCTGAAGTGTAGAAATTCTTTCTATGTTGCAGGCCAATTAATCTTTTACAGATTCTGCAAAAGGAAAATAAACTGTGGACAACCTGGGTCTGTCATGGCGGCAACTTGCATTGCTTCTCAGCACCGCCTTCCTCACCGTGTGGTTTCTCCATGAGGCTGGCTGTTCTGCTAAAGTTTGCTTTCTCCGGCACTCCCTTGCATTGCTGCTACAGCATAGTGTTTCCATCTGGCCTATGGGGGTATGGCCGGTCCCTGCAGCTATTTAACCCTGCTTAGTCCTGCAGAGATGTGGCTCCCCAGTCTATTCCATGTGAGAAGGTTCTATTTAAGGCAGCTCCTCTAATCACTTCTTGCCTGAATGTTTGACATGTTTCTCAGTGTTATGCTTCTTGTTACTGACAGGGCCAGTTTCCTGTCTTGCCCGGCCTCTCAGCTCCTCACCCAGCTATTCCTACTGATCCTATACTCCCTGCCCTGATCTCTGATCATTTGACTATGCTTTGTCTTTGCAGTCCTGTACCACACCTCTCACGCTCTGGTCAGCTGCTTTGAGACCCAGGGACTAACAAGCAGTGGTACCTGTGGCCAAGCCTAACCTCACCATCAGAGGCTTTAGCAAAAACCAGGTAGTCACTTAGTTATGTCCCTCCACGGTAAGTCTGGGACCGTGGCACAGTTCCATTACGTTCGGGCCATGGACCTCCCAGTTGCGCGCCTCTTCTCTTTGGAACAGACTAAGATAGCATTTATGGTCTCTTTGCTGTCTACACAAACTCTGGGCGAATCAAATTGGGGAATGTGGTGGTTCAGAGACCCGTGATTTGAAGAAGTTCCGTGCTGATTTCGAGGTTCCAGGCTGTACTTCCTCTGCTGCCTCATCCCTGTTGAATCTAAGATAGAGCATGGATACTGTAGCTCAGTATGTCTTGTGCTTCCATATCTTGGCGGTGAACCTGGCTTGAAATGACAAATCTCTGGTGACAACCTTCTGTTAGGGTCTCTCCAGTTGAATTAAGGATGAGCTGGCAGGCAGACCGGGAAACTCCAGCACATAGGATTGACAGGAGAGCCGACACTAGGTGAGAGTGATTGCTCTCCAGGACTACTGCCTGAAGATACCTTTACTTGGCAGGACAGGTTCCTCACCGTCTATGCCCATCTGGATTCTGGCTCCACAGGCATTCACCTTGATCTGGTCCGTTAACTTCAGCTCCCTACACAACAGCTGGATCATTACTTGACTGTTGCTTCCATTGACGTACAACTCCTGGCTGAACCTTGTCATTTCAATACATTGACAGTTATGCTGCAGGTCAGTGCATTGCATTCTGAGACGATCTCCTTCTATGTGTTATCCAGATCAGTGAATTCTGTTCTCATTGGCCTTCCATAGCTGGGTTTGAACTGAATTGCTTGACCTTTTATGATCCTCTTATGTCAACTGGACATTTCCTTTACCGTGATTATGTGAGTTCAGCCTTGGTAAGGCCAGGTGACACTTTTCAGCTATGTGCGCTGCTCGCGCATGCATACTGTGCCTGCACATCATTTGTATTACGATCATGTGACTGTGGTTAGGTGGCCGCTGTCCTGTAAAATGTGTGGACTGAGATGTGCGATTGGTATGTGCACACAAACTTGGTAAGACTGGAGGATTAGAGTGATAATAGAGCAAGTGTTACCTTGACACCTTGATGCCTTTGTAAGGGGATGAAGAGAAAGATGGATTCTAATGGGGTTGCCTTCCCTGCTCTGTGTCCTGAACCACCAGCGCAGCTTTCAGTATTTTCGGGGAAACGCTTACCACTCCTGGACCGCATTCCCATGTGACAGAAGTTGGATGAGAGAAAAGGCACTGCGCGCGGGAAACTGAGAGGAGCCTGGGCGTTAAAGTGCAGCGCTCAGGAGAGTGAGCTCCTGACATCACAGGAGTAGAGAGTCTCGGCGCTGTGAGCACCCCCGAACTGACACTGACCCGCCAGCCTCCATGACCGGAGGAGGCTCCGCCGACAGGGTAGAGGTAGACGCTGATGCGTTTAGGCCTGTTGAACTGCGCGACAGGCCTGAGCTCCCGAGAAGAGTGATTGGACTGACCGAGGAAAGCAGTATCGTCCCTGTGTTGACTTGCATTGTATGGAACTTTGTGACAAAGACCGGTGGGAGCAGGACCTCTCCCCACCCTACATCCTTCCATTGTTTGCCTTGGAGACTGTGTTCCTTCCGTAGACTGGGATCTGAAAGCGACTGCATGTGCCGCTGTTGACGGTGCCAACGTTGGAGGAATGAACCCTTCAATCAAGCCTACTAATAAATGCTTTCTGCCTTTTGTTCATTTTTTTCTTGAAAGACATTTTTTCTCATTTGCTTGTTGCATATAATCCTCACTACTCCTCCCTGCGTGGAGTGTTCTGATTTTGTTTAATAAACCTTTAACTCTTGATCTGCCTCACATCCGTGGCGACATCCACCGTACCTGCAGTATCTTACACCTTTATATCATTGGGGGGAAGAAAACACTCTCTGGACATGCCTCTATATTTTGCTTTTGGCGCATTTTTTTAGAACCCTCTTATTTGTTCCCAAATGGGGTTAATTACATATTCATGACCTGTTCTGGATGAATTGGATCTTTGTAACCATGGCTCTGTATATGTCATTTTTTGACTATTTGATCATTATGATGTTTGTATGTAAATAATTTAGGTATTGATATATATGGGGATTATTTTTTGTGATGGGTGTATCCTGAACATGGACTACTCCAGGAAGTCCATGTTACTGTTCGGGTTGGCAGCCTGAACATCAGCTGCTTCACAGTCTGTCATCTGTGTTACCGCGTGAGAAGCAACAGCGGCTCTGATAGACGGTAAGTTAGTTTCCGCCTGTCACAGTGCTGCGGTTCACATGCTGTCAGGTTACCGCTGGTCACAGGCATCAGCTGATAAGAGTATTCATCAGCCGGTGTCTTTACAATAAATAAATAATAAAAAAATGACTTGGGATCTCTTCTATTCTTGGTAACCATAGCAGGCAAAACGGACAGCTGTGGGCTGCAACCACCAACTGTCAGCTTTATATTGGCTGCTTATCAAAAATAGAGGGTTCCCTATACCATTTTTTTAATTTACTTAATGAGGTCTCCTTTATTTTTGACAACCAACCAAGCTAAAGCACACAGCTAGGGACTGGTATTCTCAGACTGGGGAGGGGCCATGGATATTGGCCCTCCCCAGCCTAAAAATAGCAGCCTGCAGCTGCCCCAGAAAAGGTGCATCTATTAGATACGCCATTTTGAGAGTGCAGTGGTAAGTGGGGTAATAGGTTTGGGTTGATGACTTCATTGCCCATTCAATATTGTGCCTTTGTAAATGTCTTATGTTAAAGAAGTCTGAGGTCCTGTCACCCCACAGACCTTATGACTGTCCCGTCAACCTTCTTCCTGGCACTTCACCTCACCGGGGGCGTGTGAATCTCCCATCTCTACCTGAGACTCAAGCCATGTCAGAATACATCCAAGAGAACTTAGCCAAGGGATTCATCTGTAAATCCTTTTCTCTTGCTGGAGTCAGCTTTCTCTTCAAGACTAAGAAGGATGGTTCTCAATGGCCCTGTATACACTATCGAGAACAAGTACCCTCTGCCTCTGATTTGAGAGCTGTTTGACAAAATCCATGGAGCTAAGATCTTCTCTAAATTGGAACTCTGAGGGGCTTGCAACTTGATTTGTATCTGCAAGGGTGATGAATGGAAAACTGCCTTTAATGTCTCTTTAGTTCTATCTTGACCACATCCTCAAAGACTGCGGGCCATCCAGTGCTGTGCTTCATGGGTTTCACCAACTTCTACAGGCAATTTATCCCGCATTTCTCATCACTTATATCACCTATCTCTGCCTAAACCAAGAAGGGGGACAATACTAGGGACTGGCCTGAATCGGCAGTGTCGGCCTTCCAGCATGTCAAAGAGACCTTTGGAGTACTCGAGTACTACATCATATTAACCCAACAAGCAGTTTGTCTGGATGTTGATGACCTAGCTATCATTGCTGGGGAAATTCTTCTGCAAAAAACTTCTTTTTGAAAGTCTCTTGCATTTTTTTTTCCAAACTGTTTTCGCCGGATGCACAAAATTAAATTTTGGGGATCGCAGACTTACGGCTATCAAGATGGTGCTGGAGCCGTGGAGACATCTGTTAGAGGGTGTCACCTCTCCAGCGATAATTTAAACGGACCATAAGAATCTGACCTTCCTGTAGTCTACCCAGCTGTTGAATCCTCTGCAAGCCAGATGAGCGCTCTTCTTCACTCATTTTAACTTCGAATTGCACCTATGTCCTGCAGAGAAGAATGTTAATCCTTTGATGTGACTGATTCCACTAGGGATGAGTGAACTTGAACGGCAAAGTTTGGGATCCATACTGGACACCTAGTGTCTAGTACCAAACCCCGAACATGGACCTTTTGATGTACTTCCGTTTTCCTGTTCTGGTTTGCCAGATTAATAATACTTGTTATATTCATAACCTCCAACTGTATAAATTGGGGAAAAAGAAGGTGCAATTGCATGGGTATTTAAAAAAAATAATTTTTAATAGGTCAAATATTACAATTTTTTAAAAATTCAAGTAAAGAGAATAGACGTTAGTGCACTGACATTATAACCAAGTAATTAAATGTTCTATAAATAATATCAACAATAACAAAATTTAAATCAGTGTCATATATTATATGAGAAGTAAATGAGGAAAACCATGTGCACTACAATATGAATAAACAATAGAGGGAGGTGCAAGATCAGTAGTAAGAAAAGGATATGGGCAAGGAGAGAAGAAAGCACTATTGTAAATTCTCCACTCTACATCAAAATTATATGAAACAGATATGTATAATCTTTATTGGCACACAATAGCAAAAAGTGACTTTAAAACACAATTAAAACCATATGGCTACTACCACTCAAGGATATCTGCAGAATGCAAAAATGCAACATAGTAATATGAAACATGCTGCATAATATAAACAACAAGCCCTAAAGCAATATGGCTCATGAGAAGTAGTACCCAGGACCCTGGGATCTATGTGGCTTGATGGTGAAATAGTATGCAGAAAAATATATAAACCTGAGCTGGAACCCTATAATTCCCACAAGATACAACACAAGGGCTATAAGGAAGCTGCCATGGATATAGCCCAGGGGACCACTGCAGTAATCAGCTACCAGGAGATCAAAACTGTGGCTAAAAATGATCCCACAATACAGAAACCATGAAATACTGAGACATGCAAGAAACGCAATGAAAATTTCTCCAGTGGAACAGCTCAATATGTGAGTAGATAAACAGCAAAATTACCAGGGTAGAGTCAAATAAGCAGGGGAATCCAAGCCGGTAGGGCCATAAGTTTAGAGACAGGAACGTTGGGCCACTCCAGAATTTACAGTAGTGCTTTCTTCTCTCCTTGCCCATATTATATGAGAAGAGCCCAATACACTATACACTGTGTTCCAAATTATTATGCAAAAATTGTTTAGGAGTGATAAGGTAAGAATTTTTTTGTTTGTCAGTTAAACTCATTGATGGTGATGTGTGTCAGGGCTCTTTATATCACTGTAAGCAATTGCAGACACCTGTGCTAATTAGTTTGGCTGGTGTGTCCAATGAAAGGCAAGACTACTTAAGAAGGCTGTCCCACATTATTAAGCAGCCTACATTTTCTGCCAAAATGGGAAAGAAAAAGGATGTGTCGGCTGCTGAGAAGCAACAAATTGTGGAGTGTTAAGGTCAAGGCATGACTACAATCAACATTGCCAAGACACTTCGTCGTGATCATCGCACAATCTAGAAGTATGTAGCTGATTCACAGTACACACGTGTGCGTGCTGATAAGGGAAAATTGAGGACTCTTTCCTACAGGCAATTACATCAGGCTAAAAGAGCAGTGGCAAAAAAGCCTTGTCATAGCAGCAGACAAGTTTTTGAAGCTGCTGGTGCCTCCAACGTCCCCCGAACAACAAGATGCAGGGTCCTTCAGAGGTTTGCAGCTGTGCTTAAGCCATCCTGTCGACCTCCTCTATCCACTGCACACAAGCAGAAACGGCTCCAGTGGGCCAAACAATACATGAAGACTGACTTCAAAACTGTTTTGTTCACCGATGAGCACCGTGCAACGCTCGATGGTCCAGATGGATGGAGTGGAGGATGACTGGTTGATGGACACCCCATGCAAACACGGCTACGGCGCCAACAAGGAGGAGGTGGAGTAATGTTTTGGGCTGGAATCATGGGGAGAGAGATTGTCGGCCCCTTTAGGATCCCTGAAGGGGTAAAGATGAACTCCATAGTATATGTTGAGTTTCTCAAACAGAACTTCCTGCCATGGTTCAAGAAGAAGAACCGTGCATTCCGCAACAAGATCATTTTCATGCATGATAATGCTCCGTCTCATGCTGCACATTTAGGATCCATTTAGACTGCCTTATCCAGACCAAAAATCTTTTCCTTGTGGGTCAGGGTTCCACTTTGTACTTTATGCACCTGCACTTTACAAACCGGCTTTTGCTTGAATTTTTAAAATTTTTAAATATTTGACCTATTAAAAATTCAATTTTTTAAATACCCATGCAATTGAACCTCTTTTTCCCCAATTTATACATTTGGGGGTTGTGAATATATCTATTAATGTGATGATGTATTGCCCCTATTTCTCATAGATCATGTTAAAAGAATAATAATGCTTGTTGAAAGACTGCAGAGCATCGAATCAACAAGTTTTTAGACTGTGGCACTTACGGAGCCATCACAGCCATGGCTAATTGATATCGCTGTGATTGGCCAGCGCAGCATGTGACCCGACCTGTAGAAATGCCGGATCACGAGTGCCATCAAAATTCTGCTCTGGTTAGTTTAGGGACAGGGTGCAGCTGGTGTGAGGGACAGAATGCACTTGCACTTTATGCCTTGGAGGTGCTGTGCTGCTCTGTGACAAGTATACTGTCAGAACGTGTGTTTAGCATGGCAGGGGGTGTGATCACAGACAGACATCCGCCTCTCTATATCCAACATGGGGAATCTAAAATTCCTTAAATCCCTTAAAATGAACCAGGCATGGATCCTATGACTTATCTTTACCTTTGGATGACTAGACACCTATACAAGCCTCACCAAGCCAGTATTCCACTTTATTTGCATTTTGTTTCATTTGGGTGCCTTCTCCCCAAATAAAAAACCCAAAAAACAGTGTTGGCTACCTTTTCCTCAGCCTCTTCCACCTCTTCCACCATGTCCCCCTCTTCCTCCATTTAAACTACACCTCCTGATTGTAGATTGGTTAATTATAGGTTGCTTTAAGTCAGTTCATAAAAAAAACACAAAAAAATGAAAAAAGGTGAAAAAAAATAAAAAATTCGACCCCCCTCAATTTTAAAGTGTTGAATTACTCCTCACTTGCCTCTTCCACCTAACCCAGCACAACCACGTCCTCCTCCATTTGGACCTGTTCAAGATTATTATTTTTTATTTCTGCTCTGCTTTGAGTACAGACATGACACAGCTGTAGTGAGGAACAGTATTATGTTTTGTGTATGAGCAGTTTTCCAAAAAACACTCGAAGTGTACTGTGCACTCATGTCTGTGATAGTACTGTGCGTACCCAAAAGTTTTTCTAATCTGCAACCATGTTGGTTGGAGTTATGTGCCTCAAAACAATTTTTCTACTCTAATACAGCCATGTCTCTGTTAGTACTGTGGGAAAAATCTATTTTTTCTACTCTTCTGCAGACATGTCTCTGATAGTCATGTGGGTAAAAATATTTTTCTAATCTGCAACTGTGTCTGTGGGAGTACTTTTCCTATAAAACACTTAAAAATGAGAAGAGCATCAAATAAAGGACATTGTCATGGCCTTCAAGTTCTTATTTTTTGCCATCTTACGTGTTTCTTGCTGTGTCATATCGGTATCATCTGCTGAAAAAGAGTGTTCATTCTGGTCACAAACATCTCTTCCGCAGTCCACAACATGATAGCTACTTTCCATGCATTCACTGACAGATTCAAAAATTACCCAGTGGGTCGTACTTGATTTTGGATAGCACCCTCCAAAACTCCAGGACTCTCATTTTGGACTGAACACCATCTTCATCACATCCCCTCTTCTGGATTGAACTTCCAACAGGCGGAGCACCTTTTTGTCCTCTGGGACACCGTACACTCACACGACGGGATGGACATCTCCACCTCAGACCACAGGTGGTAGCCATGCTTTGAACAATAATTTTTTCAAGGTTAACACTTTATGCTCCTGGGACCCTTAGCCAGCAGCATTTGGAGGCATCACCGACTTGATCCAAGATCCTATTGAGCACATCTGGGACAGCATGTCTCGCACCATCCACCAACATCACGTTGCACCACAGACTGTCCAGGAGTTGACAGATTCTTCAGTCCAGGTCTGGGAGGAGATCCCTCAGGAGAACATCAGCGACCTCATGCCCAGGTGTTGTAGGGAGGTCATACAGGCACATGGAGGCCACACACAATACTGAGCATCATTTTGACTTGTTTCCACTTTAATTTTGCCTTGTTTAGATTTTCATTTTGACTTGTTTCCACTTTCAATTTGGTGGTCTCTCCAAATCCAGGCCTCCATTGGTTCAAAAATTTGATTTCCATTGATGATTTTTGTGTGATTATTTAGACAGCACATTCAACTTTGTACACAACAAAGTATTCAATGAGAATATTTTATTCATTTAGATCTAGGATGTGTTATTTGAGTGTTCCCTTTATTTTTTGAGCAGTGTAAATGATAATACCTAGCAGCAACTGTTTCTTGAACAAAGCTATTCCTGCTCAGGTCTTAGTACTCTCAGGTGACAGAGTTCATGGGCCAATCTTTGGAACTGCACATTGGTATAAAGTGAACTCAAACATAACCTCAGCAATTATGGAAAGGGACATTACATGTCTTGCATAGACAATTGAGTCAATCTTTTGAATGATGGCATTGTACTACAGCAAGTAGACCAGGTGTTTACTGGTGATAACTCACACAAGATGACACTTATGCATCATCTCAATGTTCTCCTCAAAGAACATCTCTCTAATCCCAACAACAGATCAAATTGTATCAAATTTTACACTCGATGGCTCCTTGAATACAACTAGGCAATATAGTAAGCCACAAAGCCTGAGATGTCACAGCTAAGTAACACATGTTTATTGCATGGTGCATGTCCTTAACATCATTGTGCAAAAAGGTAACCAGGTTTCAGGTAACCAGACCACTTAATCAAGTAGTACTTGGTTAGTATAATCATTATATTAATTATCTCGTCCTAGTCACACTATCAAATGCCTGGTTGTTTGGCCAGGAAACAACCATACACTTCCAGTCATCTGCATGAGTGCTGACTCATCCCACACCTGTCCAAGTTCCTAGTGTTGCAGTCATGCCACATCAATTTCACTGACTTGCAAAAAATGATCTAGAATTGGAAAAAAAAACAGAAACACCCTTTGCACATAGTGCATCACCCAAAAAAATTGTCAGAGGTAAAGATAGAAAATGAGAAAACTAACCTGATGTTGTTGCGGCTAAGTGTAAAACAACTAGATGCACTTTGATATAGCAGAGCTCCCAGAAGAAGGCACTACGCCGAAACGCGCATTGAGGTGGGCGGAGCCACGGTTTTGTCAGGTAAATCCTTCAGGCATACACTCATTACTCTTTACTGCTGTCTCGCTGGGTGACTTTTGTTCTCTTTGTGGCGGTTTAACCCTGGGGGATTCACTTTGCACCTCCAGGGTAGATTCACAAGGATATACATATTCTTTTCCTGTTGACACTATGTATATAGTTTTACCAACCAATACAATGCACTTGCACTTTTCCAGCAGACTTTTGTTTACAATGTTGTATTTGTCTTGATTGTTTGCCTATTTTTCAAACATGGCTTTACCTAGTGGGCTTATCATCGTCATCCTTGTCTCCTTATATTCTTGTATATTGTGTTTTATTGTTATGTACATAAAGTTTCACACTTTTATCTATTTCCTTTTTTAGAGTTGTGCTTTTTTTTTATTTGATTTTTCATACTGTTGTACTTTAGCTCTCCTTTATATCCTTGCACCCTTGCATGCTACTAGTTTTATTACTTGTGCATTCTGGTCTGGTACATTCTTTTTTTCAGTATGATTTGTGTCCACAGTTGTTTTGGGGAAGCTATTATTGTGTATTGACAAAGTTGTGTTTATAACCTGATGAAGGAACTGGTCGGGCTCTGAAATCTGTAGTGCTTTTACATGTTTCTTGTTTTTATGCAAGTAAATTTCATCATGACCATCTGCCATGACTAGAACTATTCTCTACAACTTGGTCATGCAATCCACAATACTGTTTCTCCAAATTCAGCTGTGGACACCAGTCACATTGAGCAACAGCACCATCCAACAAGCTGTATTTTTCTTTAATGATTTCAAATACTGATGGCATGCACTCAGCCTCTCCGGAAGATACCAAACCACACTTATTTTGCACAGAAAGGATTATCTACACTGTACTGTCACATGCAGAAGAATGTTGTTAGATATTTAAAACTGGCATTGAGCTAAAAAATGCACTGCACCTTGGACATTAGGAGCAGAAATTATGGACAGGTATAGGACATATCTTTCATAACCATGGGTCATTTTTGAGCAGCAACAATGCATCACCACAACCAGGACAATAGTGAAGTCTTCACCATTGGGCACCAGGCATGGTTCCACAACCAGTCAGTGCTTATCCACCTTCTCCTATACTTCCTCCACATCTTACCCCATGTGCTTGACCCCATCCCTAACAGCAACATGGCAGGATGTTGTATCCATGCCAAGCACTTAGTATTTTCATTTTTGTGAGCTTAAGAATCACTAAGCTTGGGCAGCAAAAGTCATATAGTGGACAAGTTGCTCCTCTGTATCACGCAGCAAATCTTATGCTGGATGGATCCTAGTGAGCTGAAACTGTGCCTTGTTTGGCAATAATGCCCAGAACATTGTGGCTGCACTATATTTTGGCAAAGAAGCTCAATCTCCCTGCATGTTACAACAGCATAAATATTATTTTGCAAAATGTGTTAAAGAAATATACCATTTTGAAGAATGATGTGGCCATGGCCAGGTGAGCGTATGGACATTTCAACCATTCTTACATGGTTGACTTACTTTACAAAACCAGAATGTCATGACTACCTGATTTACAATAATTCAAAACAGCTGATATAGAGGATTTCAAAGGCAAATTATAGTTTAAACAGATTATGACTGAAAGTTTGGGTTCTGGTACATGACCCAAACATTTTTCCAAAGTCGGTTGAGGTACCAAAACTGTACCTGATCTGGAACCAGGACCCGAACTCCATTGAAAACAATGGGGACCAGAACTTTTGAGCTGGAAAATCTCTCTCTCCCTCTACCCCCGGAACTTGAACATTGCAACGGACTCCAGGGAGAAGCCTGTGTTCGGCATTTAGCACGGGACAGTCTAAAGGTACTGCCACACTACACAATCCCGCTAGCGATCTCGTTAGCGTCGCATACTAATGAGATCGCTAGCGGGATTGTTTCTATATCGCTAGTAGCTACCTATTTTAGCGATGTCGTTAGGACGCTATCGCGGTTAGCGATCTCCTTAACGACTTTAGCGGTACAAAAGTACCGCTAAATCGCTAAAAAAGGTGCCACACTTAGCGATATATACTTACCCAGCGGGAGCGCCGACGAGAAAATAGGGTCCGGAACGATTCCAGCGACGAGCGAGATCACAGCAGGAAGCTCGTCGCTGGCAGCTGCCGCACACAACAACATCGCTAACGGGATCGCTAAATAGTGATGTTTTTTAGCGATCCCGTTAGCGATGTTGTTTAGTGTGGCATACCCTTAACTGTCTGCTACGAACCCTGAACTTTTAAGTTTGAGTTATCTTATCTCTAATTATGACATATCCATTGAATATGTGAAAGTTGTATGATTAGTATAAACTCTAGTCATGTACGCTCCTTGCCACGCCATTTAAAGTCTATTATATTGAGAGAGAAAGCTGAGTACAGTGCAACTAGTGATAGGTCCAGGTACCAGCTATCAGAATAACATTGTTAACTATCTATTGGATGGATAATGATTTATTTAAAATGGAATACTCATTTTAAGAATGCAGATTGCCAGCTCTCTTGTGAGATAACCCCTTTAAATATTAACCATTTATTTTTCTTGACAGATAATTGAGTAAAAAAATATTAAAAAATAAGAATATTTGTTGTTTGTTTCCATTGAGCTTCACATTTATTGTTGGTGACAATTATCACAGATGTCATCATAATCTTGAATTCACTATGATTACTATCTTTCTATTCTACTCCAAAGGCAAAAGAAGCCATACAATTATTTAAAATACAGAGCTAATACAAGGAAGCTTCAAAATCTAAATATGCTTCCTACATAAAATTTGCTGTATGAATATGAAGTCCTCTTTAATATTCTAAGAAATGTCTACACTGTTTTTCCAAAAAATCTAAATGAACCTGACATCATTATTTGAAATAGTCACACTCATAAAATATATAATTGGCAAACTGAAAGGTTCTGTCTTGAAGGTATTGCAGGCACCGAATAACACAGTTGGCTCATGCTTTATATCTCACACATGGGTGGGAAGAGAAAGCCCCTTTTTTCTCAGCAGCAATGCACCAGCTACCATTATATCTGGATGCAAAAGGGGCTCTAAAATGGGCAATTATGAAAGAAATAAATACTATCACCACATGAACTCAACAATAATAATTAAAAGAGCACACTGTAAAAGAAATCTATACTGTAGAAACTGAAGTAGCAAAAGTACAGCTCCAAGATGGGAAAATAATTGAGGAGCGTAGGGAAGAGTGTATAAGCTGCTATTATGTAGCATTGTGAAACCAGCTCCTCAAATAAAAGAATAACACCATACAGTTTTCTTACTGTTAGCGCAGCACATGATGGGAGTTTAATACAGGAGTGGTGTGAGTCACACGTTCGTATCTTCCCATCAGGTATGGTGAAATGGTGGGAATGTCTTCTCCACCCACTCTATTAAGCAGTGTGAGTTTTTGTTTTGCCCTATTTGAGAACCAGACTATTGCACCATGTCACCGATGAAAAGAGAAAATAATATACAATGTAAACCCACGCCGCCACTGCTAACTGTATTACTTTGTTGATTTCTTTCTTAAAGCAGATACAATAGCTTCTGGAACAGTTCCAGAGGATGAAAGAAATAGATTTGGGAGTCACTTTAAAGGCACCTAAGGAAGGGACTGGAGTGAATTGGGTCTATATGAGCCAATGATTTATTAATAGCAGAGTAGAAATCACTTTGAATACAAGTTAACATAAGTTCATTCCCTACTATCAATAGTATGCTAGTCCGATGGCTTGCATACAGTAGTGCTCATTTGTGAGAATGAGGAAATTAACATAAAAATTAAAGCCATTGCTAAGTACTAGATATGTAAATGTATTTTATATGTTATAAATGAACTGTTCAAAATGCTGTAAGTGGGACAAAACTGCTGACAGACTGCCTCCAAGGTGTACCTATACACATAAGTGGTAGAAAATATATGGTCTTGCTGCCTTCATCTGCCCCAACAAGTTGAGTTTTGACACAAATACTAATTTCATATGTCCAGGAACTCTCGATTGTTATGCATCGTAGCTTTGAAAAACAAATGGGCAATCACAGGCGATGCTCCATTACAACTAGAGATGTATGAAACAAGCGAAAATTCTAACGATTGTACTATTTAATTTTTTTGTTTGATTTAATGAAATACAGGAAACAAGATCATAGGGATAAAGACACCCCCACATCCTGTAATCTAAACAGATGTCTCTGCCGCTATAGGTGGATTAGACTTAACAACAGGCAGTGGGCAGCAAATTACACAGACGGACGACACATAGCGGCTAGAAAGATAACAGACAAGAGGGGTTCCTTATGTAACACTGTGTGCAATAGGTGAAGTTGTGATGGAGGGTTGGTCGCTCACCTATACAGTTTGTGCAAAACACAACTCCATGAATGAGTGATGTGTAATCCAAATGGGGCTGCTCTGCTGCTTCGGGCCCTGTAATCACACTGTTTGGATGGAGGACATGGAAAAATAAGGAGAGAAGAGTGTGGTGGATTCTGGGCGTTGCTGCTGACAAAGGTGATTACAGGCGGCAATTATAAAAAAAAAATCCAATTTATTGCTGAAAATGAAAATATGAGAGCGATAATTCATTAACTTCAGTAATGAGGTGGAATGAATCTGTAACTTATTAACAAAAGGTTGAATTAATAAATCAATATAGTGGGATAAATTGGACGTTTTAGAGGTTATTCCAGATAAAATAGGACGACCTGGTGGATTAGTCAAACTTTAATTAAATCACCTTTGTCCGATACAGCGCCCACGATCCACTGCGCTCATCTCTCATTTTTTACATCTGGATGCTGGAACTTTGAAGCCATTTTTCAGAGGTAAGACAATATATTTTTTAAGTAAAGTGATTCGCAAACCAAAATTAGCCAAACAAAATTATGGAGAAAAGAGGGAAGGATTACCTCGGCACTTCCATCCTGATAAAATTGTAACGTTTATTAATGCAATTAAAAAAACCTGATATAAGAAACCCGATGCGTTTCTGGTACAGAAAAATGCCCTTAGTCAAATAGAGTAAAATCTTTTCACTCATATTGACCATATTGGCATTAAGATTTTGTGCCAACATTTTAGCAGATAAACAAGGATGCTTGAAGATATATTTGGAGCGGAGGGCCTGATTACAGTTACAGCAGAGTTATTACAATACCTAAGTATCCATCACCAAGGTTGGTATTAAGGAGAAAGCGCCAAACTGGGCAATTACTCATGGCCTGAAGAGACCACCTGCTGAGCACTAATAATCTGCTACACATTTGTGAAAGCGAATGGTGGGCAGACTGCTGAGGAGCAGTGAAACCTAGGTATAGAGTGTGAGTTTAGCCTCTATTCTGTTCTCATCACTGTGGTTTAGTACTGCAACCAATGGCCCCGATTCACCATTGTTATTTCTCCTCTTTTCTAGAGCAATTTGCTCCTTTTTAGTGGCTCTTGAATTTACATATTGTTCTCTAATCTTTTGTGCCACTTTTTAAGTTGTCTTTCTTTTTAAGTCTTCTTTTTAATTTTTCCTCAACAAATTTGTTTATCCAGATGTTTTAGACAGATTCATGAAATGCGACTTTTACCAAATGTTGCATTTTTTGCATGCATTTCACTCCAGACCCCTCCTGGAGTGCGATTTCTGGAGGAGTTTTCAATTTGGAGCAATTTTGTGACTTTTCAAAGGATTTATGACTTTTGATAGTGAACAGCAGCAAAAACGGTTAAAGATAAAATTAAAGAGCATTTTAGATTTAGCACCAAATTCATGAACAAAGTGTGCTATTTTGAAAAATTTGGTGCAAAAAACCTTAGCAAACACCTCAAGATAAAGAAAAGTGACTTCAAAAAATCACAAAAGGTAAATCAAGTCTTATTTATTGATTCTGGACAGGGTGAGGAATAGAGTTGAGCGAATATCTTCAGTTCCCCAGTTATTCGACAAGCTATAGCACTTCTGAATAAGCTACAGTGGGAACCCGGCTTCCTAGATCGCTCCGGCTGATCAGCTGTTGCATGTGTCGTGGCTGTGTCACAGTCACAGCACATGCATGGAGAGCCTGTGCTATGCAATGCAATGTTCTATTAAATATAACAGTCTTGTTCTCTAGCAGTTAAACGACTGTTACTGTGTCTCAGCTTCATGGCTGTCACTCTCAGCACTATACCCATCCCTGTCGTAGTCTCTATAAGCACCTCTGATTCTTAGGCTGGCTCTAGCGGAGGTCACCGGTGTTTCCCGCCAGGCTGCAAGTCCTAGATATGGGAGTCACTGGGTATACAGTGTGCTTGTCACACTGGCCTTCTCCATTCCCTGAAGCACAGCCCCACCCACATCCTGGACCGTAAATCTGCTCTGTAAGTAACAGCCCATAGGAACAGTCCTCTGCTACAGCCGGATCGTCTCCCAAGCCTGGTTCGGATCCGGTCAAGAACTTTTAGTGCCTGTCAATCAGGGCCGGCTCCAGTTTTCATGGGCCCCTGGCGAAAGAGTTTCAGTGGGCCTCTTTAAGACGTATTACCAGGGCTGCCACTAGGAATTTCGGGGCCACATACTGGCAAAATTTATGGGGCCCCCTTGAGACTCCGCACAGGCTCCACCCCCCAGTTCCGCATCCACCCTAGCTCCTCCTCCACCACGCAAACCTTCCAAAATCCCTCCGCCCTTTCATGGAAAAACTTCACTTCTGCACCATGCCCTCACCAATGACACATTAACACCAATCACTCGATGAATATGCAGCATTTTGCTTGTTTAGTATAATACACCCCATAGTCCTCCATATATTATAATGTGCACCACAGTCCTCCATATTATAAAGTGCACACCCCATAGTCCTCCATATAATATAATGTATCCATAGTACTCCATATAGTATAATACTCTCCTAATAGCCCTCCATATATTAAAATACACTCAGTCATTCATATAGTATAATACACTCCTCATAGTGCTCCATATAGTATAATGCACCGCCATAGTCATCCATGTAGTACAATTCACTTCCCATAGTATAATGCACCCCATAGTTCTTCATATGGTATAATGTATTCCTCATAGTCCTCGATACAGTATAATGCAGCCCACATATTGTATAATGCAGTCACCCTATAGAGCATAATGCAGCCACCCCACAGAGCATAATGCAGCCACCCCACAGAGTATAATGCAACCACCCCAGAGTACAATGCAACCACCAGACAGAGTATAATGTAAACCCCCCATAGAATATAATTGAGCCCCCTTATATAGTATAATGTAGCCCCTCCATAAAATACAATGTAGCCCTCCTCATATAGTATAATGCAGCCCCCATAGAATATAATGTAGTTTCCTCATAAAGTATAATGAAGCCCCCATACAATATAATCTAGCCCCCCATAGAATACAATGTAGCCATCTCATACAGTATAATGTAGCCCCCTCATAAGAGTATGATGCAATCACCCCTCATAGAATATAATAAATGTAATACAGCCCCTCATAAAATATAATGTATCACCGAATAGAATATCATACAGCCCGCCTCCCCAAATAATATAACGTAGCCCCCATAGTATATAACACAGCCACAAAGTATATAACACAGCCACCCTATAAAATATAATATATCTCCCAATAGTATATAACACAGCCAACATAGTATATATCACGGCCCACATAGTATATAGCACAGCCCACATAGTACATAACGTGGCCCACATAGTATACAGCAGACCCACATAGTATACAGCAGGGCCCACATAGTATATAGCAGGGCCCACATAGTGTACAGCATGGCCCACATAGTATATAGCAGGGCCCACATAGTATATAGCAGTGCCCAGGGTCGGACTGGCCCACCGGAGAACCGGAGGATTCTCCGGTGGGCCCTGGCATCTGGTGGGCCCTGGCACCTGCTGGCATACAGGGGCCCCCCAGCCGGTGGCACGCTCGCAGCTGCCATGGGGGCCCTGTGCTAGCGGAGCAGCAGCGGGTGACAGGAGGCAGGAGCCCCTGTCCCCGCTGCTAAAGAGAAATGAATATTCACTGCTTCCCACGCCCACATGGGCGTGGGAAGCAGTGAATATCATTTCACTTTAGCGGCTAAGATTGCCAGGGCCCCGCGCTCCCCCAGGGGCCTCCCGCTCCCACAGGGGCCCCCAGGCAGCCGCTATGCGGCAGTAAGTTAGGGTCGGCGCTGCCCTCAATTTTAATGGTGAATGGAGAGAGAGCGTCATCTGACGTTCTCTCTCCCATCAGTCCCCTCTGCTTCTCACTCACAGCCGGTGCGCGATGACGTCACTTCATCTCGCACCCGCTGTGTGTGTGTGTCTGGCAGACAGCAGCTCCTGACACTGAAGCAGAGCCGCCGCCGGAATCAGCGTGGGAGCGACGAAGAGAGGTGAGTATTGTGTTTTTTTTTTTTTTAATATCTATCTATAGCTATCTATCTATATCTATCTATCTATCTATCTATCTATCTATCTATCTATCTATCTATCTGTCTATCTATATCTATAGCTTACACCCTATAGGGGGGGCAGCATTATCCCCTATGAGGGGGGCAGCATTATCCCCATGAGGGGCAGCATTATCCCCTATGAGGGGGGCAGCATTATCCCCATGAGGGGGGCAGCATTATCCCCATGAAGGGGGCAGCATTATCCCCATGAGGGGGCAGCATTATCCCCATGATGGGGGCAGCATTATCCCCATGAGGGGGGCAGCGTTATACCCTATGAGGGGGCAGCATTATCCCCATGAGGGGGGCAGCAATATCCCCATGAAGGGGGCAGCATTATCCCCATGAGGGGGGCAGCATATCCCCAGAGGGGGCAGCATTATCCCCATGAGGGGGCAGCATTATCCCCATGAGGGGCAGCATTATCCCATGAGGGGCAGCATTATCCCCATGAGGGGGGCAGCATTATCCCATGAGGGGGGCAGCATTATCCCCATGAGGGGGGCAGCATTATCCCCATGAAGGGGGCAGCATTATCCCCATGAGGGGGGGCAGCATTATCCCCATGAGGGGGCAGCATACCCATGAGGGGCAGCATTATCCCCATGAGGGGGGCAGCATTATCCCCATGAGGGGGCGTACAAGGGCAGCATTATCCCCATGAGGGGGCAGCATTATCCCCATGAGGGGGCAGCATTATCCCCATGAGGGGGGCAGCATTATCCCCATGAGGGGGCAGCATATCCCCATGAGGGGGGCAGCATTATCCCCATGAAGGGGGCAGCATTATCCCCTAGGGGGCGCATATCCCCATGAGGGGGGCAGCATTATCCCCATGAGGGGGGCAGCATTATCCCCATGAGGGGGCAGCATTATCCCCATGAGGGGGCAGCATTATCCCCATGAGGGGGGCAGCATTATACCCCATGAGGGGGGCAGCATTATATCCCCATGAGGGGGCAGCATTATCCCCATGAGGGGGGCAGCATTATCCCCATGAAGGGGGCAGCATTATCCCCATGAGGGGGGCAGCATTATCCCATGAGGGGGGCAGCATTATCCCCATGAGGGGGGCAGCATTATCCACATGAAGGGGGCAGCATTATCCCATGAAGGGGGCAGCATTATCCCCATGAGGGGGGCAGCATTATCCCCATGAGGGGGGCAGCATTAT
>JARQOD010000005.1:178813167-178903902 GCA_033576555.1 Oophaga sylvatica | reverse complement strand
CCGACCTCACGCTATGGTCGGGTTTTGCTCAGCGAAACCCGACTTTGGCTAAAGTTGGTGATTTTTGAATCTGACAGACCTGTTTCGCTCAACTCTAGATGTTACCTGTAGTAGCCATTCAAACCCATTTGTTTCAACTTCTGTGCATGTTATCAGGCCAAAGTCACCAGGGTATGTGAACTTTTGATCAGGGTCATTTGGATGTTTTGGGTTGTCATTATGATTTAAAAAGAGAAAACACAGTAATTTGACAATAAATGGCTTCACCCAACCACTAACCATGAGTGGAGAAAAAGTTTTGGTGTTATCATTCATATTATTTGGAAAAAGGCCAAGAAAGCAAAAATTCTGTTGGGGTATGTAAACTTTTGAGCACAACTGTATTGCTCCATACAGTGTGATTAGCCCCATATATTGTTCAATATAGTATAATGGGCCCCATATAATGATTCAAACTGTATAATGAGCGCTATTTAATGCTCCATACGGTATAATGAGCCTCATATATTGATCCATACAGTATAATGAGCCCCATATATTGCTCCATACATAATGAGCCTCATATAATGTTTCATACAGTATATGATTGGCCCCATATAATGCTCCATAACTAATGGGCCCCATATAATACTTCATACATAATGGGCCACATATAATGCTCCAGTATATGATGCCTCATACATTGCTCCATATACAATGGGTCTCATATAATGCTCCATACAGTATATGATGGGCCCCATATAATGCTCCATGGACAATGAGCCCCATATAATGCTCCATACAGAATAGGCCCCCATATAATGCTCCAGTATATGATGTGCCCCATATAATGCTCCATATATAATGGGCCCCATACAATGCTCCATATTTAATGGGCCCCTTATAATGTTCCATATATAATGAGCCCCGTATAATGCTCCATACAGAATGGGCGCCATATATTGCTCCAAACATAAAAAGAATGAAATACTCACCTCTCCTCTGTGGCTGCAGAATAAGACTCCTCAGCGTCGCCATCTTCCGGTCCTCTGCACTGTGATTGTTCAGAGCATAGGGCACACAGTAGTGATGTCATCATGCCCTCTGACCTGAAATGTCAAAGAAGACGTGGAAGACACTGCAGTGGAGGAATGGGGAGACATAAGAATTTCAAGTACCAGAGCCCTGAGCAGACAGGGGGGCCCACTCGCAGGTGCTGACACCGGGCCCCCATAGTGCGCCAGTGTCCCCACCTGCTCAGGGCCCTGGCACTTTTCCAGGTGTGCCCAATTCTGACACCGCACCTGCTGGCAATGCTTAAGGATCTTCTATTGGTGCTGGGTACGAATTTTCTTCTGCCGCTAATCACAGTCTTCTACTGGCATGGTGCATGGATCTTCCTCACAGGTCAGGCCATCTCCAGCATCTGACTGCTCTTGGACTCTTCTATGGCGATGGTGGCTGTAAGCCCACCAAACAGCCACATGACCTGCCTGGGTACAGGTTCTGCCTCTTCTTGGCCCTGTCAGGCCTTTTATAATTAGTAACTGTGACACAGGTGTCTCCTGACCTGGTGTCATATTTAATCTTCTCCTCTGAGAACACAGGTTCCCACTAATAGGTTTCTACTACTGTAATTCTTTCTTTAGTTTCAATTTCACCTTCAACCAGCAGAAGGTAGAGCAAATCTTTACTTTCTAATCAAAATTTTCAATCTGCTGGACCAACAATAAAATAACTTTACACATTTGCATAAGCATTTGTATTACTTTCTTTTAAACAAGTACCTACACTTTTTTTAAACCATCGATTTATGACCAGCTTTTGAGCAGACTATTCTGCAGACTAATAAGTCTTCAGTTACAGATGTTTTATCTTCTCTGGAGATTGGACCTTTAGAGAGTGCTCTATTGTCTTTTAAGGGTGTTTTATATGATACAGCTTTTGACCCGCTGGCTGACACAGATAGAAAAGGGTCCTTGTGATAGAACAGTATATGGGCCCTTTGCAACTCAATATCTCATCATAATGCACAATGTCACCTGATTTGTAGGCGAAAATGGACCCACTTACTGCTTAGTCCCCTGTGCGGCCCCACAGGTTGCACAGATGATACATCTGCCACTATTTTGACCATACTCTTTTATGGGCCATTTACACACTTGTACAAGTTAGTCATATTCCCTCTTTGACATCTCATCTGAAGACTAAATAGGTGTAATTACTTTAATTTTTCCTCACAACTAAGAACATCCATGTCCATTATCAATTCTGTGACCCTTCTTCTTATCACTTATTTGTTATAATAATATGCCTTATTTTTTATTGCTTTATGATCCTAACCTATTGATTCACATTCCAGCTAATACTGTGGCGGCAGTCTTTCATCACTGTAACGCACCCTAGCTCTAGCTAAAGTGCTCGTCCATCACTGTTATTCTATTAAAAAGCCAATTAACAAGAAATAAATTAAATAATGTATACTTTGTAACACACCTTCAGCAGGGAAAAATTATGTAAATAAACAACATAAAAGTAGTATGTACCAATTATAATAAAAATTTACCAAAGATAATATATAACATTGTCATATCTGAATTTTACTGCGCTGGGTCTCCATTTCGTCTACCCCCTGGTTGAGTGACTGCACCAGTAGAAATATCACAACATAATGGGCAATACATGGAGGTCACCCACAACAAGCATTTTAAGGTCAATAGAATGGTTTTCATCTGTAAATAAATAGTTTACTGCAGCACAAAGTATATAAGTATAGCTTTCTGTAAGAATGGTTTTTCTCTTGGACCATATTTTCTGAAATGATATACTGCAACTTGGAGTACAGCGTAATTGTACATTCTCAGTCACCTAAAAACAGGTTTCTATTTGGAAAGGGCCTATAATTAAATTGCATCATTGTCAACATGGCTGCAACAAACGTCCCATTGTTGTGAACCTGTGTTATTGGGCAGAACAACCACCAGTGGCACTGAGTTGAATTTCAATGAACTTACATGCTTCTGTATTGTGAATCTAGGCAAACTAATATCACAATCGTTATAGTATCCTGTGAAATAAAAATGGTATGTATAGATAAGTTGGCTCTACAGTCACCTTGTTTTCTTCAAATATTCTGGTAGCCATATTTTCTAAGGAAAGCAGTTGTTATAAGTTTGTTGCTTCACCTTGATGTAGATGTTTTAAAGGGAATCTGTCACCCTAAATTGGCGGGATATTTAAATGATGGCAGTCAGGTCAGATGGGCGGTGTTTTGGGTACTTGCCTTAACATGTTGTTCGCCGCTGTCTCCATTATTTCTGGGAATTGTAGTCGTTGCCCTCCTGCACATTGCAATCTGCGGGCAAAGCATACTGCGCGTGCGCAATTCAAGATTGCAATGCGCAGGCGCAATAATTTTACTCTGCTTCATTATTTTATTTAATAAGACTAAGACACTGCATGTTACTTTTGCATTTTTTTTTACTTCTAGTAAAAAAAATGTATTACCATATATACGCGAGTATAAGCCGACTTGAGTATAAGCAGAGGCACCTAACTTTACTTAAAAAAAACTGGTAAACCTTATTGACTCGAGTAAACTGTAAGCCTGGTATGCATTGTCCCCTCATCCCCATCCTGGTATGCACAGCCTCCTCATACCTATCCTTGTATGCATGGCTCCTCATCAATATCCTTGCATGCATGGCTCCTCATCTCTATCCTTGTATGCATGGCCCCATCCCCATCCTTGAATGCATGGCTCCATCCCTATCCGTGTATACATGACCCCATTCTTATCCTGGTATGATTGGCTCCCATCAAAAAACATTAAAAAAATAAACCATTACACTTACCTTCCTGCGCTTACTCGCAGCTTCTAGTCCCAGTGCCAGCAGTTGCTTTATGCTTGTAAGCTGCGCATGGCAGAGACATCATGCGCTGCTCACAAGCAGAGCACAGCTGCCGGAATACTCACCGCTCCCGACGCCGGAACTATATGCGTGGAGGGCAGTGAGTATTAAGTAGAGTGCACAGTGTCAGACGCCGGGCGGTCACGTGTGCCGCTACTTCAGAGAAATGAGTATTCACCTCTCTTAAGCAGCGGCACACGTGACCGCCCGGCAGCTGCAGGAGCCGGCTGCTGCCGCAGACAGTGTGCGCACTATTACAGAGAAATTAATATTCATTTCCAGTGCAGTGAACATTCATTTCTCTTTAGCAACGGGTACAAGAGTTAGCTGCCTCCTGTGACCCGCTGCTCCTCCCCCTCCATGTTCTGTACACCTCACTAGAGTATAAGCCGAGGGGGGAGTTTTCAGCACAAAATAATTGTGCTGGAAAACTCGGCTTATACTCGAGTATACATGGTAGTTAAAAGATTGAAAATCATTTCAAAATATAGATGCATTCTGCTATTCGAGCTCATTGAAGTGAATGGAATCTGTCATACAGAAGCAATTGTTCTGCTTTTTATTCATGTAGAATGAATGAGGAATATGGTGGTTCAAAGTCCGCGCTGCCCAAGGTTCAAAAAATGTGATCACACACAGAGATCATTGCAATCATTGTTAATAGTGGTTTGGTCCTGATGAAAACATTTGGAAACCTTGAAACATGTTGACAAATAAACCACATTCATGCTTCACCTCCGTGTGTTATCGCATTTTGGAACCGTGGGCAGCGCAGACTTTGAACCACAATATTCCTCATTCATTGCATTTTATCTCCTTGGTGGTCCTGCTGCAGCCTTTACATGCTTCTATAGGTGTTGTGACTGTCACAACCCTATCAGGTGAGCGTACCTATAATATCATATACCACTTGGCTATCAGATAAGACCCTATTTGCACTTTTTGTCTCTCCATTTTTACCATTTGTTTTTATTCATTTGGCCCAGAGAACTTCATGTAGCAGCACTGCACATGCCGAGCTACTCTTCATTGCATGGCCTGAAAGCTAATGAGGCATGGTGAAAAGTCGGGACCAGGTCCTGCTCTGCCCTCCTCTGCTTTGACATCTACTGACACATACAGGTCCTTCTCAAAAAATTAGCATATAGTGCAAAATTTCATTATTTTCCATAATGTAATGATTACAATTAAACTTTCATATATTTTAGAATCATTACACACCAACTGAAATTTGTCAGGTCTTTTATTGTTTTATTACTGATGATTTTGGCATACAACTCCTGATAACCCAAAAAACCTGTCTCAAAAAATTAACATATTTCAACCATCCAATAAAATAAAAGTGTTTTTTAAAAACAAACAAAAAAACCATCAAATAATAAAGTTCAGTTATGCACTCAATACTTGGTCGGGAATCCTTTTGCAGAAATGACTGCTTCAATGCGGCGTGGCATGGAGGCAATCAGCCTGTGACACTGCTGAGGTGTTATGGAGGGCCAGGATGCTTTGATAGCGGCCTTAAGCTCATCCAGAGTGTTGGGTCTTGCGTCTCTCAACTTTCTCTTCACAATATCCCACAGATTCTCTATGGGGTTCAGGTCAGGAGAGTTGGCAGGCCAATTGAGCACAGTAAACCATTTACCAGTGGTTTTGGCACTGTGAGCAGGTGCCAGGTCGTGCTGAAAAATGAAATCTTCATCTCCATAAAGCATTTCAGCCAATGGAAGCATGAAGTGCTCCAAAATCTCCTGATAGCTAGCTGCATTGACCCTGCCCTTGATGAAACACAGTGGACCAACACCAGCAGCTGACATGGCACCCCACACCATCACTGACTGTGGGTACTTGACACTGGACTTCAGGCATTTTGGCATTTCCTTCTCCCCAGTCTTCCTCCAGACTCTGGCACCTTGATTTCCGAATGACATGCAAAATTTGCTTTCATCAGAAAAAAGTACTTGGGACCACTTAGCAACAGTCCAGTGCTGCTTCTCTGTAGCCCAGGTCAGGCACTTCTGCTGCTGTTTATGGTTCAAAAGTGGCTTTACCTGGGGAATGCGGCACCTGTAGCCCATTTCCTGCACACGCCTGTGCACGGTGGCTCTGGTTGTTTCTACACCAGACTCAGTCCACTGCTTCCTCAGGTCCCCCAAGGTCTGGAATCGGTCCTTCTCCACAATCTTTCTCAGGGTCCGGTCACCTCTTCTCGTTGTACAGCGTTTTCTGCCACATTGTTTCCTTCCAACAGACTTCCCATTGAGGTGCCTTGATACAGCACTCTGGGAACAGCCTATTTGTTGAGAAATTTCTTTCTGGGTCTTACCCTCTTGATTGAGGGTGTCAATGATGGCCTTCTTGACATCAGTAAGGTCGCTAGTCTTACCCATGATGGGGGTTTTGAGTAATGAACCAGGCAGGGAGTTTTTAAAAGCCTCAGGATCTTTTGCATGTGTTTAGAGTTAATTAGTTGATTCAGAAGATTAGGGTAATAGGTCGTTTAGAGAACCTTTTCTTGACATGCTAATTTTTTGAGACAGGTTTTTTGGGTTATCAGGAGTTGTATGCCAAAATCATCAGTATTAAAACAATAAAAGACCTGACAAATTTCAGTTGGTGTGTAATGAATCTAAAATATATGAAAGTTTAATTGTAATCATTACATTATGGAAAATAATGAAATTTTGCACTATATGCTAATTTTTTGAGAAGGACCTGTAGTGAGGTGAACTACAAGAATTAGGTACAATCCCGATTGGGTATAACTTGTCACGGTGGGATAGCTTTTACACTTTTTTCTTTTATCAAAGCAGCGTTAACTAAGTACACTGTGTTATTTATATGTACAATCAGAGGTTTATCTTGGTTTTCTGGCTCCTAGGGCAAGAATTCAGTTTGGCGCACCCCCCCAGCTCATATTCGATTTGCACACTTAGGATACGTACCCATTTGCGAGAAAAAAAAACGGTCAGATTTCCGGACCAAAAAACAGCCTAGTGCTATGCGAGTGTCATGCAATTTCCGTGCGATTTTGCAACGGAACATCCATATGACATGCATGTGCAATCCGTGTGCAATGCGATTGTAACATGAGCTTTTACATACAGCAGTTCTCTCTATTGTAAAAGCTCATGTTAAAATCACATTTTAAAACAAAATTGTACATATCATTTTAAAACCAAATAATCTTCAGAACAGATAGCTAGATAGATAGATAGATTTTCCCACGCTGCTGAGTTCACCCTGGGTCAGCCTGTGAGTGAGCAGAGCATCAGTGACATCAGCAGTAGTCACTGTTGCTGCGCAGCGGCCCCACCTGACCTGCTGTGAATTCGGCACCGTGGGAAAATGTTCAGAAACTTTCCTACGCTACAGAGTTCATCTCTGGTCAGGCTGGGAGGCTGCGCAGGCAGCTTCTCAATCATTCCACAGTGGTTTACAGCTGGGCCGGTCGCATTAGCACAGCTCCCTGTTGTATACTATTTAACCCCTTGATATGGATTACAGTGTGGGACTTGACTGTAAGGCGGACAGGTATGGGTATATAGTTGCTTTTTTATGTATTTTTCCAGAAGAACGATGGCTTCGCTTGGATTGGGAGTTTAATAAAGATGGAAAACCTGTGTGTTTTGTTATTTCATTAAAAGAATTTATTCTTAATGTGTGTATGTTTTTTTTAACCATTTCAGACTATTGGATTAATAATGGGTAGGTGTCTTTCTTTTTGACACCACTCCATTATTAACCAGGCTTAATGTCACCTTACAATAGCAAGGTGACATTAACCCCTTATTACCCCATATGCCACCACTACAGGGCAATGGGAAGAGAGATGCAAAGTGCCAGGCTTGACGCATCTTACAGATGCGCCTTTTCTGGGGTGGCTGGGGCCAGATGTTTTTAGCCAGGGGCAAGGGCCAATAACAATGGTCCTTTTTAGGCTTTTAATATCTGCCCTCAGTCACTGGCTTTCCCTCTCTCAGCCGGAGAAAATTGTGCTGGAGCCCACACAATTTTTTTCCATGAATAAATACTTTAATTTAACACCTACATCTCCAAATTTTTACACACATACACTAATAACATTAGTAATCAGAGAAATATATAAATAAAAATAATATACAATGCTTTGCTGTATGTAAACCATGTGTTATATCCTGTCGGGTTCTGCAATTATTTTACAGAAGCCGACAATTGAATTATCATCTATTCTGCTATACATATCTCTATGAAATATAAATATATATATATATATATATGTGTCAATGACATTATATATAAATATATACTATATATATATATATATATATATATATAGACACCTATTTTATGTGTGTATATCTATTCTATCTTTTATATTATAACATGTCAGTGTAATTTTACTGTATAGCTGCATATGAATTGCCGTCTTTTCAAAGGATAACGGTGTGTAAAAATCGAACAGTACTCGCATGATGCGAGTGCTGTGCTTTTTTTTCTTGACTTGCATTGGTGAGTCTTGTCCGAGATACGCAGCAATACGCTGCATGCTGCAATTTTTTTCTCAGTCCGATTTCAGCTGAGAAAAAAATTGCAGATGAGATGTTACCTATTGAATAACATTGGTCCGAGTGCAATCCGATTTTTTTATCGGATTGCACTCGTCCGCATTTCTCGCAAGTGGGTATGAGCCTTAGGCCGGAGTCACACTGGCGACAAAATCGGACGACTGCAATGCGATGAAATATCGCATTGCAGTCGGACCTATGTTAATCTATGGAGCAGCTCCCAGTATCAGATTTTTTGTGGTCCGTTTTAAACGTCCGTGTACAATTGCAGCATGCTGCGATTGTCACCGATTGTGGGTCGACTATCGCCAATGCAAGTCTATGGGAGCGATGAAAAATCTGATTACAAACGGACCACACTGTGTGACTTGCGATGAAATCGCATCGGTGTCCTTTAGAAAAGCCGGCAATTCATCCCCGGCTATACTGTAAAATCACACTGACAGCTTTAATAAAGACTAGAAAGAATAGATATATACACATAGAACACATTATATATATATATATATATATATATATATATATATACATGTCATTGTGACATGTATATATACATATATTTATAGTTCCTAGACTTCTACATACTGTAATAGCCGCTAATTCAATTGCCGGGTTTTGTGAAATCACAGAAGCCGACATGAAATGATACATTGTTTCCACACATTTAACCATGTAATTTCATGTATTTTTATATATATTTGAAACATACAATTACATGAGTGTATTTGTGCAAAATTTCAGACATGTAGGGGTTAATTAAAGGTGTAATTTCGTTGAAAAAAAATGCGTGGGCTCCCGCTGTATTTTCTCCACCAGACAGACAAAGCAAAGCGAGTGGGGGCAGATAATAATAGCCCAGTGAGGGTGCATTTTTTTGTGCCCCCCCTGGCTACTAACATCTGCCCCCAGACACCCCAGAAAGGGCAAATCTATAATTAGATTCGCCCTTTCTGGCACTTTGCCCGTCTATTCCCATTGCCCTGTAGCGGTGGCGAATGGGTTAATCTCACCTTACTGTCACCTTGTAATTGAAAGGTGACCTTAAGGCAGGTTAATGATTGATAGCTGTCAATTAGACAACTATCAATTATTAATCCTATTGAAGTAAATAAAAAAACACACACACTTTAAGAATAAATAATTTTAATGAAATAAAAACACATTTTTTTGACCATATTTTATTTTACACTTAATCCGTGCGAAGCCATTGATCTCCTAAAATAAAGAAAAAAAAATAAAACAACATTATTCTTACCTATTCCGCCGATCTGTCACGTCCCACGCTGTAATCCTTCACAAAGGGTTAACTAGCTTTGAGCCAAGCAGTGCAAGTAATCCTGCATGCTCAGCTCAAAGCTCATGAATGAATAAGTTCCTCTCCTGGCGACAGGAGAGGATGTGTTTCATGAATGAAGCTTAATTGATTGTGTCCACTTTCCCTTTAGGTCAGGTCACTACAGTTAAATTGGCAATAAATCAATTAAGCTCCATTCATGAATCTATTCCTCTACTTTCGCTGGGAGAGGAACTTATTCATTCAGGGGAATACAGGTCTGAGACAGCATTATTAGCTCTCTGCGACCTGTAACCTGTTAACCCTTTCTGATGGATTACACCGTGGGACCTGACTGTACATCGGATTGGTAAGTATAATTTTGCTTTTTTATTTTATTTTTATTACAGGAAATGGTTTTAGCAGGAAAATAAAATATGTCAAAAACTGTGTGATTATTTAATTAAACTTATTTTTTATTAAACTGTGTGTGTTTGATTTTTCTTTCATACAATAGGATTAATAATTGATAGTTGTCTAATTGACAGCTATCAATTATTAACCTGGCTTAAAGTGACCTTTCAATTGCAAGGTCATTTTAACCCCTTATTAACCCATTCGCCACCGCTACAGGGCAATGGGAATAGACGGGCAAAGTGCCAGAAAGGGCGAATCTAATTATAGATTTGCCTTTTCTGGGGTGTCTGGGGGCAGATGTTAGTAGCCAGGGGGGGCACAAAAAAAATGTACCCTCCCTAGGCTATTATTATCTGCCCCCACTCGCTTGCTTTGTCTGTCTGGTGGAGAAAATACAGCGGGAGCCCACGCATTTTTTTTCAACGAATTTACACCTTTAATTAACCCCTACATGTCTGAAATTTAGCACACATATACTCATGTAATTGTATGTTTCAAACATATATAAAAATACATGAAATTACATGGTTAAATGTGTGGAAACAATGTATCATTTCATGTCGGCTTCTGTGATTTCACTGAAGCCGGCAATTGAATTAGCGACTATAACAGTATGTAGAAGTGTAAGAATTATAAATATATGTATATATATATGTCACAATGACATATATATATATATATATATATATATATATATGTGCTCTATGTGTATATATCTATTCTTTCTTTTGTGATTTAAATACTATTCTTTTGGATCCATTATATGTCAGTTTTGCAAGCCTGCGAGAAAATCTCGCAAGTCGGATGAAAATCGGATGTTACAAGGTACACACACATGCGATTAAATCGCATCTTTGAAGGAAAATCGGATGCCAGAAGGATGTGTGATGTTTTTATTTTGATCCGATTGTCGACCGTCTAAAACGGACCGATTTTTTGTGGTTGTGTGTGACTCCAGCCTTAAAGGGAATCTGTCACCCTAAATTGGCGGGATATTTAAATGATGGCAGTCAGGTCAGATGGGCGGTGTTTTGGGTACTTGCCTTAACATGTTGTTTGCCGCTGTCTCCATTATTTCTGGGAATTGTAGTCGTTGCCCTCCATATAACGCGCCTGCGCATTGCAATCTGCGGGCAAAGAATACTGCGCGTGCGCAATTCAAGATTGCAATGCGCAGGCGCGTTATATGGAGGGCAACGACTACAATTCCCAGAAATAATGGAGACAGCGGCGAACAACATGTTAAGGCAAGTACCCAAAACACAGCCCATCTGACCTGACTGCCATCATTTAAATATCCCGCCAATTTAAGGTGACAGATTCCCTTTAAGTCATGAGCTGCTCTCCCTAATTCAATGTTCAGTTAAAAAGTGAGAGAAGCCGAAGAGAAACTCGTTGTTACCCAAGCAATCAGAGCTGAATCTTGACAGTGAGTATATTTCAGGCTGTTAGGATTGGCTGCAGGGCTTCTTTTTATAATTAAATGGTGCGTACATGTTTGAGATGAAAGTCTGCAATTACTATAGGTGGCTGCAGGCTTCTGAATTCTCACAGTGCAGGCACTGCACACATTTAGGATTCTTTGCACAAGTATGTGATTTGGATACTTCTGGCCACTAGACGTGCCCAGCCTCGCTCAATTAATTTTCATTGACTGAGGCCCCGCATGTCTTGTCAGCACCAGAGAATCCTGACAGAGTGCAGTGTGCACTGAGAATTCAGAAGTCTGCAGTCACATTGAATGACTGCAGACTCATCACAAACTTGGACAACTCCTTTAATATCCCTATCATAAATAAAAATATGAGAATCAGTCATTATAACAAAAAACATTTACATCCAGGTACCTGATAGATGACGCCATCTCTGGACTCATTCTCTTTCTTTTCTTCGTCATCTTGTCCAGACTCCATGATGAGTTTTCTCATCCACAGCCATCTCTGCAGACTTCCATCTTCTCCGGTCTTGTGCAGCACATCCCCACATGACGCCCTTAAAGATAGCAGTGTCATTATAATGCTCCCAAATAAAAACATTTACCCTATGCTGAGCCCCTGAATAAATAATTGCCCCTCACTATATTCCCTGCACAAAATATGACCCCACACTGTCCCTCTTATGGTACATGTTCTCCACACTGCCCCCTTCTTTCTATACGGGCCCCCTCTTCACACTGTCCTCTCACACTGAGTCACCCCTATAGTGCCCAGTCTTTATAATGTGCCCCCTTATCACACTCCCCCTCCTTGGTATACTATTGCCTCCTAGCTATACCCTTACACTCTTCTCCCATGCTACACCCCCACATTACTCAGTCTCTATTCTGTGCCCACTCACACTTTTTCCTGCCATACTATCTGTCTCCTTGCACATTTCCTCCTCCCTCCTCATACATTTACCTTCTCACTTTCCATACTGTCTCCTCACACATCCTCCGACTTCCCATACTGTGTATGCACCCATCCCATCACCCTCACTTCCCATACTGTGTCCTCATACATTTTTCCCCTCCCTCCTCATACTGTATCCACACCCATACCTCCACTCACCATACTGTGTCTGCACCCATACCATCTCATACCTTCCTCCTCATATTGTGTCTTCAAATTTCTCCCACTCTCCATATTGTCTGCACCTGTTCTCTTCCTTGCTTCCCAAATTTGTGTCCTCAAATTATACCCCGTTAAATAATATCTCACCCAGCCACGCTATACTAAATACCCCATCACAGTAAATATCCTTCTGCCTGTTACAGTTAAAACCCCCTCACACACAGTAAATACCCTCCACACAGACACACATAAATACCCCCCACCTACACACACAGTAAATACCTCCCTCACACACACACAGTGAATAACCCCTCACACACACAGTAAATACCTCCCACATACACACAGTAAATAATCCCCCACACACAGTAAATACCCCCCAACACACACAGTAAATACTCCCCTCACACACACACAGTAAATACCCCCTCACACAATAAATACCCTCAAACACAGTAAATACCCCCATACACACACAGTAAACACCCCCCTCATACATACACAGTAAATATTTCCGTCATACATACATAGTAAATACTCCCCTCATATACACACAGTAAATAACCCCACACACACAGTAAATACCCCTCACACACAAACAGTAAATACCCTCCTCACACACAGTAAATACCCCCTCACACACTCACAGTAAATACCTCACACACACACACAGTAAATACCCCCACACACAGTAAATACCCCCTCATACACACAGTAAATAACCCCCACCCACACAGTAAATACCCCCTCACACACACAGTAAATACCCCCTCACACAGTAAATACCCCTCACACACAGTAAATACCCCCTCACACACATTAAATACCTCCCACACACAGTAAATACCCCCCTCATGCACACATAGTAAATACCCCCCATACACACAGTAAATAACCCCTCACACACAGACACACAGTAAATACCCTCTCACACAGTAAATACCCCCTCACACACACAGTAAATACCCACAACACACACAGTAAGTACCGTAAATTACCCCCTCACACACAGTAAATACTCCCCTCACACACACACAGTAAATACCCCCATACACTAAATACAACACACACACAGTAAATGCACCCACCCCCCCAGTAAACACTACCCACATCCAGTAAATACAACAACACACACAAGCTAAATAGGCCCACACAGACAGTAAATACACATACACCGTAAACACACCCCCAGGGAATGAAATACCCCTGCAAGCATTAAATACCCCCTCCTATCTTCTGTGTCTTCAGTGCTACCACCAGTCTGCGGTGCTGGTGAGTGACGTCAGCAGCGTGATCACATGACATGATTACACTGCTGGAGTCGCTCTGACCTGGCAGGTAGTGCTTCAATTGTACTTGCGCCTGTAAGATGTGAGTAAAGTTGAACACTGGGAGCCAACGCACTGCAGCTTCTCTGTGCCGGCTGTCAGTCAGTGGCCTTAACATCGCATGCTATGATGTAGTTGGAGAAAACAGTACTTGCCTACTTGTGCCCGAGGGTGAGGGCCTACACTGACCCCCAACAGTTTGCGTAACAGCAGAGATTCGGGGTGGATGATGCAGTAGTGTCTCTGCTACATACAGTTCATTCATTCTTGGACAATGATGGAACTGCAGTGCGCACCATGTTCTTTGACTTCTCATGTGCTTTCAATACCTTACAGCCGCCCTTACTACGAAATAAGGCCTCTTTCACACATCAGTTTTTTGCCGTCGCAGACGTCAGATCCGTCGAAAAAACGGATCAGTTATTTCATCCGTTTCTTCCGGTTTTCGACGGATCCATTGTTGAAAAGCCGGCAGTTTAGTGCGCTTGTACAGTAAAATCACACTGACATGTACATATATACACATAGAATACACATATGTATGTAAACCATGTGTCATTTCATGCCGGGTTCTGTAATGATTTTACAGAAGCCGGCAATTGATTTAGCGGCTATTATGCCATGTAGAACTGTATGAACTATAAATATATATATATATTTGTTCATTCTATGTGTATACAGTATATCTATTTTTTTTTTAACCTGTCAGTAGCATGCTCTGTTAAAAAAAAAGGATCCGTCGCCGGAGTCCGTCATTTAACGGATGACGATGGATACAGCGCCCATAGGCTTCCATTATAAAAAACGACGGAGAGCGATGGATCCGTTGCAGTCCGACTTTCCGACGGATACAAAAAACATTGGTTTGTGCGTCGTCTCCGGCCGCTGAACAAAAAATTTCTGACTGATCCGAAACACAAGGTCATCCGTCACAATTCATCACTAATACAAGTCTATGAGAAAAAAACGGATCCTGCAGCATCAATTGCCGGATCTGTTTTTTTCACAAAACAACGGATTGTGACTGATGGCAAAAAACTAATGTGTGAAAGCAGCCTAAGTTGACTGATATGGCGGTAGATGAGGGGATGGTGAACTGGATAAGCGACTACCTGACTGACAGGCCGCAGTTTGTAAGGATGGGGGAGGTGGTATCTGGCAGTGTACGGAGCAGTGTGGGAGCCCCTCAGGGTACAGTGCTGTCACTCTTTTCTTCACATTGTATACAGCTGACTTTCAGTATAAATCAGATCTCTGTCACCTCCAAAAATTCTCAGATGACTCAGTGATTGTAGGGGGCATTGTGGGGGACCGGGGGAGGTGGAATATAGAAGGGTGGTTTCTGACTTTGTGGATTGGTGCCAGACTAACTGTCTAGAACTAAATGTGAAGACAACCAAGGAGATGGTGGTGAGTTATAGAAGGAAAAAGGATGATTACTTACCGATCAATATTGCTGGCCAGGAGGTGGAGATCATAGAATCATAAAATCATAGAATGGTAGAGTTGGAAGGGACCTCCTGGGCCATCTGGTCCAACCCCCTGCTCAAAGCAGGATTCTCTAAATCATCCCAGACAGATGTCTGTCCAGCCTCTGTTTGAAGACTTCCATTGAAGGAGAACTCACCACCTCTTGTGGCAGCCTGTTCCATTCATTGATCACCCTAACTGTCAAAAAGTTTTTTCTAATATCTAATCTGTGTCTCCTCCCATTCAGTTTCATCCCATTGTTTCTAGTCTTTCCTTGTGCAAAAGAGAATAAAGATGATCCTTCTACAATGTGACAGCCCTTGAGATATTTGTAGACAGCTATTAAGTATCCTCTCAGTCTTCTTTTTTGCAAGCTAAACATTCCCAAATCCTGCAACCGTTCCTCATAGGACATGGTTTGCATCAAACTGTTGACTCATGTTCAGTCTGTGATCAATTAGTATACCCAAGTCTTTTTCACATGTGCTGTTACTTAGCCCTATTCCTCCCATTTTGTATATGCTTTTTTCATTTTTATTGCCCAGATGTAGTACTTTACATTTTTCCCTGTTAACCCCTTAATGTCCACTGACGTGCACAGTCCGTCATGGCAAGGTGCCAGTTCCGGCACCAGGACGGACTATGCATTTCATGCCTTTGATCTACCACTGTGTGTAAACACGCAGTGGTAGATCAGTGCCGACAGCTGTCACAGACAGCTGACAGGCACGGCAAGCGGTGCGGGGACCTTTGCCGTCGGTCCCCGCACTCACAGCGCTGTGATTGGTCAGTCAATCTGACTGACCAAACACAGCAGCGATCGCGCAGGAGAAGCTGACATTTCAGCTTCCCCAGCGCGATCAGTGCAGGAGCCGGCGCTGCAGTGGCCGAGCTTCCTGCACTGACAGCCAGGAGCGGAGCCCCCACCGCCCCTGGCTGTTAACCCCCTGACTGCTGCGATCCCGCGCGATCGCAGAGCTCAGGGGGGGAGACAGAGGGTCGGGAGCTCCCTCTGCCTCAGATCGGCACCCTGCACTGTATTTGCAGGGCCCGATCTCTGCCTTGATGACCCGGGGGTTGTCATGACAACCTCCGGGTCATCTACCTACGGGAAGCTGCTGTGATCATGTCACAGCAGCTTTCCCCATAGGTACAATGCATTGCAATGCTGGAGCATTGCAATGCATTGTAACTGCAATCAAAAGTAAAAAAAAGTGAAAGTCCCATAAAGGAACAAGTTGAAAAAAATCATTTTTTAAAAAAAATTGTAAAAAAAATATTAAAAAATAATTTGAAAAAAAATCCCCTAAAAATACACATTTTTATGTAATAAAAAAAAAAAAAACAAAAAAAATACACATGTTAGGTATCGCCATGTCCGTAAAAATCCCATCTATAAAAGCGTAACCCTAGTTAACCCCTTCAGTGAAAGCCGTAAAAAAAAACACAAAAAAGTAGTAAATTATACTTTTTCCAAGCGGTATCATCATACCGCTTGGAAAAAGTGCAATAACACGCGATCAAAAAGTCAGATATAAATAATCATGGTACCGCTGAAAACGTCATCTTGTCCCGCAAAAAACAAGCTGCTATATAGCATCATCAGCAAAAAAATAAAAAAGTTATAGCTCGCGGAATAAACTGATGCAAAAATAATTATTTTTTCTATAAAATTCTTTATTGTGTAAAAAAATGCCAAAACATAAAAAAAATATATAAATGAGGTATCACTGTAATCGTAGTGACCCGAAGAATAAAGCTGCTTTATCAATTTTACCACACGCGGAACGGGGGAAAAAAAATAAAAAAAAAAACAATTCCTGAATTGCTGGTTTTTGTTCATTCTGCTTCCACAAAAATCGGAATAGGAAGCGATCAAAAAATGTTATGTGCCAGAATATGGTACGAATAAATACGTCAGCTCGTCCCGCAAAAAATAAGCCCACAGATAACTCTGTCGGCCGAAATATGGAAAAATTATAGCTCTCAAAATACGGCGATGCAAAAAATTCTTACAAAAAATTATTCCAAAAAAAAAGCATCTTTTAGTGTGTGACAGAAGCTAAACATGAAAAAAGGGTGTAAATCTGGTATCGCTGTAATCGCACCGATCCGAGGAATAAAGTCGCCTAATCACTAATACCGCACGAGGAACGGCGTAAAAAAGAAAACCAATTCTTCACCTTTTGTAGATTTGTTCATTGTGCCTCCCAAAGATCGCAGTAAGGCGATCACAGTGGTTCCCCCCCACATATGGGGTATCAGCGTACTCAGGACAAAATGCACAATAGCTTTTGGGGTCCTATTTCTCCTGTTACCCTTAGAAAAATAAAAATTTGGGGGCAAAAAGGTCATTTTTGTGGAAAAAAATATGATTTTTTTTATTTTCACGGCTCTACGTTATAAACTTCTGTGAAGCCCTTGGGGGTTCAAAGTGCTGACCACACATCTAGAAAAGTTCCTTGGGGGGTCTAGTTTTCAAAATGGAGTCACTTGTGGGGGGTTTCTACTGTTTAGGCACATCAGGGGCTATCCAAACGTGACATGACACCCACAGACCATTCCATCAAAGTTTGCATTTGAAAAAGGCGCTCCTTCCCTTTCGAGCTCTGCCATGCGTCAAAATAGTGGTTTACCCCCACATATGGGGTATCAGCGTACTCAGGACAAATTGCACAATAACTTTTGGGGTCCTGTTACCCTTTGGAAAATAACAATTGGGGGTGGAAAGATCATTTTTGTGGAAAAGATATGATTTTTTAATTTTACTGCTCTACGTTATAACCTTCTGTGAAGCCCTTGGGGTTCAAAGCTGTCACCACACATCTAGATAAGTTCCTTGGGGGGTCTAGTTTCCAAAATGGGGTCACTTGTGGGGGGTTTCCACTGTTTAGGCACACAGGGACTCTCCAAATACGACATGGCGTCCAATCTCAATTCCAGCCAAAAAAGTCAAATGGCGCTGCTTCCCTTCCGAGCTCTGCCATGCGCCCAAATAGTGGTTTACCCCCACCTATGGGGTATCAGCGTACTCAGGACTAATTGCACAATAAGTTTTGGGGTCCTTTTATCCTTTGGAAAATAAAAATTGGGATGAAAAGATCATTTTTGTGGAAAAAATATGATTTTTTAATTTACGGCTCTACGTTATAACCTTCTGTGAAGCGCTTGGGGGTTAAAAGCTCTCACAACACATTTAGATAAGTTCCTTGGGGGTCTAGTTTCCAAAATGGGGTCACTTGTGGGGGGTTTCCACTGTTTAGGCACACAGGGACTCTCCAAATGCGACATGGCGTCCAATCTCAATTCCAGCCAAAAAAGTCAAATGGCGCTGCTTCCCTTCCGAGCTCTGCCATGCGCCCAAATAGTGGTTTACCCCCACATATGGGGTATCAGCGTACTCAGGACTAATTGCTCAATAACTTTTGGGGTCCTTTTATCCTTTGGAAAATAATAATTGGGATAAAAAGATCATTTTTGTGGAAAAAATATGATTTTTTAATTTTACGGCTCTACGTTATAACCTTCTGTGAAGCCCTTGGGGTTAAAAGCTCTCACAACACATTTAGATGAGTTCCTTGAGGGGTCCAGTTTCCAAAATGGGGTCACTTTTGGGGGTTTCCACTGTTTAGGCACACAGGGACTCTCCAAATGCGACATGGCGTCCAATCTCAATTCCAGCCAAAAAAGTCAAATGGCGCTGCTTCCCTTCCGAGCTCTGCCATGCGCCCAAATAGTGGTTTACCCCCACACATGGTATATCGGTGTACTCTGGAGAAATTGTACAACAAATATTGTGGTTCATTTTCTCCTGATACCCTTGACAAAATTTAAAAAAATTGTGTCGAAAGAAAAATTTTGGGAAAAAAAGTTAAATGTTCATTTTTTCCTTCCACATTGCTTCAATTCTTGTGAAGTACCTAAAGGGTTAATAAACTTCTTGAATGTGGCTTTGAACACGTTGAGGGGTGCAGTTTTTAGAATGGTGTCACTTTTGGGTATTTTCTGTCATATTGACCCCTCAAATTCACTTCAAATGTGAGGTGGTCCCTAAAAAAAATGGTTTTGTAAATTTTGTTGGAAAAATGAGAAATTGCTGGTCAAATTTTAACACTTATAACTTCGTAACAAAAAAAAATTTTGGTTCCAAAATTGTGCTGATGTAAAGTAGACATGTGGGAAATGTTATTTATTAACTAATTTTTGTGACATATCTCTCTGATTTAATGGCATAAAAATTAAAAGTTTGAAAATTGCAAAATTTTCAAAATTTTTGCCATATTTCCGTTTTTTTCATAAAAAAACGCAAGTTATATTGAAGAAATTTTACCACTATCATGAAGTACAATATGTCACGAGAAAACAATCTCAGAATCGCCAAGATCCGTAGAAGCGTTCCAGAGTTATAACCTCATAAAGAGACAGTGGTCAGAATTGTAAAAATTGGCCTGGTCTTTAACCTACAAAATGGCTTGGTCATTAAGGGGTTAAAATACATTCTGTTAGTTGCTGCCCACTGCTCCAGTTTATTTATATCTTTTTGAATCCTCTCGCTCTCTCTTCTCTAGTATTAGCTACCCCTCCTAGCTTTGTGTCATCAGCAAATTTGATTAGTTTACCCTCAATTCCTTCATCTAAATCATTGATAAAGATGTTGAACAATACAGGGCCCAAAACAGAGCCTTGTGGTACCCCACTTGAGACGTTCTTCCAACTGGATGTGCAGCCATTTACGACCACTCTTTGGGCCCGATCACTAAGCCAGTTATGAATCCACTTAACAGTTCCCTTGTCCATTCCATACTTAGTCATTTTTTCAATAAGGATTGTGTGAGATACTTTGTCAAATGCATTGCTGAAGTCAAGATATACTATATCTACAGCATTTCCCTGATCCACCCAGTCAGTGATTCTGTCATAGAAGGAAATTAAGTTAGTCTGACATGACTTATTAGTTACAAACCCATGCTGACTCTGTTTAATCACTTCATTCTTATCCAGGTACTTGCATACATGTTCTTTAATAATTTGTTCAAAGATCTTTCCTGGTATAGAAGTCAGACTCACTGGCCTGTAGTTCCCTGGGTCCACCTTCTTCCCTTTTTTGAAGATAGGTACAACATTTGCTCTTCTCCAGTCTTCTGGGACTTCTCCTTTTCTCCAAGAATTTTCAAAGATTATGGACAGTGGTTCAAAATTTCTTCTGCTATCTCCTTCAGTACTCTGGGGTGTAATTCATCTGGACCTGGAGACTTGAATTAATTTAGGTTAGCTAAGTGTTTCCTCACTGTCTTTCTGTTTATAGATATCCTGGATTCTTCTATTCCTTTAATAGGACAGTGAAGATCAGTTGATGTTACATTTCCTTTCTGAGAGAAAACAGATGCAAAATAGGAATTTAAAAGTTCAGCCTTCTCAAATCCTGTCTTACCATTTCATCATTTTCATCCTGTAAAAATCCTATAGCATCTTTGACTTTTCTTTTACTTTTGACGTATCCCCAAAATCCTTTTTTGTTGCTTTTGATGTCACTTGCATGCCTTAATTCATTGTCAGCTTTAGATAATCTGATTTGTGCCCTGCAGGTTCTGCAGACGACATTATATTCTTCTTTAGATATGCCTTCCTCTTTCCATTTGATAAACATTTCTTTCTTCCTTTTTAGCATGTGTTTAAGTTCTGTGTTCATCCATCCTGGTTTCCTTAAATGCTTCCCATTCTTCCCTCTTTTCGGAATTGTTAATGATTGTGCTTTGAAAATCTAATTTTTCAAGATTTTCCATCCTTCCTGGAGTCCCTTAAAATCTGCCTTTCTGAAATCTAACCTTGACGTCTGAGTCTTCACAGGTCTTCCTCCTCTTGTTATCCAAAATTCTAAAATAGAATGGTCACTACCTCCTAGGGTCCCAACCACTCTTACCTCCTCAACCATTTCCTCCCTGTTTATAAGGATTAGACCCAAGGTATCAGATCCCCTTGTTTTCTCCCCTACCTTTTGGAAGATAAAGTTGTCAGCAAGAGAGGATAAGAATTTCCTTGACCTGTTAGTTTTGCCTGAGAGAGATTCCCAACAAATGTCTGGATAGTTGAAATCTCCCATGACCACTATGTCATATTTTTGGAGAACTTGGCCATTTGATGCATAAAGAGTTCATCCATATCTTCAGCTTGCATAGGTGGCCTGTAGTAAATGCCTACAATGGTGTCCTTTCGATTGTTCTGCCCTTGTATTCTTACCCAAACAGTTTCCACAGAACTTCCAGTCTCTGAAGCGTCCATCTCTGTGCAGATATACGCTTTTCTAACATACAATGGTTGAGAGCTACAAATATTTGGGGGTTCACCTTGACAGCAAACTCGATTAGAGGTGTCATATGGAGAATGCTTACAAGAAGGGAATGAGCAGACTTTACTTTCTATGGAAGCTCAGGTAGTTTAATGTGTGCAGTAAAATGCTCAAAATGTTTTACCAGTCCGTTGTGGCAAGAGACATCTTTTTTGCTATCATTTGCTGGGGCAGTAGTATGCGAGTAGCTGACGCTAATAAGCTCAACGAACTTATCAAGAAGGCAAGCGCAGCTGTTGGCCTCCATCTTGACTCTTTTGAGGAGGACCTGGAATATAGGATTCAGAAGAAGTGTAGGGCTATATTGAGCAATAATACACACCCACTATTCAGAGCTGTTCTTCTAGCCGAAGAGCACATTCAGCAGCCATCTAATCCTACTTAGGTGCAAGAAGGAGAAATTCAGGAAATCGTTTGTGCCTACTGCTAGGGGGATATACAGTTATATGAAAAAGTTTGGGCACCCCTATTAATCTTAAGCTTAATGTTTTATAAAAATTTGTGTTTTTGCAACATCTATTTCAGTTTGATATATCTAATAACTATTGGACACAGCAATGTTTCTGCCATGAAATGAGGTTTATTATATTAACAGAAAATGTGCAATCTGCATCCAAACAAAATTTGACAGGTGCATAAGTATGGGCACCTCACCAGAAAAGTGACATTAATATTTAGTAGATCCTCCTTTTGCAAAAATAACAGCCTCTAGTCGCTTCCTATAGCTTTTAATGAGTTCCTGGTTCCTGGATGAAGGTATTTTTGACAATTCCTCTTTACAAAACAATTCCAGTTCAGTTAAGTTTGATGGTCGCCGAGCATGGACAGCCCTCTTCAAATGATCCCACAGATGTTCAATGATATTCAGGTCTGGGGACTGGGATGGCCATTCCAGAACATTGTAATTGTTCCTCTGCATGAATGCCTGAGTAGATTTGGAGCGGTGTTTTGGATCATTGTCTTGCTGAAAGATCCATCCCCTGCGTAACTTCAACTTTGTCACTGATTCTTGAACATTATTGTCAAGAATCTGCTGATACTGAGTGGAATCCATGCGTCCCTCAACTTTAAGGGTGAGTTTCCACGATCAGGAAACGCTGCGTGTTTGGTGCTGTGCTCTGGCGCAGCGCCAAACACGCAGCGTCCAGATGTTACAGCATAGTGGAGGGGATTTCAAGAAATCCCGTCTCCACTATGCGCAAAATTACGCAGGCGGCACACCTGCGTTTACGGACATGCTGCGCGTCTTTTCAGACCGCAGCATGTCCTCGCATGTTGCGGCGACAGTGCGTCGCCGCAACAGAATTTAACACAGGGCTATGTAGCCCTGCGCTCTTTCCGGAGGTGTTCCGGAGGTGTCCTGAACACCTCCGGAAAGAGCGCACGTCACAAATGGGGCGGGGCTTAGACGGAGCGGAATTTCTGCTCCGTCCAAAGCGCTGTGGTTCCGGACCGTGGAACCACAGCTTAACAGTTTCCTGGTGCCGGCATTGGCCACACAGCCCCAAAGCACGATGGAACCTCCACCTCCACCAAATTTTACTGTGGGTAGCAAGTAGTGTTGAGCGATACTTTCCGATATCCAAAAGTATCGGAATCGGAATGGTATCGCCGATACCATTAAAATATCGGCGATACCCGATACCGATACCGGAAGTCCCATGTAAGTCTATGGGAACAAAATATCGTAACTAAAAAAACCCCATTCTTTCCTTGTAAACACTAAATATACACACATAGAATACATATATATATATATATACATGTCATTGTGACATATATATATACATATATGTATAGTTTATACACTTCTACATAGTAAAATATCCTCTGATTCAATTGCCGGGTAAAGCCGGCTTCTGTGAAAAGACAGAAGCACCCGACATGAAATGACACTTGGTGTACATAGGGTTAACCATGTCTTTTCATGTCGTTTGCTATCTGATTTGCACAAACAATTACATCAGTCTATGTGTGCTAAATTTCACACCTGTAGGGGTTAATTAAAGGTGTAAATTCGTTGTAAAAAAAACGGACTTTTTTGCTACGAATTTACACCTTTAATTAACCCCTACAGGTGTGAAATTTTGCACACATAGACTGATGTAATTGTTTGTGCAAATCAGATAGCAAACGACATGAAAAGACATGGTTAACCCTATGTACACCAAGTGTCATTTCATGTCGGGTTCTGCATTTTCACAAAAGCCGTCAATTGAATTAGCGGCTATTATACTATGTAGAAGTGTATGAACTATAAATATAAATATATATATATATATATGTGTCACAAATTCAATGACATGTATATATATATGAGGTGTAAAATTGCTAAAAAAAAATGCGTGGACTCCCGCCCTATTTTCGCAACCAGACAGACAAAGCCAGTGAGTGGGGGCAGATAATAATAGCCCAGAGAGGAACCCCCCCCTGGCTACTAACATCTGCCCCCAGACACCCCAGAAAGGGCAAATCTCTAATTAGATTTGCCCTTTCTGGCACTTTGCCCGTCTATTCCCATTGCCCTGTAGCGGTGGCGAATGGGTTAATAAGGGGTTAAAATGACCTTGCAATTGAAAGGTCACTTTAAGCCAGGTTAATAATTGAGAGCTGTCAATTAGACAACTATCAATTATTAATCCTATTGCATGAAATAAAAATAAAACACACACACTTTAATTAAAAATCATTTTAATGAAAATAAAGACACATGTTTTTGACCATCTTTTATTTTACTGCAAAAACCATTTCCTGTAATAAAAATAAAATAAAAAAGCAAAATTATTCTTACCTATCCCATGCACAGTCAGGTCCCACGGTGTAATCCTTCAGAAAGGGTTAATGTTTACTGCAGGGACCGCAGCTAATGCTGCAGCCTCACAGTAAACCCCCAAATGAATGAGTTCCTCTCCTGGCTGACAGGAGAGTAAAGGCTGGGTCTCACATAACGATACACCAGCGATCCCGACAACGATATGCACTTGTCAGGATCGCTGGTGTATCGCTACATGATCGCTGCTGAGCTGCCAAACAGGCAGCTCAGGCAGCGATCTGGGACAGCGACACTGCGAGTAACATCGCTTAAGGGCCCGTCTCACATAGCGATATCGCTACCGTGATCGCTGCTGAGTCACTAGTTTTGTGACGCAGCAGCGAGCTCACCAGCGATATCGCTGTGTGTGACATTCAGCGACGATCAGCCCCCCTGCCGGGTATCGCTGTTCGTCGCTGAAATGTCAGGACCTTTTTTTGATCGCTGGTTTCCCGCTGACAGGCACGCATCGCTGCGTGTGACAGGCGGGAGACCAGCGATCCGCTGGTAACCAAGGTACACAGCGGGTTTCCAGGCGCGGGGCTGTGCCTAGAAACCCGCTGTGTACCTTGGATACCAGCGCCCTGATGCAGGGGAGCTGGTATCCAAGGTACACAGCGGGTTTCCAGGCACCGCGCAGCGCTTGGAAACCCGCTGTGTACCTTGGATACCAGCTCCCTGCATCAGGGCGCTGGTATCCAAGGTACACAGTGGGTTTCTAGGCACAGCCCCGCGCCTGGAAACCCGCTGTGTACCTTGGTTACCAGCGGATCGCTGGTCTCCCGCCTGTCACACGCAGCGATGCGTGCCTGTCAGCGGGAAACCAGCGATCAAAAAAAGGTCCTGACATTTCAGCGACAATCAGCGATACCCGGCAGGGGGGCTGATTGTCGCTGAATGTCACACACAGCGATATCGCTGGTGAGCTCGCTGCTGCGTCACAAAACTAGTGACTCAGCAGCGATCTCGGTAGCGATATCGCTATGTGAGACGGGCCCTTAAGTGGAAAGCTTAATTGATTGCTTTCCACTTTCACTTCAGGTCAGCCAGGGACACAATCAGTGACGTCAGAGGGAACTGATTAACAAAAATAGGGGTTCCCTTCGAAAAAAAAATGGCGTGGGGTCCCCCCTATTTTTGTTAACCAGCCAGATGAAGCAGACCGCTGAGGCCTGGATTTTCAGGCTGTTAAGGAGCCAAGATCCATGGACCTTGCCAGCCTGATAATACCAGGCCACAGCAGTCTGCATATCTTGGCTGATTAACAAAAATAGGGGATCCCCTCGAAAAAAATTGGCGTGGGGTCCCCCCTATTTTTGTTAACCAGCCAGATGAAGCAGACCGCTGAGGCCTGGATTTTCAAGCTGTTAAGGAGCCAAGATCCATGGACCTTGCCAGCCTGATAATACCAGGCCACAGCAGTCTGCATATCTTGGCTGATTAACAAAAATAGGGGATCCCCTCGAAAAAAATTGGCGTGGGGTCCCCCCTATTTTTGTTAACCAGCCAGATGAAGCAGACCGCTGAGGCCTGGTTTTTCAGGCTGGTAAGGATCCAATATCCATGGACCTTGCCAGCCTGATAATACCAGGCCACAGCAGTCTGCTTAGCTTGGCTGGTTAACAAAAATAGGGGATCCCCTCGAAAAAAAAAACGGCGTAGGGGTCCCCCTATTTTTGTTAACCAGCCAAGTAAAATGCAGACTGCTGCGGCCTGGTATTAAAAGACTGTCAAGGCCCATGGATTTTGGCCCTCAACAGCCTGATAATACCAGGCTACAGCAGCGCCACATTTGGCGCATCAAAAGATGTGCCAATTGTGGCACTTTACCCGGCTCTTCCCACTGCCCTGTAGCGGTGGCAAGTGGGGTAATAAGGGGTTAATGTCACCGTTGATTGCACGGTGACAATAAGCCCGGTTAATAATGGAGAGGCGTCAATAAGACACCGATCCATTATTATTCCCAAAGTTTTTAAATGTTTAAAAAAAAGACACAGCAAGAAAAAAGTCTTTTAATGAAATAAAAGAGACAACACAGTTTTCATTTCTTTTATTACTCTCTCATTCCTGCGACGCCATCGATCTCCTGTAAAAAAATTTTTAAAAAAACCCAACAGTATACCACCTGTCCGACGCAGTCCATAACGACAGTCCCACGACGATCCAGCTCTGCTACATCGGAATGACAGGCAGAGCCTGTCATCCCGGCGCAGCACAGCTGATTACCTGCTTCCCCGGCGGTGACGTCATCGGACTGCTTTACGGCCGCGATTACCCAGCAGTCACTGCAGTTATCGCGAGAAACTGCATGTGACCGCCGGGGAGAAGAGGATGGCGGCCATTAAGCAGTCCGGGATGTGACCGCCGGAGATCTTCTGCCAGGTAAGTGCCGCTGACTCCTGACAGACCCGACCGACGGACACTGACAGTGACAGTGACAATCCCGATTCCGGTATCCGATATGACGAAAATATCGGTACTCGGAATCGGAATTCCGATACAGCCAATATCGGCCGATACTTGATATTTGCAGTATCGGAATGCTCAACACTAGTAGCAAGTGTTTTTCTTGGAATGCTGTGTTTTTTTGACACCATGCATAACGCCTTTTTGTATGACCAAACAACTCAATCTTGGTTTCATCAGTCCACAGGACCTTCTTCCAAAAAGAAATTGGCTGCTTTTGCATACCTCAGCCGACTCTGTTTGTGGCGTGCTTGCAGAAACGGCTTCTTTCGCATCACTCTCCCATACAGCTTCTCCTTGTGCAAAGTGCGTTGTATAGTTGACCGATGCACAGTGACACCATCTGCAGCAAGTTGATGCTGCAGCTCTCTGGAGGTGGTCTGAGGATTGTCCTTGACTGATCTCACCATTCTTCTTCTCTGCCTTTCTGATGTTTTTCTTGGCCTGCCACTTCTGGCCTTAACAAGAACTGTCCCTGTGTTCTTCCATTTCCTTACTATGTTCCTCACAGTGGAAACAGACAGGTTAAATCTCTGAGACAGCTTTTTGGATCCTTCCCCTGAACAACTATGTTGAATAATCTTTGTTTTCAGATCATTTGACAGTTGTTTTGAGGAGCCCATGATGCCACTCTTCAGAGGAGATTCAAACAGGAGAACAACTTGCAAGTGGCTACTTTAAGTAGCTTTTCTCATGATTGCATACACCTGGCTATGAAGTTCAAAGATCAATGAGGTTACAAAACCAAAAAAAGTGCTTTAGTAAGTCAGTAAAAAGTAGGTAGGAGTATTTAAAACAAGAAATCGATAAGGGTGGCCATACTTATGCACCTGTCAAATTTTGTTTGAATGCAGATTGCACATGTTCTGCTAGTACAATAAACCTCATTTCAAGGCAGAAACATTACTGTGTCCAATAGTTATTAGATATATCAAACTGAAATAGCTGTTGCAAAAACACAATTTTTTATAAAACATTAAGCTTAAGATTAATAGGGGTGCCTAAACTTTTTCATATAACTGTATAACAATTTCCTAAGGGTTAAAGACGACAATGACCTATGGCTGGTGCACTAATGACAATGATCAAAGATTTAAGTACCTGTATTTACACAAATTTGTTTGTTACATAATGTGGTTAGTCATGTGCAAGATCGGTGTCTAGGAATTACTTTATGTAATGCTGTTTGTAATGTTGTAATTAGAGATGAGCGACTTTGCCTTTTTTAGGGTCAAGTCGGGTTTCACGAATCCTGACTTTCTCAAAAGTCGAGTCGAACGAAATCGGCTGACTATCGGGAAAAGTCGGAGGTCCGACTGAAACCCTATGCAAATCAATGGGGAAGCAAAGTCGGCAGGGAGTGGAGGACAGTAAACACACCTACAGTGCCCATTTCAATGCCAACGAAATCAATTCTTATTACTTAAGCTTCTCAACCTTAATTTACTTTATAATAATAGTTACGCATTGAAAACTGGGGGTTATTTAGCAAAAGTTGTGTGGGGGGGGCATGGCTGGCTCCAGGTTTTCGTGGGCCCCGGGCGAAAGAGTGTCAGTGGGCCCCTTTAACACATACCAAAATTCATGATGCTCCGATACGGCACAGAAATATAGGTATAGTACAATGAAAAATACTTCACTTCTTACATTACATGACTGATATCTTTTTTAAATTCTACAATAGCTCAAAAACCGGACAGTATATTCCTCCATACAGTATTATGGCCACCACATAGTGCGCCATACAGAATAATGAGCCCCATATATTGTTCCATACATAATTGGTCCCATATAATGTTCCATACAGTATATGATGGTCCCCATATAATGTGCCATACAGTATAGGATGGTCCACATAGAGTATAATGAGCCCCACATATTGCTCCATACAGTATAATGAGTTGCATATAAGGCTCCATACAGTATATGATAGGCCCCATATATTGCTCCATACAAAATGGGCTCCATATAATGCTCCATACAGAAAAGGCCCCATATGTGCTCCATATGATGCTCCATACCCTCTATGATGCCCCATAAATAATGAAACCCATATGATGCTCTAGTATATGATGGGCCCCATGGATGATGCTACAGTGTATGATGGTCCTATATAATGCTCCATATATAATGGGCCCCATATGATGCTCCAGTATATGATGGGCCCCATGAGAGGCATAAAAGCCCAATCTGAAGAGCACAAAGTGGCACTTTTTGCAGATGATGTCCTATTGTATGTCGCTTCCCCAACTATAAATCTCCCAAATATTATCTCAGAATTACATAGATTTGTTCGTCTGAGCAATTTCAAAATTAATACCCACAAATCGGAGATTCTCAATATATCAATCCAAACAAGTGAGGTGGAGAGGTTGGCAGCTTCATTTCCCTTTAAGCAATGTTCAGATTCTCTTACGTATCTAGGAATAAAAATCACGGCCAAAGTATCAAATCTTTATGAAGCAAACTTTAAGACAGCTTTACATAAATCTAAGTTAGACTTAGAAAAATGGCATAAACTACCTTTATCTTGGTTTGGAAGAGTGAGCGCTATTAAAATGGATCTATTACCCCGTCTCCTATATTATTTCCAAACAATCCCCTTGTATTTACCTGCCTCCTTTTTCTCACGTCTTAAAAAAGCAATTACTCGTTTAATTTGGTAACAAAACGAGCACGTATTTCATACTTTTTGTGAAGTAGTTCGAAGCAAGAAGGGGGAATAGGTCTGCCAGATTTCGCTATGTATATTCAAGCAGCAATTGGTACATGTATTTTAGAGCTGTTTCATAATAAAAACACCAAAAAATGTGTTACATTAGAAAATGATCTTAATGGATGTGACTCTCGTATAGTTATTTGTTCCCCGACGGAAGAACGGGATATATCTTTACCCTTCTTCACCAAAAACATTATATCATTTATCAAAAGAGGAGATGAGAGCTGGGAGTCTCTTCGTCTCCTGGCCCCCTAACTCCTATATATGACAATCCATCCTTTCCTGCAGGATTAAAAAGAGACACTTATCTACATAAAAATAGAGCTTCATGCCCCATAGTCCATGATTATGTTACAAGGACAGGAATGAGGTCTCTCCAGGACATTTTTCGGGACAAGTAGCCGCCAACAGGTACATGGTTCTTTTATGAACAAATAAAGAGGTTTATTATTAAAGTAGGCTAATAATCCGATCCATTCTGAATATTATCTCCGTTTCACACTCTTTGTTTATTAATAAACTCTATAGATCACACTATCTCTTTATTATACAAAATCTTCCAAGAAGGGCAGACCCCATCGAGAGATTTCCCAGCATTTTTTTCAAAATGGGAGATTGATTTGGGTAGACCCTTATCATTTGAAGAAAGAACAAAGATTCGCTTATGCACATTCAGGTCATCACTCTGTTCGACATCACAGGAGAGGAGCTACAAAATCTTGTCGAGGTGGTACAGATGACCATCAGATTTAAACGTAATTTATCCAAAACACCGGATACGTGCTGGAGATGCTTAAAAGATAGAGGTTCATTTGTACACATTTGGTGGCACTGCCCACTCATACAGAAACTGTGGTTAGTATCCTTTGATCTCTGCAACAAGCTGTCTCTAACCAAAATTACACCCACAATAGAGGTGGCCTTGCTGTCCTTGTGTAGCTCCTTGATTTCTAGATTTAAGAAAGGTCTTCTTAGACATATTCTCACTGCTACCAGGAACGTGATTACTAGATTTTGGAAACAGGAAAAGGTTCCCTCGCATTCTGATTTGGTGATGGAACTCAACGACATATATAGAATGGAACAGCTGATAGGACAACCGAATGGTACCACAGGAAAGGTATATAACACTTGGGCCCCCTGGGTTATGTTTAGAGAATCATCGGAATTGGACTCTTGGTTGATAGACCCATAGATGATGGGTCATATGAGTTTACCTACTGGATGGAGCCACATTTTATACCCCACTCCTTAAAATCCTTCCCCTCCCCATTTTTTTTTCTTTTCCCTTCTTTCCCCCTTGTTTCCTCTCTATCTTTTTTTATTTTGTAGACCTAGAGTCTTAGTGTAGGTACCTTCTTCTTTAAAATTTATAAACAAAGTAATACTGATGATATTGCCTACATGAGCAAACACCTCAGGCGCTCATCCAACATTTGTTTTAAATGTATGACTTTCTGGGGAAAAGTTCTAGTTGCTATATAATTTTTTTTGCATGTGATAGTAGAAGAGGTATGTTCTTTTCTCTTCCTGTTATGAATGATTGATATGTATAAATACCTAAATAAACTTGATTTACCCAAAAAAATGAAATACCTCTCCTGGCTGGGCACTGCTCTACTCTGGACTCCTCAGCTTCGCCACCTTCCAGCTCTCTGCACTGTGACTGTTCAGTCAGAGGCCGCACAGACGTGACGTCATCGCGCTCTCTGACCTGAATGTTATTGTCAAGAAACGCGGAAGACGTCACAGCGGTGAAGCAGGGAGAGGTAAGTATGGCAAGTGCTGGGGCCCTGAACAAGCAGAGGTGCCCACTCGGGGGCGACGGCACTGGTACAGGGCCCCTCATAGTACACCAGGGTGTATCTGACGGCGAGTGGGCCCCCCCACCATCAGAGACACCGGCGTACTATTAGGGACCCTGTGCCAGTGCCATCGCCCACAAGTGGGCCCCCCCACCTGCTCAGGGCACCGGCACTTGCCTGGGTGTGCCAGGTGATGACGCCGGCCCTAAGGGGGTACAGCCCAGTTAGGGAGGTGCAAAAACTGGCATATGTTGAGGTGTAGACTGGAAGTTCAGCATCTGCAAATCCAAGAATAGGAGAAGTTGGAGGAAGAGGAAGACAAAGTAAGCCATTTTGCTGGCAACCTATGTGTCATCAGGGGAAGGTGGTACAAAATCCTTTGAAACCCGGGCATGGTTCATTTTAATGAAGGTGAGATTATCAACATTTTGGGACGACAGCCGGGTCCTTCTTTCTGTCAGGATTGATCCAGCAGCACTGAAGACTCTTTCTAATAGCACACTACCAGCAAGGCAAGCGAGCTCCTGTAAGGTATATTGTGCCAATTCAGGCCAGGTGTCCAGTTTACAGGCCCAGTAGTCAAATGGGAAAGAACTGTGAGGGACAACATCAATAGGGGAGGAGAGGTAATTTTGAACCATAGTTTACAACTGCTGTCTCCTGTCTGTTGCAATTGATTCAGTATTAACAGTCGTGTGAGCGGTACTTGAGAAATCAGAACCTGCACCGCTGCTGTGTGCTGGGAATGCCTCTAACAAATGGATTACAAGTGTTGCTTGTTTGTTTGCCAATATTAGCTCTAGGTTCTCCTGTGGCATGATGCTCTGTAATTTGCCTTTATAGCATGGATCGAGGATGCTGGCCAACCAGTAGTCGTCATCCTTCATCTTTTTTGGCAATGCAGGGGTCCCTTTTTAGGATACGCAAGACATAATCACACATGTGGGCCAATGTTCCAGGTGTCAATGATGCACTGCCAGTGGTGGGTGGAGGAGCACTTTCTGCCAAATCCACATCCCTCCAGTCATGCACAAACCCTGTACCTGACCTTGGCAAGCCAACATTTTCGCTTGCCCCCTGAGAAGCATCCTCCTCCCAAAATAATCATCCCCCTCATCCTCCTCCTCCTTTTCCCCTTCTTCCTCGACCTCGTCCAGGACAGTTCCCTGAGCAGACAATGGCTGACTGTCATCAAGGCTTCCCTTCTCCACCTCCTCCCCTTCCGCTGCAGACACTTGATCCTTAATGTGCGTCAAAGTTTGCATGAGCAGACGCATAAGTGGTATGCTCATGCTTATGATGGTGTCGTCTGCGCTTACCAGCTGTGTGCATTCCTCAAAACACTGAAGGACTTTACAGAGGTCTTCCAGTTTTGACCACTGCACACCCGACAACTCCATGTCTGCCCTCAAACTGCTCGCCCGTGGATCCTCCCAAAAATGCATTACAGCCTGCCTCTATTTGCACAGCCTCTCCACCATGTGCATGGTGGTGTTCCACCTTGTTGCAACATCTATGATTAGGCGGTGCTTGGGGAGGTGGAGCGATCGCTGCAGCCTCTGCATATGACTGGAGTCAACGGGCGAGCGATGGATATGCGAGCACAGTCTTCGCTCCTTAGGGAGCAGGGCTGGTAACTCCAGATAATTATTTATGAAGCACTGCACCACCAGGTTCAAGGTGTGAGCCAGGCAAGGTATGTGTCTGAGTTTTGGCAGGGCTATGGCCACCACAAAATTACGGCCGTTATCACTGACTACCTTGCCTGGCTCAAGATGTAGACTGCCCAGCCATGACTCTGAGTTTCTCGCTGCAAGTAGTCGGCCAGTACCTCCACAGTGTGTCTGTTGTCGCCCAAAGACATTATCTTTAAAACAGCCTGCTGATGCTTACCACTAGCTGATTGATAGTGGGACACCTCGTGTGCAACACTGGCAGCTGCGGATGGAGTGCTCGTGCGACCCTGCATCCACCACATTAACTCAGTGCGCAGTGATGGACACGTAACGGCCCTGGCCATGCCTACTGGCCCATGCATCTGTTGTGAGGTGCACCTTTCCACTCACTGATTGTTTGAGTGCATTGACAATGCCGTCTTTCACGTGCAGGTGGAGGGCAGGGATGGCTTTTCTAGAAAAGAAGTGCCAACTGGGTAAGTCATAGCGTGGGACAGCGTAAGCCATGAGCGCTCGGAACGCTGCGCTTTCAACCAAATGGAAGGGCATCATCTCTAATGAGATCAGTTTGGCAATGTAGGCGTTCAAAGCCAGTGAGGTTTTGTAGTCCCTTCATGCTTCCAAGTGCATGGTGTTTAAATGTCTAAGCATGCAACTGGCATTCAATTTTCGGAGATTTTTCTCTCGGCTAAAGGTCCTTCCGCACTTCTTACAGATAACCTTTGCCTCATCAATAGGATTTTTGTCAAAAAAGTGCCACACTGCACTCTTCCTACTATGGAATAAATTTAAAGGGCTTGCACACAGTGCTAATTTGACTGTCTGGCCAAGCTGTCCTACAACTTTTTTGTTTTTTTAAGACGTTTTTGGACTGCAACGGGCCTGCCAGATACCCGCAGCTGCGATGTCGATGCCTGCCGCGGATCCTTCTCCTCTTCTGAGCTACTGCCAGCGGCACCCTCTTCCCCCAATGGATGCCAATCCGGGTCAACAACTGGGTCATCCATCACCTCCTCTTCAATTTATCTGCACCTTACCTGTGTCACCTTGTAAGGTGGTATAGTATGCGGGAAGGGGCACCTGAGTTTCATCAAGATCACAGTAGACTGCGAGGGCAATGTAGTGCTCTGGGTGAATGTACCAGCAGAATCATATAGCAGTGGCTGTGCATCAGTGCACTCCATGTCAGATTCATCTTGGACTGTGGAATTCAGGATTTGACTTGATAACCCAGGCATGGCATGTGAAAAGAGCTCCATGGAGTAATCTGAAGTGTGGCCTGCCGCATCCTTCACTTTTGGTGGAGGTGAAGGACACAAGGAAAGATGTTGTTCCTGACCAGGAGCCTGCACTGATGACTCAGTGCTTGCATTTTTTGAAAGTTCAGAAGAGGAGGCGATAGAGCTGGAGGCTGTTTCGGCAATGTAAGCCAAAACCTATTCCTGATGCTCTGGCTTTAAAAGCGATTTGCCTACTCCCAGAAAAGGGAGCTTTTCCAGGCCTTCTGGTGCCAGACGATGACGCAGGCTCAACACCTCCTGCCTTAGGTGCTATTGGGCTTTTTGCACTACCAGCAGATGCACCACCACCACCACCATCATTCCCAGCTGGCCCCCCCGTCCACGTCCGCGGCTTCTTCCACCATGCTTCCTCATGTTTGGGAAAATGTACCAAAAATACCAGCAGATATATGGTACTGTATGAGGAGCGTACAGCTGTAAATGGCGTAGGGGAAAATTGCAATCTCCGTATATATTTCCGGAGTCACACACAGACGCTCACTCAGTATGGATTTCACCGTAATACAAAGAGCAGATATATGGTACTGTCTCAGAAGTGTACAGCTGTATACGGTGTAGGGGAAAATTGCAATCTCCGTATATATTTCTGGAGTCACACACAGACGATCACTCAGTATGGATTTGACCGTAATACAAACAGCAGATATCCTGTACTGTCTCAGAAGCGTACAGCTGTATATGGTGTAGGGGAAAATTGCAATCTCCGTATATATTTCCGGAGTCACACACAGACGCTCACTCAGTATGGATTTGACTATAATACAAAGAGCAGATATACGGTACTGTCTCAGAAGCGTACAGCTGTATATGGTGTAGGGGAAAATTGCAATCTCTGTATATTTCTGGAGTCACACACAGACGATCACTCAGTATGGATTTGACCATATTACAAAGAGCAGATATACGGTACTGTCTCAGAAGCTACAGCTGTATACGGTGTAGGGGAAAATTGCAATCTCCATATAAATTTCTGGAGTCACACACACATAGTCAGCATGTATTTCAAAAGACAAAAAAACCTGACTGGCACATCCAGACTAATGTGAACTAGGTGCAAACCAAGGGGAGCTACCCCCATGTAAAACATACGAAAAAAGGCTGCATTCAAGCATACTGAAGCATGACAACATAGAATACATGAAATTTTGAATAGCAATATGGCTTTGGAGTAAAAGTAAAAATTTGAGACACTTAGTATAAAAATTTGGCCAAACATTTTAAAGCCCACCAACCATCGTCAAGGTGGTCTCAATTCTGGTGAGTCCCTGACCTAATGTGAACATACCTCTATTAGGCTGATATCTGAATTTCTGGGTGAATATGCACTTCTGTCAGTAATGCCTGCATTTATGGGTAAAGTAGGGACCTGGTGTAATTAAAATCACCACCTGGTGGGGGCCGAGTGCTCGGTCAGTAAGCTAACATTCAAAAGACAAAAAAACCTGACTGGCACATCCCGACTAATGTGAGCTATGTGCAAACCAAGGGGAGCTACCCCCATGTAAAACATACGAAAAAAGGCTGCACTCAAGCATATTGAAGCATGACAACATAGAATACAAGAAATTTTGAATAGCAATAGGGCTTTGGAGTATAAGGAAAAATTTGAGACGCTTAGTATAAACATTTGGCCAAACATTTTAAAGCCCACCAACCATCATCAAGGTGGTCTCAATTCTGGTAAGTCCCTGACCTAATGTGAACATACAGTACAGACCAAAAGTTTGGACACACCTTCTCATTCAACGATTTTTCTGCATTTTCATGACTATGAAAATTGTAGAATCACACTGAAGGCATCAAAACTATGAATTAACACATGTGGAATTATACATTACACTTTACAAAAAAGTGTGAAACAACTGAAAATATGTCTTATATTCTAGGTTCTTCAAAGTAGCCACCTTCTCCTTTGATTACTGCTTTGCACGCAGAAAAGGTGAACGGATGGACTGTACATGCCTGGTTCCCACCGTGAAGCATGGAGGAGGTGGTGTGATGGTGTGGGGGTGCTTTGCTGGTGACAATGTTGGGGATTTATTCAAAATTGAAGGCATAGTGAACCAGCATGGCTACCACAGCATCTTGCAGCAGCATGCTATTCCATCTGGTTTGCGTTTAGTTGGACCATCATTTATTTTTGAACAGGACAATGACCCCAAACACACCTCCAGACTGTGTAAGGGCTATTTGACCAAGAAGGAGAGTGATGGGGTGCTATGCCAGATGATCTGGTCTCCACAGTCACCAGACCTGAACCCAATCGAGATGGTTTTGGGTGAGCTGGACCGCTCACCGCTTCAATTTTGAATAAATCCCCAACAGTGTCACCAGCAAAGCACCCCCACATCATCACACCTCCTCCTCCATGCTTCACGGTGGGTACTAGGCATGTAGAGTCCAGCCGTTCACCTTTTCTGCGTGCAAAGCAGTAATCAAAGCAAAAGGTGGCTACTTTGAAGAACCTAGAATATAAGACATATTTTCAGTTGTTTCACACTTTTTAGTAAAGTGTAATGTATAATTCCACATGTGTTAATTCATAGTTTTGATGCCTTCAGTGTGATTCTACAATTTTCATAGTCATGAAAATACAGAAAAATCTTTGAATGAGAAGGTGTGTCCAAACTTTTGGTCTGTACTGTACCTCTATTAGGCTGATATCTGAATTTCTGGGTGAATATGCACATCTGTCAGTAATGCCTGCATTTATGGGTAAAGTAGGGACCTGGTAGATTTCTATTTAAAACCGTTGGTTTCTACACTCCCCTCATACATCAAAGATACTACTTCAGCATTAGGGCATATTGATGGTTTAATTCTTAGGGATGATATGATTATGGTCACTTCAGACATTGAAAGTCTATATACATCAATTAGACACGCAGATGGTGTAGGAGCGGCTACTTGGTTCCTTGAGACCAATTACCCAGACAAACCTCTCACAGACTTTATCATTGAGTTATTGGAATTTATTTTGAAGCATAGTTGGTTCATATTCTATAACCAAATCTATCTCCAGACCCAAGGAACAGCTATGGGGGCCACCTGTGCCCCTTCATATGCAAATCTGTTCCTTGGGTCTTGGGAACGGGAGATTTTTCAATGCAATCCTGTTCAAAACGCAGATAAAATACATCATTGGATCCAATACATTGCTGACGTGTGGTTTGTCTGGGAGAGGTCTATTGGGGAACTTAAGAAATTGATGGATGATCTCAATAACAACATGTTGAACATTAAACTCACATATACATCTGGCCGTCAAGTTAATTTTTTGGATATTGATATTCAAGTCAATGAAGAGGGGGTATTGATCACAGACGTATATAGGAAACCCACGGCCACCAATACCATTCTGCATGCCCAATGATCTCATCCTCAGAACATCATTCGTGGCATTCCCATAGGTCAACATCTTAGAATCAAACGGATATGTTCCTCTGAGGCTAATTTTCAGAAACAAGCCAGAGACCTGTATTTTAGGTTTCGAGAGCGAGGGTACAGCCATAGAATTATTCGAAGAGGCTATAAAAGAGCAAATGAGGCCTCTAGGGACAGTTTACTTTATAAAACATCTATATACCCAAAATTCGCCTATAATTGTAGAAAAAGTGTCTGCTCTCAATCATATTTATTCACCTCCAAAAATCGCTACATATGAACTATGCCCAGATAATGAGAACAGATGGAACAATGTGCAATTAAATTACTTTATTGATAACAAATTCAAAATATATCAGTAATATACAAAATATTTCTTTTATCAAAAAAGGTGCAAGATAAAAAGGGACAATATCAGCTTCCTAGGTGGTATATGTGGCTGTTTGGAAATGGATCGGTGACCACCCCATGTCTAAAGTAGCTCGGTTAAGACAATAATTAGTATTTGACTAGTGCATTGATAATTAAATGCGTCACAAATCTGCCTCATAGTATTTAGTTTAAATAACAATGATACCAGGTGATATTTAATTACCAATGTTTTATGCGTTAAAACAGGCAAGGAGACACCTGCATTACTACATGGGGATAGCCGAAGCCATTACCTGTATCGCAGCAATGAGGAAGGAATGGTTGGAGCTTCTGTCCCTCAGCCCCGACGTGCACGTTTCGCCCAGCTTCTTCGGGGGCGTGTTTAGAGGCAAAATAGGGTGAGGTTAAAAAGGAGCTCCAACCAATCCGGCCGGCAATAGGTAATGTATAGTTGCTGTCAGCTGAGACTTTGTTTTGGCGCATGCGTCGTTGTTGCTCCTCCCATCTGAAACGTAGCAATTCGTGGCGGCCGCGATGAATCGGCCGGAACAAGATCATGAGTCACATGATGATGTCCAACGTCATCAGCGCTGCTGGCCGCACACGTCATGCTAGGGCGGGCTCCAACTAGCGCATGCGCATTATTCCCAGTGACAACAAGCGGGGAAAGGATAAGTATCTATACACAATGATGGCGCATGCGTGAGGCTGTATAGGGAAGATTGCTACATTCACGAATTTTAACCAATATGTAATATAAAATCACACAAGTATGGGATATGATTATAAAACATCTGTAGACAACAATAAGAAATCGGATGAGCTCCGATTTATTACATCTTATAACAAACAATGGGATGGATTCGTCAATATACTTCGTACCCATTGGAATGTTCTACATACTGATCCCATTTTGAAAAACTTGATTCCATTCACACCACGAATCACGGCAAGGATGTCCAAAAATTTACGGGACCTTCTTGTCCATAGCCACTACAACTCTGATTGTAGAGGTAACCAAGATGGGAACCTGGTATCTCTGCAGGGATTTTTCCCTTGTGGTCTATGCAAGGCATGCAGGAATTTGGTGAAATGTAGGGATTTCCAAAATTCAGAAGGCACGCGCACTTTTAAAATTTGGCACAGACTTACCTGCTCATCTACGGGAGTCATATACTATGCTCAATGCCCATGTAAAAAAATTTATGTAGGCATGACTACCCGAGAATTCAAAATTAGAGTCAGAGAACATGTGCGTGACATTGATAAATCCAAGAATTCAACTGGTGACGAGCCACTGAAAACTCTTCCAAGGCACTTCAAGGATTTTCACAATTCTGACTCGAGCTTGTTGAAGCTTAGAGCAATAGATCAGGTGTCTATGGGTCAGAGAGGGCGTGATCTATTTAGGAGATTGTCACAAATTGAAAGCCGTTGGATCTATAGACTGCAAACAGTCACACCATCAGGCCTCAATGAAAACTTTGGGTTCAGTTCTTTTCTGTAGGGATTGGCATCTTAGCTTATTATCATTTGGGTTAAGGGTGGGGTTTTTATTTTTTAGTTTTTATTCTTATTTTTCATTATTTGCGAATTGGGCTTTCATACCCTTTCCGCATTCATTCTCATTGTTGTGATTTTAACTTATTTGTTTCTATTCTTAGGTATATTAATCTTTTTCAAGATTTGCAGCTTATTTGGGCACCTGATAATGACAGAGTTTTCTGAATAATCTCCTAATTCCGAGGTCCATTAGTGGAGCTACGAAAATTGAATCATTATTTCCGTGGGAATTCTCTAAGGCATTTCTATGAACAAGAGGGCTATTTTTCATGGATGAAGAATTTTTATGATTATTTCATACGTATATGATATTTTTTGTTATTAATGCACATTAATTTTGTGTAATGATTTGCACTCTTAGGATATTTTTATGAATGTTTTTGAATATTAGTCGTTGCATACATTGCAATAGGCATTCACATTATAATTGTTATCTAACACCACTTCTTATTATTTAGTGAGCATTATTTTATGTTATAAGACATATTATGTTTCACTAGTATATTATTACATTATTTTTCTGGGTCTTTAATGAGTCCAGGTTTAATTGATGTTCATAATTTATATCGAATAAGTTTATTCACTTTAGATTTATGTTTTCACTTTATTATGGATTACTTTTTTACTTTTTTTTGTTTCTTCTTCTTTTCTTGAAATATAGTTTTCCCCAGTTCATATCTATTATTCTCGCCTGTGTGACGCATGTGTTGATGCCGAATTCATTGGTGTCCTGGCGAGCGGGCACAGGGAGCAGGGCGCATGCGCCGATTTTTAGACGGCCCAGCAACTTGCATCCCACGGCCGCAATCCAACACACCTGATGGATGGATGACGTCAGCGACACATGCGCAATCACAATCAACACAGTGGCGATATGGGATTCTATTAGTAAATGCCTAAAATGAAACTAAAACTCCCATTGGCTGCTCTTCCTATTTAATGTATGCACCCCTTCCTCCCAATGTTCGCCTCCTGACGAAGGGACGAAACACGTGTTGGGGCGCCAGGGGAAAGCCACGCTGTACTGACCATCTAGCATGTAAGTGCCCTCTGTGTGCTTTCACCTTTACTTCAGCTGCCACGGTACATGTTGTTAACCGATGAGTGTGTTATACACCATGGCAGCGTCAGCACTCTTTGTTATACAATCTGGGCCATATTGACAGCATTAATAGGTCATATAGTTTAGTGGTGTTCACCCTTTTTATCCTTTATTTTTGGTTCCTAGTTACCTTGCTTTTGTTTGTTACCGCTTTGCAGCATATTTCATATATTGCTTATTTGTATTTGGTGATCAATAAAAATATTACTTTTATACAGCACGTTATACTGTTTTTTTCCTCAGTGTTTTCATGTGATTTTCAGTTTTTTGTGCTTATATTTTGGGTTTTTTTTGTGATGGCATTACTGACAGAGGTGCATATTCACCCAGAAATTCAGATATCAGCCTAATAGAGGTATGTTCACATTAGATCAGGGACTCACCAGAATTGAGACCACCTTGACGATGGTTGGTGGGCTTTAAAATGTTTGGCCAAATGTTTATACTAAGCGTCTCAAATTTTTCCTTATACTCCAAAGCCATATTGCTATTCAAAATGTCATGTATTCTATGTTGTCATGCTTCAGTATGCTGGAGTGCAGCCTTTTTTCGTATGTTTTACATGGGGGTAGTTCCCTTGGTTTGCACATAGTTCACATTAGTCTGGATATGCCAGTCAGGTTTTTTTCTTTTGAATGTTAGCTTACTGACCGAGAACTCCGTCCCCACCAGGTGGTGATTTTAATTACACCAGGTCCCTACTTTACCCATAAATGCAGGCATTACTGACAGAGGTGCATATTCACCCAGAAATTCAGATATCAGCCTATTCTATGTTGTCATGCTTCAGTATGCTTGAGTGCAGCCTTTTTTCGTAAGTCAGCATGTATTTGTCTGTGATACCAGCCGGTACTCGGTAGTGTGTGAGGAGCGTACAGCTCCATACAGTGTGGGAAAAAATGAACGGTCGGTAAGTGTGCAGATAAAAAAGAATAAAAGTATTAGTGCTGTGTAAAAAGCAGTCTGCACAGCAGTGTACACACAGCAATACAACTATCAGGCAGCCTAATAACCAGCGCTGCTGCACACAAGAAAATCCTCCTCTGTCACTGCATACTAACTGTACAGCACAATTGCTATCAGCACAAGCACAGAAGAACTTCTCTTTCCTGCCTAACTATCCCTACTGATAAACAGCGTCAGCAACCTCTCCCTACTGTTAAGATCGGCAGAAGTAAAATGGAGGTCGGCGCTCAGGACTTTTATAGACAATATGACGCCAGCAAAGCAAGCCAATCACTGCAATGCCCTTCTCCAAGATGGTGGTGGACGCTGCCCATGTCATCTCGTTGCCCACTGTGTACGTCCTTGCTCATTGGCTGAAAAAAGGCGCCTGCAAGCATTATGGGAAAACCGACTTGGGCGCTAGGGTCGATGATCACATGGCCGACTGCTTGCTATGGTCAGGTTTCAGCCAACGAATCCCGACTTTGGCGAAAGTCGGCGACTTTGGCGAAAGTCGGCGACTTTTGAATCTGACCGACCTGTTTCGCTCAACTCTAGTCGGGACCCAATCCTGCTCTGCCCTTATCCATTTGGACATCTGCTAACACATAGTGAGGTAAACTACAAGAGTTAGGTACTGTCCAGATTGGGTACACCTTGTGGGGTGGATTTTATGCTTTTTGATCAAAACAGTGTTAAGTTAGTACGCTATGTTATTTGCTACTTGCTCATTTGCTCATTTTGTTTTTATCTTATATTCTGTCCATTTTAGCCAATCAGTTTTATGATCTCTGTGGGGTCTAATTGATATTAACCACATCATAAGTGGTAATTGACTGTAGCTGGAAAAAAATAATTTCAAGAGGGTTACCCACTACACTGATAAGATCAATCAGTGGAGACAGATTGTCAATACGAGACTGGTCTCAGTGACACCTGTCACTTGTCCAGTGTGTTCTATCACAATTTTTAGGAGCCACTATAGGGTACTATATCTCAGCTCCTATACAACACTAAACAGTGTGACTATAGGGGTGTTGCTTACATGTTCACATATGCTATCTGGGATTCTACAGTGGGTTTGGAGAGTATTCAGACCCCTTTAAATTTACCATTTGGTAAATATCAAAAAAGTTCATTTTTTTCTCATTAATGTACACTATGCACCCCATCTTAACTGAAAAAAAAAAACAACAAATGTAGAAATTTTTACAAATGTATTAAAAAACCAAACTGAAATATCACATGGTCATAAGTATTCAAACCCTTCGCTCAGTATTCAGTAGAAGCACCCTTTTCAGCTAGTACAGCCATGAGTCTTCTTGGGAATGATGCAACAAGTTTTTCACACCTGGATTTGGGGATCCTCTGCCATTCCTCTTTGCAGATCCTCTTCAGTTCCATAGGTTGGATGGTGAATGTTGCTGAACAGCCATTTTCATGTCTCTACAGAGATGCTCAATTGGGTTTAGGTCAGGACTCTGGCTGGGTCAGTCAAGAATGGTCACAGAGTTGTTCCAAAGCCACTTCTTTGTTATTTTAGCTGTGTGCTTAGGGTCATTGTCTTGTTGGAAGGTGAAAATTTGGCCAAGTCAGAGGTCCAGAGCACTCTGGAAGAGGTTTTCATCCAAGATATCTCTGTACTTGACCGCATTCATGTTTCCTTCAATTGCAACCAGTCGTCCTGTCCCTGCAGCGGAAAAACACCCCCATAGCATGATGCTGCCACCACCATGTTTCACTGTTGGGATTGTATTGGGCAAGTAATGAGCAGTGCCTGGTTTTCTCCACACATGCCGCTTAGAATTATTACCAAAAAGTTCTATCTTTGTCTCATCAGATCAGAGAATCTTATTTCTCATAGTCTGGGAGTCCTTCATGTGTTTTTTTTTAGAAAACTCTATGCGGGCTTTCATATGTCTTGCACTGAGGAGAGTCTTCTGTCTGGCCACTCTGCCATAAAGGCCCCACTGGTGGAGGGCTGCAGTGATAGTTGACTTTGTGGAACTTTCTCCCATCTCCATACTCCATCTGTGGAGCTCAGCCACAGTGATCACGGGGTTCTTCTTTACCTCTCTCACCAAGGCTCTTCTCCCACGATTACGCAGATTGGCTGGATGGCCAGGTCTAGGAAATCCATTTAAGGATTATGGAGGCCACTGTACTTTTAAGAACCTTGAGTACTGCAGAAATTCTTTTGTAACCTTGGCCAGATCAGTGCCTTGCCACAATTCTGTCTCTGAGCTCCTTGGCCAGTTCTTTTGACCTCATGATTCTCATTTGGTCTGACATGCACTGTGAGCTGTGATGTTTTATATAGACAGGTGTGTGCCTTCACAAATCAAGTCATATCAGTTTAATTAAACACAGCTGGACTCCAAGGGTATGTTTCCACGTTCCGTATTGGCAGCGCTTTGGACGCAGCACATGCCCACTCCGTCCAAAGCGCTGCCGCTTTTGTATGTGCGGTGATTAAAGCATGTGTTCATTGAACACATGCAGAATCACCGCATCCTATACATAGGATGGTGCTTTTTATCTTACTGAGAAGGAACGTCTCCGCAAAATAAATAGATATGCTGCGGTCTAGAAAGATGCGCCGCATGTGCGTATACGCAGGTCTGTCACCTGCATAGTGGACATGGGATTTCATAAAATCGCATCCACTATGCTGCAACATCTGGCCGCTGCGGATTGGACGCTGCGGCTGTACGCAGCATCCACCCCGCAGCAAATACGGAACGTAGAAACATACCCTAATGTAGGAGTAGAACCATCTCAAGGAGGATCACAAGGAAATGGAAGGCATGTGACGTAAATATGAGTGTCTGAGCAAAGGGTCTGTATACTTATGACCATGTGATGTTTCAATTTTTCTTTTTTAATAAATTTGCAAAAATTTCTACATTTCTGTTTTTTTTTCAGTCAAGATGGGGTGCAGAGTGTACATTAATGAGAAAAAAAATGAACTTTTTTGCATTTAACAAATGGCTGCAATGAAACAAAGAGTGAAAAATGAATACTTTCCGAACCCACTGTAGACGTCAATTAGTAAGGGGTGCTGCTGGATTGTGGAGAAAGATTGTCAATAACCGTGTAGTGAAAAACCCTTTATGGCATGCAAGAAGCTAAAATATTTAGTGAAAGGTATCCCTCAATTCATTTGAAGCCAGGATACATGAGGGCTGAGTCTGTGGTTTAGGGTCCCAAATAAGGAGGCCACACTTTCATCGCTAGATAGGCTTTAAAGACATTGATCAAAACATGGTACAAGTATCTTACATTTTTAACATGTGCAGCCTTAGTGGGAATCATATTTTCATTAATTGCACCATGATACTTCTGTGCTGTTTTCCCCATTAATTAATCCTATGCATCACTGCATTATTAAATTCAAGATTGTGACATAAATGTATGAATTGACGCAGTACAATTAAATCCCTTTACTACATTGTACCTTTGAGCAAACCCCCAAAATTACATGAGAACACCCATTCAATATAAATTAGGATAACAATCCACTACTCTAGAGGTCTGATTCAATGGAAAGCTTAGCGAAAATCAGAACTGTTGACAGTCAGCCTGTTATTAGGGTGATTGAGGAAATTAAATATTGGGGTGATTGAGGACTGAATATATAAATTGCAAAGGTTGGCAATGTTAAATAATCATTCACAATGCATTGCAAATAATCATAACAACTTATCATTTACTTAAAGTAGAAATACTGGTGGTCAAAACTAATACTGATTCAGCAACATAAAACCCACTGGCTGTTTTAGGATTGAAAGTCTCAGCATGTCTGGATTGTTTTGGGATTGTTCCGGAACAGCCAGAGCTATAGGTTCCCTACAGAGTATATGGCTGAGCATTCTTTGGGAGAAAGTTAACTGGAATCTTTTCCCTTTTTGTAAGGTTTAAACTCCATCTGCTGCTGTAAGCATTCTCTTGTCTACACTCTATGAACAGATAGCTAATTTGCATTTGACTGCTGGCCTAATATTAGTACAAATCAGAAGACACTGTCCTGTATTCATTCATAGCCAAATTAGGACTCCACTGTGCCTTTAACAATAACTCGTTTTATGCTTAAATGCCCTAAAACATTGTTCATTCATGTCTTTTCTGCACAAGTCTGTTCATTAGTGAAAGAAACAAAAGGAACCAAAGTAGAAGGACAAGAAGCAAGTAAATAAACAAAACCAGTTATTAAACCTGTAGAGCTGCAGTATGTTTGTGTTTGTCTTGTAATTAAATATGCCACTTCTTACAATGCTGCAATGATTTTTTTTTCATATTTTATGCCCAATGTTATTACTAGAGTTGAGCGATACTTTCCGATATCCAAAAGTATCGGAATCGGAATGGTATCGCTGATACCCAAAAAATATCGGCGATACCCGATACCGATACCGGAAATCCAATGTAAGTCTATGGGAACAAAATATCGGAATTAAAAAAAACCCCATTCTTGCCTTGTTGGTTAATTGTACATGAAGGAAAACAACAAAGAGTAATGTAGAATGCATTGGGGGAGGTTGAGGAGACATTAAAGGCATAGATGTTTAACCCAATCAAATGGAATAGCATTAATATTTTTTTTTTTAAAGATGTTCGGATTGACGAAGAAATTGACAATGTTGTTAACGTTTTTTCTATTTTGGCAAATATGTATATTTCACAACTTCCATGCTCTTCACCTTTTTAACTTTTGACACACTTTCTCCTTCATAATCTTCAGCAGCATCATCTTTTTCATCAAATTATTCTTCATCTTCACCTTCTTTATCTTCTTCTTAACCCCTTAATGTCCACTGACGTGCAGAGTCCGTCATGGCAAGGTGTCAGTTCCGGCACCAGGACGGACTCTGCACGTCATGGCTTTGATCTACCACTGCGTGTAAACACGCAGTGGTAGATCAGTGCCGACAGCTGTCACAGACAGCTGACAGGCACGGCAAGCGGTGCGGGGACCTTTGCCATCGGTCCCCGCACCTACAGCGCTGTGCTTGGTCAGTCAATCTGACTGACCAAACACAGCAGCGATCGTGCAGGAGAAGCTGAAATTTCAGCTTCTCCAGCGCGATCAGTGCAGGAGCCGGCGCTGCAGTGGCCAGGCTTCCTGCACTGACAGCCAGGAGCGGAGCCCCCACCGCCCCTGGCTGTTAACCCCCTGACTGCTGCGATCGAGCGCGATTGCAGAGCTCAGGGGGGGAGGCAGAGGGTCGGGAGCTCCCTCTGCCTCAGATCGGCACCCTGCAATATATTTGCAGGGCCCGATCTCTGCCTTGATGACCCGGGGGTTGTCATGACAACCTCCGGGTCATCTACCTACGGAAAGCTGCTGTGATCATTGTCACAGCAGCTTCCACTATAGTTGCAATGCATTGCAATGCCAGAGCATTGCAATGCATTGTAACTGCAATAAAAAGTAAAAAAAGTGAAAGTCCCATAAAGGGACAAGTTAAAAAAAATCATTTTTTAAAAAAAATTGTAAAAAAAATATTAAAAAATAATTTAAAAAAATCCCCTAAAAAATACACATTTTTTCGTAATAAAAAAAATAAAAAACAAAAAACATACACATGTTAGGTATCGCCACGTCCGTAAAAATCCCATCTATAAAAGCGTAACCCTAGTTAACCCCTTCAGTGAAAGCCGTAAAAAAAAAACACAAAAAAGTAGTAAATTATACTTTTTCCAAGCGGTATCATTATACCGCTTGGAAAAAGTGCAATAACACGCGATCAAAAAGTCAGATATAAATAATCATGGTACCGCTGAAAACGTCATCTTGTCCCGCAAAAAACAAGCTGCTATACAGCATCATCAGCGAAAAAATAAAAAAGTTATAGCTCGCGGAATAAACTGATGCAAAAATAATTATTTTTTCTATCAAATTTTTTATTGTGTAAAAAACGCCAAAACATAAAAAAAAATATATAAATGAGAAATCGCCGTAACCGTAGTGACCCGAAGAATAAAGCTGCTTTATCAATTTTACCACACACGGAACGGAGGGAAATAAAAAAAAAAAAACAATTCCTGAATTGCTGGTTTTTGTTCATTCTGATTCCACAAAAATCGGAATAGGAAACGATCAAAAAACGTTATGTGCCTGAATATGGTACCAATAAAAACGTCAGCTCGTCCCGCAAAAAATAAGCCCACAGATAACTCTGTCGGCCGAAATATGGAAAAATTATAGCTCTCAAAATACGGCGATGCAAAAATTTCTTACAAAAAATTATTCCAAGAAAAAGCATCTTTTAGTGTGTGACAGAAGCTAAACATGAAAAAAGGATGTAAATCTGGTATCGCTGTAATCGCACCGATCCGAGGAATAAAGTCGCCTAATCACTAATACCGCACGAGGAACGGCGTAAAAAAGAAAACCAATTCTTCACCTTTTGTGGATTTGTTCATTGTGCCTCCCAAAGATCGCAGTAAGGCGATCACAGTGGTTCACCCCCACATATGGGGTATCAGCGTACTCAGGACAAAATGCACAATAGCTTTTGGGGTCCTATTTCTCCTGTTACCCTTAGAAAAATAAAAATTTGGGGCAAAAAGGTCATTTTTGTGGAAAAAAATATGATTTTTTTATTTTCACGGCTCTACATTATAAACTTCTGTGAAGCCCTTGGGCGTTCAAAGTGCTGACCACACATCTAGATAAGTTCCTTGGGGGGTCTAGTTTGCAAAATGGGGTCATTTGTGGGGGGTTTCTACTGTTTAGGCACATCAGGGGCTCTCCAAGCGCGACATGACACCCGCAGACCATTCCATCAAAGTCTGCATTTAAAAACGGTGCTCCTTCCCTTCCGAGCTCTGCCATGCGTCAAAATAGTGGTTCCCCCCACATATGGGATATCAGCGTACTCAGGGCAAATTGTACAATAGCTTTTGGGGTCCTATTTCTCCTGTTACCCTTATAAAAATAAAAATTTGGGGCAAAAAGATTATTTTTGTGGAAAAAAATATGATATTTTTATTTTCACGGCTCTACGTTATAAACTTCTGTGAAGCACTTGGGGGTTCAAAGTGCTCACCACACATCTAGATAAGTTCCTTGGGGGGTCTAGTTTCCAAAATGGAGTCACTTGTGGGGGGGTTTCTACTGTTTAGGCACATCAGGGGCTCTCCAAACGTGACATGACACCCGCAGACCATTCCATCAAAATCTGCATTTGAAAAAGGTGCTCCTTCCCTTTCCAGCTCTGCCATGCGTCAAAATAGTGGTTTACCCCCACATATGGGGTATCAGCATACTCATGACAAATTGCACAATAACTTTTGGGGTCCTGTTACCCTTTGGAAAATAACAATTGGGGGTGGAAAGATCATTTTTGTGGAAAATATATGATTTTTTAATTTTACTGCTCTACGTTATAACCTTCTGTGAAGCCCTTGGGGGTTCAAAGCTTTCACCACACATCTAGATAAGTTCCTTGGGGGGTCTAGTTTCCAAAATGGGTCACTTGTGGGGGGTTTCCACTGTTTAGGCACACAGGGACTCTCCAAATGCGACATGGCGTCCAATCTCAATTCCAGCCAAAAAAGTCAAATGGCGCTGCTTCCCTTCCGAGCTCTGCCATGCGCCCAAATAGTGGTTTACCCCCACACATGGGGTATCGATGTACTCAGGAGAAATTGTACAACAAATATTGTGGTTCATTTTCTACTGATACCCTTGACAAAATTTTAAAAAATTGTGTCGAAAGAAAAATTTTGGGAAAAAAAGTTAAATGTTAATTTTTTCCTTCCACATTGCTTCAATTCTTGTGAAGTACCTAAAGGGTTAATAAACTTCTTGAATGTGGCTTTGAACATGTTGAGGGGTGAAGTTTTTAGAATGGTGTCACTTTTGGGTATTTTCTGTCATATTGACCCCTCAAATTCACTTCAAATGTGAGGTGGCCCCTAAAAAAAATGATTTTGTAAATTTTGTTGGAAAAATGAGAAATTGCTGGTCAACTTTTAACACTTATAACTTCCTAACAAAAAAAAATTTTGGTTCCAAAATTGTGCTGATGTAAAGTAGACATGTGGGAAATGTTATTTACTAACTAATTTTTGTGACATATCTCTCTGATTTAATGGCATAAAAATTAAAAGTTTGAAAATTGCAAAATTTTCAAAATTTTTGCCATATTTCCGTTTTTTTCATAAATAAACGCAAGTTATATTGAAGAAATTTTACTACTATCATGAAGTACAATATGTCTCGAGAAAACAATCTCAGAATCGCCAAGATCCGTTGAAGCGTTCCAGAGTTATAACCTCATAAAGAGACAGTGGTCAGAAATGTAAAAATTGGCCTGGTCTTTAACCTACAAAATGGCTTGGTCGTTAAGGGGTTAAACTTCTTGCTATTCATCTTTTTGTTAACATTACTCATATTGTTCTTATTAAACTATTATTCTTCTTCATATTCTACTTCATCTTCATCTTCTTCATCATATTCTTATTTGTGACAGAGATTCCTGTACTTGTAATCTGTAAAAGTATGAATTTTTCATCCTTCCGTTCTTGCTGTCACAAAAGATTTAAATTACAACAGTATTTGTCCGTGTTCAGTTTAGCCTGCAGCAGCAGGCATTTTCCAGGGGCACCACGAGGAGGAACGGACTCACCCCCATACACTGCTTAGTCTTCTTCTGCTTATAATTTAGAGCATATATTTTGCTCTTCATTTTGGTCTTATACTTCATGTTCTTCTGCTTTTTGATCTTCTGCTTATTGTTCTTCTGTCTCTTGTTCTGTATCTTGTAGTTTGTCTTAACCTTCTTTGTCCTGTTGGTGATCTTCTTTTGGGTAATCTTTTATTTCTTCTTTGTGATGGTGTTCAGGCTGGTTGGCTTGATGCTCGTCGTCCTTGTGGTCGTCATCTTCTTCGGGGTGGTCATCAGGGTCGTCGTCTTCATTGTTGGAGATCCAGAGTGATTACCCAAAAAAACATTTAAAAAATCTTAAATTTGTAAATGTAGCTGAAGGTACAAGAAGGCTGACTAACTTCCGAGAACCAGCTGACGTTACTGGAACCCGGACGGGTAGCAGAAGGTACAAGAGCCAATGCAAGTAACGAGGACCAGCTGACTGTGCTGGAACCCGGAGGGGCAGCAGAAGGAAAAGAGCCAATGGCACAACCGAGGACCAGCTGACGTTACTGGGACACGGTTACTAAGCAGGAGGTACCTGTGCTCCAAAGCACTACCAAGGACCAGCAGACGTTGCTGGAACTCGGATACCGAGATGGAGGCACCTAGGCCAAAGGCACTGTGTAGAACCAGCTGACGGTACTGGAACCCGGACGGGTAGCATAAGGCACCCATGAAAATGTAAGTTGACAGGCCGCAAGCCGTCCGCAGTTACCGAATCACACAGTCCTACAGTGGGTGCTTGTCCTATTGTCACAACGGAAACAGCCTTTATTTACTTATCCCACAGCACACATAGGAATCACCTAAACTGCAGGCACCATACAGTCGGCTAACCCGAATGCAACACGACAGGACAACTTATTGGAGGCAAATTGACATTGACACTGCCAGGAAACAGCTGTCGTGCTGTAACCAGGCTAGGCAGGAGTCAGTACCCCTGCCAATTACTTCCGAGCAACAACTGGCGGTGTTGGAGCCCAGGGATGAGAAGAGAACAGGGTGGAGGCAGCAGGACTTTTTGTTGCCGTACACACAGCAGGGGAACAGCTGACATTACTGAACCCCAGTAACACAGGAGCAAGTGTTGACTGTGCTAACAGCACTTCCGAGCAACAACTGGCGGTGTTGGAGCACAGGGTCAAGGAGGGTGTAGGCAGAGGCCTAGTATGAGATGTTTGAAGTTAAATTTGTAGTTAGCAGCATACATTTTTGCCAGACACACAGCAGGGGAACAGCAGGCGTTACTGAACCCCACAAACACATCAGCGATTGTTTTGCTCTGTGCATCCAACACTAGTGAGCAGCAACTGGCGGTGTTGAAGCCCAGGGTCAAGAAGGGTTTTGAAATAAAATATTGAGTTATTGCCTTGTTACGTGGCCATTGCAAATGTATGTACTTCAAACAAGAAAAAATGAATGTTTACTAGGACAATAAAATGATGAATTTCAATTCCAAGAATAAAAATAAACACCCTTAAAATATAAACGCATATAAGCACATGGCAACAAGAAATGGAACAACACACCACCCAAAATTTATTTTACAAAATATAGTGTTGTAAATTTATGAATAAAAGTCCATTTTTGTATTTAGGAATGATGCGTAAGGAACGCTATGTTAAACCAAAACATAGTGAAGACAATGGATTTTGTAATAGTCACTCATCATCATCATTACAATTTATATGTGACAGTCACACAGATTAAAATTATTTCACTTACGAAAATTGTTTGTTCGGACAGCATTTATTACATGTCCAGCATGGACTCATCAAAGTGATGAGATGACGCAATAATGCACGATAAAAAATAAACATTTTAAAAAAACATTATGCATTGTCACAATTTAAGTGGGTGCCTGCAAGTGGAGGTGAAACAAAGGCTACAGATAGCAAAGGTATATACTATGTCTGTATCAGACAGTGGCCAGCCTCTGATGGGTAATGGCGATGTTATACTGTACGTCAATAAAGGCTGCGTCTGCAATATGCATTTTTTGCTTGTAGAGTGTTGAAGAGGGTAAAAGCATGTCTGGTTGCGCAAGGCTTTATCCGGCAACACTACCTTCCTTGTGTCACGGGTAGGGTAGCGTGTGTCTATTATATGACTCTCTCTAAAATGTGACGTTACGCAGCCTTATTCTGCCCTAGGGACGGCAAAAATACGACAGCAGTAATCATTTACTGTATAAAACTCCACCTATGAGCAACAAAACAAGCACGTTCCCTCTTCCGGTTCCTGCGCTGACATGTGAGGAGGGAGTTTGGAGACGCTCATGAATTCCTCCCAGGTATCCAAGCATATCGGGCCGATAGGAGAGCAGTAAAACCACCCCCGGGAACAGTGACACCTTTTACATTCGTGGGGACATAATTTATGGAGCGCTACTTGCAACGGAGTTCACAACAGACCCCGAACGGTTTACCTATCCAACTGAAGCAGAAGGACAAGATGGCGCATGGATTAGAGAAAGAGGAAAGAGGCGCGATGCTGAGCGCTGCCATAGACATGCATCAAGAGCTGTTATCAGAAGCACCATGTGACCTGAGAGTTCCTCAGGAATTTGATTCCCAGAAAATGGCTGGAGAGGTCACAGTCCTTCTCTTACCAGACATTCAGAAGCTGCTGGAGTCGGCATTGAAATCGTCATTGTCTTCCATACAAAAGTCTGTAGATCTGAATACCATTGCAATTACCAAGGTGCAACAGGATGTGGCGCTGCTACAACAGGAGAAGCAACTTTCCCAAGACAGAGAACAGAACCTTCAGCAGAACTTACAAAATTTGATAGACAAAACAGAGGACTTGGAAAATCGCTCGAGACGAAGCAATTTACGTCTCGTAGGACTGCCTGAATCGTTTCAACAGCAGACTTACAATTCATCTGTGAGAATGATCTAACAAAAATATTGTGACTTAAGTACTACTGTCGTGTGGAACGTGCACATCGTGTGGGACCGCCGCAAAACAACAACAGGCGAGGGGAGGCATCGAAACCAACGATGTACAGACCACGGCAAGTAATAATGAACTGTTTCGATTATAACGACAAAGTTTCATTGTTACAGGCATTCAGAGAAGCGAGGCGCCCAGTGCTACTCCATGGCTATGAGATTCTGCTCTTTGAGGACTTCTCATTATCGGTCTTAAAGAAGAGGAGGGCGTTCAGTTCCATTTGCACAACGTTGTTTGAGCGAGATGTTCGCTTTCAACTACTGTTCTCAGCGCGTTTGCGGTTACAAAGATCTGACGGGACATATGTCATTTATGACACACCAGAACAAGCCGAAGCAGCCTTGGAACGAAATCCACAAAGTGATTGGGAGGTACAGCGAGGCAGTTCCAGGTTCTCCCCACGCAGACGACGACAAGATGGCAGTTCATGAAGGAGATCAGGAAAGATGAAAGAGATTCTTTCCACGTTAAATTACATATGAGATATATTTGCTGTTTGAGCCGTTTCTATTGGAATTCCTTCATACCTATGCTAAAGCATGATAGCTTTGCTGCAATTTTAGATGGTTAAATTAGTTAATTGATATTAGATGTTGAAGATCTCTCATGAGAGAGGGTATCTTGATACACGTGGGACAACTGACTTCAACATTACATATGGAGGGACAATAAGTGTAGCAGGCTATTGGAGTTTCATGCTTTGGACACATGGGGGGGTACACTGAATAGCCTGGGAGGATGGGGGTAATCTCCTCACAGTTTAGAAAAAAGGAAGTCACATAAACAGAGGTAGTGGTGGAGAGACTACGACCGCTTACAGTGGTTTATTGTTAAACAAGAGTTACTAGAAAAGGGTAGCAAGGGACCTCTCTCCAATAATTAATCCTGGAATTGTCAATATATCTTGATTTGGTATTTGATATTGTGGTGCTACTTCCTCCTTTCCTCGCAGGTTGGTGCCAACGACGGCCATAAGAGGGTACACCGTCTCCTCCAGCACACTCATAACTTTTCTGCCGCCCATTCAATATGAAGATCATCTCCTGCAATGTCAAATGCTTGCGGGCGCCGGAGAAGCGCACAGTGATTCTGAGGTACCTCCGCCGGTGGAAGCCGGACATAGCACTTCTCCAAGAGACACATCTGAAGGTGACTGATTTTCCTCCCATGCACAAATTTTGGGTGGGAGACAGTTACGGGTCACAGGGCACGGAGCGCAAGACAGGGGTATTGACATTAATCAGCAAGCACTTCAAGGGCAAGGTGATTGACTCCGAAAATGACACAGATGGTCGTTGGGTGAGAATATCAGTATCACTTGACAACAAAACCTATAGTATTTATAACATATACGGACCCACAGAAGACAATGGACCATTTTTCCGAGAATTGGAGGCACGTATACTTCAAGACACAATTTCACTGAAAATAGTAGGTGGTGACTTAAATACGGTGAATCGAACCAGTGAAGACCGTCGGTCGATGCGAACGACTGTGCGATCACATGACACACGTTTGAAACCCTTGCTAGACACGACTAACTTTGTAGACATTTGGAGACACCTGAACACAGATGGCAGTGAATATTCCTTCTATTCGTCGGCACATGACTCTTGGTCAAGAATAGATTATATATTGCTATCACAGGAGCTAGTAAGGGGAGTGGAAGAGGCACATGTGTACAACGTAGCTATATCTGACCACGCACCCGTATCAGTGACCCTGCCAGATATGGTTCAGATGGGGCCAGACCAAACTTTGCGCTTCACTTCCTATTTGTTAACGGATGAGAATTTTTGAGATCAGGTGAAGCAATGGTGGTTGCAATATGTAAGGTATAATGGAGATGGTAGGGATAGGCAGGAACTTTTATGGGCAGCAGGGAAGGCAGTAATGCGCGGGAAACTAATAGCTTATCAGACAACCCTAAAAAAGAAGATAGCGACAAACTACTCGCAGGCTACCAGGATATTACGTGATAGCTGAGAACCTGAGAACTTCATTGACACAGGATAAAAATAGATGGAAGCAGGCTAAGGCTGACTTTGACCTATGGGTAGATCGACGCGAGAGAACCAGTAATATGAATTATAGAGCCGATCTATATCGTTATGGTAGCAAATCAGGGAGACTATTATCACGACTAGCAAAAGGAAATCACATTCCTCAACATATTACAGCGTTACTGAATAAACATGGGATCATGATCGATCATGCTGATATTGAGGAAAGCCTTATATTTTAACATGATCGGATAAATGAATGTAAAGGTGGCGAGAATTTGAAAAAATACACGCCAGAGAAGGGTGACGAGTGAAATAGTTTAATCAGGATCACAGCAAAGTTAGAGAAGGAAGATGACGGGAGGAATCCTAGAACTTAGGGGTTTCCTTACAATTATTAACGAGTTTCGGTTTTCTGTTCTCTTGTTACTTTGACTTTTACAATGTTTATTTTATGACCATATCGGCTGCGACCGAGATGTGTAACGCCTTATGTGGCATTTTTGTTTTGAAAATACAAATAAAAAGGAATTTAAAAAACCAAAAAAAAAAAAAAATTCCCTCTTCAACAATCTACAAGACAAACAAGTATGATGGGTGACGCTGCCTTTATTGAGGTACAGTATTAGATCGACATTGTCCATGAGTAACTATGCACTGTGATAGCTATATAGCATTATTAATTTATATCTGTTGTGGTTGTTTCACCAGCACTTGCAGGTCTAACTACCTATTGTTAGTATGCATGATGCACTTTCTAGGTGTAATTATTTATTATTGCGCATTATTACCAGGTTTAGATGCTGGCCATTTCATATATGGTGTGTGAAGTTACAGTTGTCCTCAGTCTTTGTATTTTATTATGTCTGTCATAAATAAAACTCTTGAGGATGATGATGATGTTTATGATTCGTACATCCATTGACTGCATTATCTTACAGGTACAGATAACGTTCCTTAAGAACCATTAATTGATAATTATGAAATTTAGTTTTATGCATTAATTTCCAAAAGTAAACACTATGTTTTAGTTTTTGTTACCATTTCTACTAGCCATGTGCAGATATGCGCTGTGATGACAAATTAATATTTGTCCATATTTCTTAGTAAAATTTATCATTTTAGGTCTTGAAAACTTCAATCTTTCCTGTTTTAAGCATAACAATCAGGGTGACGGCTCTTCCCTATTTGGAGCATGTTCGACATGGGTTTTTCTGTGCATGTGTAGGGAACAGGAGACTTCTTGCCGGTGTGGTACACCAAAGGGGATCTTGCTGGATGGGAGATATATTTCTTCTAGCAGACTGAAGTTTGCTCATGATTTTACATGATCACAAGGACCTGTGATAAGGTCATAGTAACGTGATCTGGTCAGCTCATGTGTACCTCACCTGAGGGTGTGGAGTAGGCCTATAAAATAAGGAGCTGTTGTAGTTGGTGTGTGGAAGAAAGGAGTTTGGCTGGAGTCAGCCTGGAAGATTGTTTTGTTACTGTGTGCCAGTGTGCACCAGGAAGCGAGTACCAGACCACCCGTAATGGGACCTGGCGGTCTCTGCTGACCTGCAGCCGCTTAGTTAAGCCCGTCCCAAGCAAGGGTGAGTCTGGGACCAGTGGCTCTCCAAACTGTAGTGATTTATGTTCTGTTTTTATTTTGTTATCTGGACTTTTTGTTGAAATCATGATTAAAACCACTGAAATTTGAACTAAAAGGCTGTGTGTTTGCCTCATTACTGCGGCCCAGCCCTGCCTACCAGAGCGGATCCCTACAATTGGTGGCTTCAATGCGGGCAACGCAGTGAGGTCAGGCTGTTTTTTCCTGCATGACACTAAATGTCCTGGGTAAAGAAAGTGACGCAAAACCCGGTGGATAACTGTCCGAAGATGGAGAACACCGTAAAAATGCTGGTGGAGGCCATGCGACAGCAACAGCAGGCTACACAGCAGCAACAGCAGGCTATGCAGCAGCAGCAGGCTATACAGCAGCAGGCTATGGAGCGGCAGCAGGCTATACAGCAGCAGGCTATGGAGCAGCAGCAGATATTTAATCGACAGCAACAGGAAAACAATAGTCTACTGATGCAGCACATCACAGCGCCGCAGACAGCAGGAGCTGCCCGGGGATGCCAGGATGTCCGTAAAGTGGTGCGTACACCGATCCGAAATATGGAGAAATCAGATGACGTCGAGGTGTACCTGGAGATGTTTGAAGGCGTGGCAAAAAGGGAGAGAGTGCCCGGGACCAGTGGACCGAGATCGTGGCTCCGTTTTTGACTTCAGGACCCGCAAAAGCCTATAGGGACCTACCCCCCGAGCAACAGGAGGACTATGAGAGCGTCAAGGGTGAGATACTTGCACGTCTTGGGGTAAATGTTTTGGTCCGGGCCCAGCGGGTACACCAGTGGAAGTTTTCCCCTTCCGAGCCAGCTCGGTACCAGTATTATGACTTGATACACCTGATAGAAAAGTGGTTGCAGCCGGAGGTGTTGTCACCCCGCGCTATGCTGGATCGTATAGTGACTGATAAATTCTGGAGAACTTTGCCCCACACCCTTCAAACATGGGTTGGACAGGCAGCCCCTACTGATGGTCTCCAAATGGTAGACCTCATTGAAAGATATGGGGCTACCAAGGAGATACAGGGAGAGACTACCCAGAAGGTACCAAGTAAATTCCCCAAACCTTCACCCACAGCTCGGCGAGCAGAGACTCGGAGGGCTGCCCAGGACGGGTCGGGGAACGAAAGGGGCCCCATAATCTGTTGGCGGTGCCAAGAACCAGGACATGTGAGAGCTGATTGCCCCCACCTGACTGAGCCCATGGACAACAACTTTGGCTACTATCAGTCTCACTATGCAGAACACATGTGTGCAGTGGGCAAACCAGAGGGACCCAGTATGAACCATTTGTGTAAAGTGGAGGTGGAGGGTAACCCTGCTGTGGCTGTACTGGACTCAGGTAGTCTCGTGACCCTAATACGAGCCAGCCACGTCCAAATCAGCGAGTATACTGCTCTGAAAATGGGTGTGTTGTGTATTCATGGGGACTTAAAACATTATCCTACCGCCCTGGTGATGATAAACACGTCAGCGGGGAGGAGGTGAGACGAGGTGGGGGTGGTGGTTAATTTGCATTATGAGGTAATAATGGGGAGAGATTTTCCGTTATTTTCTGTGCTTTGGCCTGTAATTACCCCTCCCACAGAACAGTCGTCTGCACCAGTGGCAACCAGGTTGCATTCTCCTGAAATCGGGCATGAACCTGGTGGCCCAGAGGAAGATGTACTGGCGGTAGGAGTACCTTTGCCTTCGGTGGAGGAGGAAAACCCCTCTCCTATAGAAGTGTTAGCTGGGGAGATGGAAGATTTGCCACCGGGACCAGAATTCTCATAGTTAAATGTGGCAGGTGACAATTTTGTTACGGCGCAACTACGTGACCCTACGTTGACTCCAGCCCGTGAAAATGTACTGGTTGTCAATGGGGAACCCCAACACCCGGGGCAGCTACAGTATTTCCCCAATTCGAGATGAACCAAGATTTGCTGTATCGGGTTGAAAAAATACATGGGGAAATTGTCGAGCAATTGCTGGTACCGCAGTCATATCGGAGGTTGGTAATGGACTTAGCGCATGCACATGTACTAGGAGGGACATTTGGGACAAAAGAAAACCCTAGACAGAATTCTATAACGGTTTTACTGGCTAGGGGTCTATGAAGAAGTTAAACAGTATTGTAACTCTTGTCCCGTGTGCCAGGTAACCAGTCCGCAGCCTCATTTTCAGAGTCCCTTGGTGCCATTACCATTACCAATTATAGAGGTACCGTTTGAGACAATAGCCATGGATCTGGTGGGTCCGGTTAATAAATCACCAAGGGGTCATCAACACATCCTCGTAGTTCTAGATTACGCTTTCAGGTATCCTGAGGCTATTCCCCTGCGACACACCTTGGCCAAACAGATCGCAAAAGAACTCATGGGTATGTTCTCTCGGGTGGGAATCCGTCAAGAAATCTTAACAGATCAGGGGACCCGCTTTATGTCAAAAATCATGAAGGAACTGTGCCACTTGTTAAGTGTTAAACAGTTGCGCACATCGGTCTATCATCCCCAAACAGACGGTTTAGTAGAAATGTTCAATTAAAAACCCTGAAGAATATGTTTAAAAAACCAGTCTCGAAAGATGCTTTGGACTGGGATCTCTTGTTGCCATATCTGATGTTTGCAGTGCGGGAGGTGCCCCAGGCATCTACGGGGTTCTCGCCCTTTGAACTATTATATGGCAGACATCCCCATGGCTTACTCGATATAGCAAAAGAGGCCTGGGAAAACCATCCAACTCCCCACAAAAGTGTGATAGAACATGTGGCCAAAATGCAAGAGAGAATGGAGACAGTCCTACCATTAGTCCGAGAACATATGGAAGCAGCACAAAGGTCACAGAGGCAGGTCTATAACCGGGAGGCACGGGTAAGGTCCTTTAACCCTGGGGATTGGGTGTTGGTACTTGTGCCTACAGTGGATAGTAAGTTCCTTGCAAGGTGGCAGGGACCCTACGACATTATAGAGAAGGTGGGACCAGTAAACTATAAAGTACAGCAACCAGGGCGGAGAAAGCCAGAACAGGTATACCATGTGAATCAGCTCAAACCATGGAAAGACAGAGACACGCTTGGTGAGGATTGTCCACGGCCTGCATTTCCAGTACAGATGGCTTCCTTGCCTCAGGAGAAGGCAAGAGAAGTCCTCTCCACCGTCAAAATACCAGACACTTTGTCGCCCAGACAAGTTCAGGAAGTCCGAGAGTTTGTTAGCCGAAATACAGATGTTTTTTCGGAACTTCCTGGTTGTACCTCCCTAATCCAACATGACATTGTCACTGAGCCGCAGGGCAAAGTACAATTAAAGCCATATCGGCTGCCTGAGGCCCGCGACAAGCCAGCAAGGAAGAGGTCAAGAAGATGCTGCAGTTAGGGGTCATTGAAGAGTCCCAGAGTGAGTGGGCCAGCCCAATAGTCCTAATACCAAAGCCAGATGGGACACTAAGGTTCTGTAATGACTTCAGAAAACTGAATGAAATTTCAAAGTTTGACGCCTACCCCATGCCCCAGGTCGATGAGTTAATAGAGCGGTTTGGGCAGGACCGTTATTTTTCAGTCATTGACCTCACAAAAGGGTATTGGCAGGTGCCCCTAACAAAAGCAGCGAGAGAGAAAATGGCTTTTGTAACGCCCGAGGGACTGTTCCAGTATATAGTCCTACACTTCGGGTTGCATGGCGCTCCAGCGACATTCCAGAGGTTAATGGACGTTGTTCTTCGTCCTCATCGCCGATATGCCGCGGACAATCTGGACGATATTGTGGTGTACAGTACAGACTGGGAAAGTCACTTAGCCAAGGTACAGGCGGTGATACATTCGCTGAGACAAGCAGGGCTAACTGCCAACCCAAACAAGTGTTCCATAGGGTTGGAGGAAGCTCGGTACCTGGGGTATGTGATTGTGAGAGGAGTTATCAAACCCCAAATAAACAAAGTGGAGGCAATCCAAAACTGGCCCCGTCCCCTCACCACAAAACAAGTGAAAGGGTTTTTGGGGTTAGTGGGATACTGCCGGCGGTTTATTTCCAATTTTGCAACCCTGTCGGCGCCGTTAACTGACTGCCTAAAAGGCAGGAAGTCAGTAATGGTGCGATGGAATGATCAGCTTGAAGAAGCGTTTGTAAAACTAAAAGGGGCACTGTGTGTGTCACCATTTTTGATCACACCCGACTTCAAAAGAGAATTCATTGTCCAGACAGATGTGTCAGAGGTAGGTGTGGGTGCCGTGTTGTCTCAGGAGGTTAACGGGGAGGAGCATCCCATTAGTTTCCTGAGTCGAAAGCTTACTCCAGCTGAAACCAGATACAGCATTGTAGAGAGAGAGTGCCTGGCGATCAAGTGGGCACTGGAGTCGTTGCGCTACTATCTGTTGGGGAGAACATTTTGGTTGGTAACTGATCATTCCCCTCTGACTGGCAGTGTTGTAGCCCAGGGAGTAGAGTTCAGGTGGTAGATAGATGAACATAACAGGAAACATGGATAACGTTGCCAACCAGTTATTTAATCGGAAAACGGACAGGCAAATTCAGGCGAGATCCATGCCTTGTTCATTTTCAGAAAAGTAAGCCGGTCTACATTATCGGAGGATAGTCGCATGTGACGGTCTGTTAGTACACCACCTGCAGCACTAAAGACGCGCTCCGATAATACACTGGCAGCAGGGCAAGCCAGCACCTCCAATGCATACTGGCTAAGCTCTGGCCATGTATCCAGCTTAGAGACCCAAAACTTGAAAGGGGAAGAGCCATCTGGGAGTACACTGAGAGGGCAAGACATGTAGTCTGTCACCATCTTACGGAAACGTTGCCTCCTGGTGACTGGAGGCGTCTCGGATGGTGTAGACATTGGTGGCGCTGCCACAAAACTTCGCCACATTTGGAACATACTGGTCTTGCCTTGTGCAAAGGCGCTGCTTGTGCTCCCTCGTGTTGCAGAGCTGTCTCCACTGCCTCGACGCACAGAGCTGCTTTGGAAAGCAGTAGCAGCAGCGCTCTCGGCTGAAATGGAGAACATTATGGATTGCACCAGTGTGTCTTGGTACTCCCGCATTTTACGCTCCCGGTTCAACGGTGTGATGAGGCTTTGTAAGTTGTCCCGGTAGCGAGGGTCTAGGAGGGTGTACACCCAATAATCAGACGTGGTGAGAATGTGGGCGATGCGGCGGTCGTTTCTCAGGCACTGCAGCATGAAATCAACCATGTGCTGCAGACTCCCAACTGGCCAACAAACACTTTCCTCTCTAAGAAACGTCATCTCTGCCTGCTCTGCATCACCCCACCCTCGCTCTACATACTGACTAGAGCGTTGTGTACCTCCCTCTGTAGCGATTTCTTCCTCCTCCATTGACTCCTCCTCATCCTCCTCACAAAGTGAGCCCTGCCCAGCCCTTTGTGAGGAACCACGTTGCGCTGACTGTTCAGAAGGTGATGGAATTTGTGACTCCTCATCCTCCACCTCTTCCAAAACCTCATCCCTTAGTGCTGGCAGTGTTTTTTGAAGCAGGCAGATAAGGGGGACAGTCAGGCTGACTAGTGCATCATCTGCACTCGCCATCCGTGTTGACTCATCAAACGCACGCAAAACGTGGCAGATGTCCTTCATAGAGGCCCACTCAGTAGTGGTGAAGTGTGGACGGTGCAAATTGCGACTTGATTGCGCCTGATGCAGCTGATACTCCATTACTGCTGGCTGCTGCTCACACAACCGCTCCAACATATGTAACGTGGAATTCCACCTGGTGGGTACGTCACATATGATGCGATGTTCAGGAAGGCGAAATCTGCGTTGCAGAGCTGCAATGCGTGATCTGGCCATGCTGGAATGTCGCAAGTGAGCGCACTCTAGGCGGACCTTGTGCTGCAGTTCATCAAGATGCGGATATTCCCTCAAAAAAACTCTGCACGACCAAGTTGAGCACATGTGCCAGACATGGTATGTGAGTGAGGTTGCCAAGGCCCAGAGCTGCCACCAGATTTCGGCCATTGTCACACAATACCAAGCCTGGCTGTAGATTCGCTGCCAAAAACCACACGTCGCTCTCCTGCTTGATGGCATTCCAGACCTCCTGCGCTGTGTGGCTTCGATTCCCCATTGAAATTAATTTGAGGACGGCCTGTTGACGTTTGGCCACAGCTGTGCTCATATCGGTCGCAACAGGTAAGCGTTCACGGGTCCATGTGGAGGTAGATCGTGACGGCTCCTGCAGCGATGATTCTGAGGAACTGGAGTAGGAGGAGGAGTCAATGTGTACAGACTGGATTCCTGCAATCCTTGGAGTTGGCAGAACACGTACAGCGCCACTCGCAAGATATGTACCCGGCTCCACAACATTGACCCAATGGGCAGTGAGGGAAAGGTATCGTCCCTGGCCATGGGTACTGGTCCACGCATCGGTGGTCAGGTGGACCTTGCTACTGATGGCGTTTAGTAGCGCATGTTTAATTTTTCCCTCAACATGCTTTTGCAGACCAGGGACGGCTTGCCTGCTGAAATAAAATCGGCTTGGCACATTGTATTGTGGGACTGCCAATGCCATTAAGTTCCGGAAACTCTCAGTCTCCACCAGCCTGAATGACAGCATTTCAAGGGACAGGAGTTTTGCAATGCCACCATTCAGAGCCTGTGCTCGTGGATGGTTTGCCGAGTATGGCCGTCTTTTATCCCATGCCTGTGCTAACGATGGCTGTTTTGTGGCCTGGGAGTGTGAGGATGACAGGGAACTTGCTGCTGTGGGTGGAATAACACTTTTGCTCTGGACAACAGTGACCGAGGTTCTTCCATGGCGATCCTGTGAGGAAGCCGAACCAGCTGTGTGTGAGCTGGAGGAAGAGGCTCCAACACGAGCTGAAGATGTAGGTGCTGCTGTAGGTTGGCCTACATCTCCAGTGTGTCTTTGTAACTCAACTACGTGCTTTGTCCGCACATGTTTCCACATATTTGTGGTATTGAGGTTACTGACACTTTTACCTCTTTTTACTTTTTGCTTACACAGCTTGCATTTGACATAGCAAATATCATCTGCAAGTGTGTCAAAAAAGGACCACGCAGTGCAAGTCCTGGGAGCGCCCATTTTGACTTTTGTAAGAGAACTGCTCCGAACAGGTGCCAAACTGGAGGCTACAGGCAACCGAGTCTGCAGCCTACCTCTCCCTCCTGTTTGTACCGTTGGGTCAATCTCTTCCTCAGAGCTGCTCCCACCACCTTCCTGTTCCTCACGCCATGTTGGGTCTTGGACCTCATCATCTCCACTACCCTCTTCCAACACCTGCTGCTGTTGGGTGGTCTGGACAGCACCATGCTCAACAGAAACTGGAACCTGAGTCTCATCATCATCAGATGCGTTCTGCGGTGTGCTGACCATCGGCACTGGCTCACCCGCCTCTTCACATTCAGAGAGACACAGCTGTTGCGCATCACTGCATACTGCCTCTTCTTCACATTCCAGAATGCTGCTTGGCTGGGCCCCTGTTTGCAAGCCAACAGATTCTGAGAACAGAAGCAGAGACTCAGCTGGCTCCAGTTCAGAACTCTCTGACTGCCTGGGCAATTTGACAGGCGGTGAAGAGACAGATGGTTGCTCAACAGTGTTGTGGTCCTGAGAGGAGGTGGAAGCAATTGAAGTCGATACATTGGCTGCCATCCAACCAACAACGGCTTCAATTTGTTCTTCCCGCACCAGGGGGTACGCCGACCTCCTACAAAAGTGCGCATAAAGGAACGCTCACGGGGAAAACTGGTGGATGCTGTGTCACTGGGGGCGGCAGCACACACAGAATCCCCACGTCCTCTCCCTGCTGAAACTCCACGGCCACGACCACGTACCTTACTCCCTGCCTTCTTCATCTTGGTAGATTGATAAAGAAAGTCAGAAAAGTTATAAGGCCTAAGTGTGGTTATTACGCAGAGACTGCAGTGAACACTGCAGACAACTGTTCCCTAGGTGTGAAAGGCTCCTTTGTGTACTTCTATAGTGTTTGCAACCAATGTATTGGATACGGATGGAAGCACGTCACACTAATAGATTAGAGTTATTTTAAATGGAATGGAGCAGCACCAATTAGAGAAAAATGTCAAGGAAGAGGCAGTGACACACGTTCAGCAGACTACAACCAGCAGTGGTTGAATAACTAACTAAAGCGTGATCTGCACTCCAAAAATGAAAACCTCAGACTAGAGTGAACACTGCACACAACTGTTCACTATCTTTGAAAGGCTCCTTTCTGTACTTCTATAGTGTTTGCAACCAATGTATTGGATACGGATGGAAGCGCGTCACACTAATAGATTAGAGTTATTTTAAATAGAATGGAGCAGCACCAATTAGAGAAAAATGTCAAGGATGAGGCAGTGATACACGTTCAGCAGACTACAACCAGCAGTGGTTGAATAACTAACTGGAGCGTGATCTGCACTCCAAAAATGAAAACCTCAGACTAGAGTGAACACTGCACACAACTGTTCACTATCTCTGAAAGGCTCCTTTCTGTACTTCTATAGTGTTTGCAACCAATGTATTGGATACGGATGGAAGCACGTCACACTAATAGATTAGAGTTATTTTAAATAGAATGGAGCAGCACCAATTAGAGAAAAATGTCAAGGATGAGGCAGTGACACACGTTCAGCAGACTACAACCAGCAGTGGTTGAAGAACTAACTGGAGCGTGATCTGCATTCCAAAAATGAAAACCTCAGACTAGAGTGAACACTGCACACAACTGTTCACTATCTCTGAAAGGCTCCTTTGTGTACTTCTATAGTGTTTGCAACCAATGTATTGGATACGGATGGAAGCGCGTCACACTAATAGATTAGAGTTATTTTAAATAGAATGGAGCAGCACCAATTAGAGAAAAATGTCAAGGATGACGCAGTGACACACGTTCAGCAGACTACAACCAGCAGTGGTTGAATAACTAACTGGAGCGTGATCTGCACTCCAAAAATGAAAACCTCAGACTAGAGTGAACACTGCACACAACTGTTTACTATCTCTGAAAGGCTCCTTTGTGTCCTTCTATAGTGTTTGCAACCAATGTATTGGATACGGATGGAAGCCGTCACACTAATAGATTAGAGTTATTTTAAATAGAATGGAGCAGCACCAATTAGAGAAAAATGTCAAGGATGAGGCAGTGACACACGTTCAGCAGACTGCAACCAGCAGTGGATGAAGAACTAACTGGAGCGTGATCTGCACTCCAAAAATGAAAACCTCAGACTAGAGTGAACACTGCACACAACTGTTCACTATCTCTGAAAGGCTCCTTTGTGTACTTCTATAGTGTTTGCAACCAATGTATTGGATACGGATGGAAGCACGTCACACTAATAGATTAGAGTTATTTTAAATAGAATGGAGCAGCACCAATTAGAGAAAAATGTCAAGGATGAGGCAGTGACACACGTTCAGCAGACTACAACCAGCAGTGATTGAAGAACTAACTGGAGTGTGATCTGCACTCCAAAAATGAAAGCCTCAGACTAGAGTGAACACTGCACACAACTGTTCACTATCTCTGAAAGGCTCCTTTGTGTACTTCTATAGTGTTTGCAACCAATGTATTGGATACGGATAGAAGTGCATCACACTAATAGATTAGAGTTATTTTAAATAGAATGGAGCAGCACCAATTAGAGAAAAATGTCAAGGATGAGGCAGTGACACACGTTCAGCAGACTACAACCAGCAGTGGTTGAAGAACTAACTGGAGCTTGATCTGCACTCCAAAAATGAAAACCTCAGACTAGAGTGAACACTGCACACAACTGTTCACTATCTCTGAAAGGCTCCTTTCTGTACTTCTATAGTGTTTGCAACCAATGTATTGGATACGGATGGAAGCGCGTCACACTAATAGATTAGAGTTATTTTAAATAGAATGGAGCAGCACCAATTAGAGAAAAATGTCAAGGATGAGGCAGTGACACACGTTCAGCAGACGACAACCAGCAGTGATTGAAGAACTAACTGGAGCGTGATCTGCACTCCAAAAATGAAAACCTCAGACTAGAGTGAACACTGCACACAACTGTTCACTATCTCTGAAAGGCTCCTTTCTGTACTTCTATAGTGTTTGCAACCAATGTATTGTATACGGATGGAAGCGCGTCACACTATAATTTCAATTGAATGGAGCAGCAAGAATTACACTAAAGAAAAAAAAAAAGAGTCTGTGAGTGACACGTGCAGATGCCTACAAATAGCGTTGGATGCAGAGCAAACTGCAGCGTCACCTGCACTCTTACACACACACCTTGCACAGAGCTGTTAAAACAACACTGCAAGGCAAAAGGAAGCTTTACACAGCGGTTGGTAAACTAGCCTGCCTAAAGCACAGTACACAAAATCGCAATCTCTAACTGTCCCTCTGAGTCAGCAGAGCAGCGTTCTGTCCCTAACTGAATTCACAGCACAGTGACGCTAAAATGGCGGCGGCGCCTTTTATAGTGCATTCTGACATCATTTCAGCATCCAATCACAGCCATGCCATTAGTTAACATGACCGCAGCATTACAGGATGTGCCCACACTTCTTAGGATTCCTCATTGGCTGACTAAAATCACATTGCCTCTCAAAGAATTATGGGAACTTCCGATTCCGTTATGCAATATATGGAAAATATCGGAACTAAGTATCGGAATTCCGATACAGCGAATATCGGCCGATACCCGATACTTGCGGTATCGGAATGCTCAACTCTAGTTATTACTGTTCCGATACGTACCCATTTGCGAGAAAAAAAAAAGGTCGATTTCTGGACCGAAAAAAAGGACGAGTGCTATGCGAGTGTCATGCAAGTGTAATGCGATTTCCGAGCGATTTTGCAATCCGTATGACATGCGTATGCAATGCAATTTTAACATGAGCATTTTAAAACAAAACTGTACACATAATTTTAAAACCAAATAATCTTCAAAACAGGCATACACACATATATATTTACTAGATGGTGGCCCGATTCTAACGCATCAGGTATTCTAGAATATGTATTTAGTTTATTTCTGCATGGCTCTGCTCCCACCCTCCCATCCTTGTATGCATGGCTCCCCCCTCCCATCCTTGTATACATGGCTCCCCTGTCCCATCCTGTATACATGGCTCCGCTCCCACCGTCCCATCCTGTATACATGGCTCCGCTCCACCCTCCCATCCTTGTATACATGGCTCCGCTCCACCCTCTCATCCTTGTATACATGGCTCCTCTCCACCCTTCCATCGTTGTATACATGGCTCCGCTCCACCCTCCCATCCTGTATAAATGGCTCCTCTCCCACCCTCCCATCCTGTATACATGGCTCCTCTCCACCCTCCCATCCTGTGTACATGGCTCCGCTCCCACCCTCCCATCCTGTATACATGGCTCCGCTCCACCCTCCCATCCTTGTATACATGGCTCCGCTCCACCCTCCCATCCTGTATACATGGCTTTGCTCCCATCCTGTATACATGGTTCCGCTCCCCCCTCCCATTCTTGTATGCATGTCTCCACTCCCACCCTCCCATCCTTGTATACATGGCTCCCACCCTCCCATCCTGTATACATGGCTCTGCTGGGCTCCCCATCCTCCCCCATCATACTTACCCTGACAACGTCGCTGCATGTCCCCGCAGCTCTATCCCGGCGCGTCAGCTTCTTCCTGTGTGGTGCAGTAATGTGGTACCGCTCATTAAGGTCATGAATATGGATGCCACCCCTATGGGAGTGGAGTTGCGTCCATATTCATGACCTTAATGAGCGGTACTACGTGACCACACCGCACAGGAAAAAGCAGACGCGCCGGGACAGGGATGCAGGGATGGAAGGTGAGTATGTACGTGGAGATGACCCGCGGCTGCCATCGCGACGCTGATCTCCCGACGATAGAGATGGCGTGCGTGGTTGAAATCCTGCGCCAATTCGCGGCCAGACAGTGCCTGTCGCTGATTGGTTGCATCTGACTGGGTGCGACCAATCAGCGACGCAGGATTTCCATTACAGACAGACATCTCAGACGATTATATAGTAGATAATTCATAGAGATATATATATAGCAGAATAGGCGATAATTGTCGGCTTCTGTAAAATATAGGTATGGGACACTGTTGCTTTTTATGTTTTATTTTTTACAGGAGAACGATGGCTTTGCTTGGATTGGGAGTGTAATAAAGATGGAAAACCTGTGTGTTTAACTCCTTAACGACCACCGATACGCCTTTTAACGGCGGTAGTTAAGGATACTTAAACCACAGCTCTGTTAATTAATGGAACTGTCGAAAAAGTGTATAGTGACCCCCAGAGTCGGATTTTCTTTGGTGGTCTCGACTGCCAGGGGTAGCCGAGACCCCAGAGAGCATGATTCAGGTCAGTTTTTACCAAACCCGGGGTTGCGATCGACATTATTAACCTTATAATTGTGACCACAAAAAAAATCTGATGTGCCATTTAATTTCTCTATCCTCTGATGTGATCGCACATAAGAGGAGAGAGAAATAGGGTCCCCGATCTCCCCCGTACCTCCCAGTGGTCCTCAGGCCCACTTGCATCCTCCGGTGGGTGCCGCCATTTTCTTCCTGTAAGAAAATGGCAGGCGCATGTGCAGTGCACCCACCGCGATCTGCCAGCCCGCACCTGGCAACAATAGGAAGATTTTTCCAATTGGTTCATTTGGTCACTGTGATAAACGCTATCACAGTGATCAAAATTAAAAAAAATAGTAAATAAACCCCCCCTTTATAACCCCTTTAGTTAGGGAAAAATAATAAAATAAAAAATATATATTTATTTCCATTTTTCCATCAGGGTTAGGCTAAAGTGAGTTGGGCTAAAGTTTTAGGGTTAGGGTTAGAGTTGGGTTAAAGTGAGTTGGGCTAAAGTTTTAGGGTTAGGGTTAGGGTTAGAGTTAGCGTAAAGTGAGTTGGGCTAAAGTTTTAGCGTTAGGGTTAGAGTTAGGCTAAAGTGAGTTGGGCTAAAGTTTTAGGGTTAGGGTTAGGCTAAAGTAAGTTGGGCTAAAGTTTTAGGGTTAGGGTTAGGATTATCATTGGGATTAAGGTTAGGGTTGGGTTAGGGTTAGGGGTGTGTTGGGGTTAGGTTTGTGGTTAGTGTTGTGGTTAAGGTTGGGATTAGTGTTAGGGTTGTGGTTAGGGTTATAGTTAGTGTTGGGATTATGGTTAGGGGTATGTTGGAGTTAGAGTTGTGGTTAGGGTTGGGATTAGGGTTACAGGTATGTTGGGGTTAGGGTTGTAATTAGGGTTATGGTTAGAGTTGGGATTAGGGTTAGGGGTGTGTAGGCGCTAGGGTTGGAGTTAGAATTAGGGGGTTTCCACTGTTTAGTTACATCAGGGGGTCTCCAAATGCGACATGGTGCCACCATTGATTCCAGCTAATTTTGGGTTCAAAAAGTCAAACAGTGCTCCCTCCCTTCTGAGCTCTGCCGTGTGCCCAAACAGTGGTTTACCCCCACATATGGGGCATGAGCATACTCAGGATAAATTGCACAACTTTGGGGGTCTAATTTCTCCTGTTACCCTTGGGAAAATAAAAAATGGGGGCTGAAAAATCATTTTTGTGGAAAAAAAATGTTATTTTATTTTCACGGCTCTGCATTATAAACTTCTATGAAGCACTTGAGGGTTCAAAGTGCTCACCATACATCTAGATAAGCTCCTTGGGGGGTCCAGTTTCCAAAATGCGGTAACTTGTGGGGGTTTCCACTGTTTAGGCACATCAGGGGCTTTACAAACGCACCATGATGCCCGCAGACCACTCCATCAAAGTCTGCATTCCAAAACGGTGCTCCTTCCCTCCAAGCTCTGTCATGTGCCAAAACAGTGGTTCCCCCTTGTGAAAGTAACAATTTGGGGGTGAAAAGTTCATTTTTGTTGGAAAAAATAATTTTTTATTTTCATAGCTCTGCATTATAAACTTCTGTGAAGCACTTGAGAGTTCAAAGTACTCACCACACATCTAGAAAAGCTTCTTGGGGGGGTCTAGTTTCCAAAATGGGGTCACTTGTGGAGGGTTTCTACTGTTTAGGCACATCAGGGGCTTTGCAAACGCAACTTGATGCACGCAGATCATTCCATCAAAGTCTGCATTTCAAAACGTCACTGTTTCCCTTCCGAGCCCTGACGTGTGCCCAAACAGTGGTTTCCCCCCACATATGGGGTACCAGCGTACTCAGGACAAACTGGACAACAACTTTTGGGGTACAATATCTCCTGGTAACCTTGTGAAAATAAAAATTTTGGGGTGAAAAGATCATTTTTGTGGAAAAACAAAATGATTTTTTATTTTCACGGATCTGCATTGTAAACTTTTGTGAACCACTTGGGGGTTCAAAGTGCTCACCACTAGAGATGAGCGACTTTGCCTTTTTTAGGGTCGAGTCGGATTTCATGAAACCAGACTTTCTCAAAAGTCGAGTCGAACGAAATCGGCCAACTATCGGGAAAAGTTGGAGGTCCGACTGAAACACGAAACCCAATTCAAGTCAATGGGGAAGCAAAGTCAGCAGTGAGTGGAGGACATTAAACACACCTACAGTGCCCATTTCAATGCCAACGACATCAATTTGTATTACTTAAGCTTGGCAACCTTAATTTACTTTATAATAATAGTTACGCATTGAAAACTGAGGGTTATTTGGCAAAAGTTGGGCGGGGGGGTAGGGCTGGCTCCTGGTTTTCGTGTGCCCCGGGCGAAAGAGTGTCAGTGGGCCCCTTTAACACATACCACAATTCATGATGCTCCGATACGGCACAGAAATATAGGTATAGTACAATGACAAATACTTCACTTCTTACATTACATGACTGATATCTAAATTCTATTTAAATTCTACAATAGCTCAAAAACCGGACAGTATATTACTTCACACAGTATTATGGCCACAACACAGTGCGCCATACAGAATAATAAGCCCCATATATTGCTCCATACATAATTGGTCCCATATAATGTTCCATACAGTATATGATGAGCTCCACATAATGCTACAGTATATGATGGTCCCCAAATAATGTGCCATACAGTATAGGACGGTCCCCATAGAGTAGAATGAGCCCCACATATTGCTCCATACAGTATAATGAGTCGCATATAAAGCTCCATACAGTATATGATGGGCCCCATGGCTGATGCTCCAGTGTATGATGGGCCCCATTTATAATGCTACAGTGTATGATGAGCCCCATATATAATGCTACAGTTTCTAATGGGCCCTATCTATGATGCTCAAGTGTATGATGGGGCCCATATATAATTCTCCAGTGTGTAATGCTCCCCATATATTGCTCCAAACATTTCAAAAAATGAAATACCACCATCCGAACTATTTGTTTGATTGATGGGGCGGTCAAGAGAGAGGAACCCATGTGCATTCTGTCGATTGACGCAGAAAAGGCTTTCGACAGGGTACACTGGGATTTTATATTTCAAACGTTAGAAGGAATTGGCCTAAAAGAAACTATGCTCGTAGAATTTCTGCCCTGTACTCATCTCCCAGTGCTCAAGTTAAAATGAATGGTGCACTTTCAAACACCTTTTTAATTAGGAACGGCACAAGGCAAGGCTGTCCTCTTTCACCCTTGCTTTATATACTTACTATGGAACATCTAGCAACCTTGATACGGAATAATCCCTCCATTAGAGGCATAAAAGCCCAATCTGAAGAGCACAAAGTGGCACTTTTTGCAGATGATGTCCTATTGTATGTCTCTTCCCCAACTATAAGTCTCCCAAATATCTCAGAATTACATAGATTTGGTCGCCTGAGCAATTTCAAAATTAATACCCTCAAATCGGAGATTCTCAATATCTCAATCCAACCAAGTGAGGTGGAGAGGTTGGCAGCTTCATTTCCCTTTAAGTGGTGTTCAGATTCTCTTACCTATCTGTGAATAAAAATCACCGCCAAAGTATCTAATGGTTTGCAAGAGTGAGGGCTATTAACATGGATCTATTACCCCGCCTCCTATATTATTTCCAAACAATCTCCTTGTATTTACCTGCTTCCTTTTTCTCACGTCTTAAAAAAGCGACTACTCGTTTAATTTGGTCACAAAACGAGCACGTATTTCATACTTTTTGTGAAGTAGATCGAAGCAAGAAGGGGGAATAGGTCTGCCAGATTTTGCTATGTATAGTCAAGCAGCAATTGGTACATGTATTTTAGAGCTGTTTCATAATAAAAACACCAAAAAATGGGTTACATTAGAAAATTATATTAATGGACGGGACTCACGTATAGTTATTTGTTCCCCGACGGAAGAACGGGATATACCTTTACCCTTCCTCACTAAAAACATGATATCATTTATCAAAAGAGGGAGTCGAGAGATGGGAGTCTCTTCATCTCCTGGCCCCCTATCTCCTATATATGACAATCCATCCTTTCCTGCAGGATTAAAAAGAGACACTTATCTACATAAAAATAGAGCTTCATGCCCCATAGTCCATGATTATGTTACAAGGACAGGGATGAGGTCACTTCAGGACATTTTTCGGGACAAGGAGCCGCCAACAGGTGCATAGTTCTTTTAAGAACAAATAAAGAGGTTTACTATTAAATTAGCCAAACAATCCGCTGCATACTGAATATTATCTCCGCTTGAGACTCTTTGTTTATCAACAAACTCTATAGCTCACACTATCTCTTTATTATGCAAAACCTTCCAAGAAGGGCAGACCCCATCGAGAGATTTCCCAGCATTTTTTTCAAAATGGGAGATTGATTTGAGTAGACCCTTATCATTTGAAGAAAGGACAAAGATTCGCTTATGCACATTCAGGTCATCGCTCTGTTCGACATCACAGGAGAGGAGCTACAAAATCTTGTCAAGGTGGTACAGATGACCATCAGATTTAAACGTAATTTATCCAACAACACCGAATACGTGCTGGAGATGCTTAAAAGATAGAGGTTAATTTGTACACATTGGGTGGCACTGCCCACTCATACAGAAACTGTGGCTAGCATCCTTTGATCTCTGCAACAAGCTGTCTATAACCAAAATTACACCCACAATGGAGGTGGCCTTGCTGGCCTTGTGTAGCTCCTCGATTTCTAGATTTAAGAAAGGTCTTCTTAGACATATTCTCACTGCTACCAGGAACGTGATTACTAGATTTTGGAAAGAGGAAAAGGTTCCGTCGCGTTCTGATTTGGTGATGGAACTCAACGACATATATAGAATGGAACAGCTGATAGGACAACTGAATGGTACCACTGGAAAGGTATATGCTCTACTCTGGGCTCCTCAGCATCGCCATCTTCCAGCTCTCTGCACTGTGACTGTTCAGGCAGAGGGTGCACAGAAGTGACGTCATCATGCTCTATGACCTGAATGTCACTGTCAGGAAACGCGGAAGACGTGACAGTGGTGGAGCAGGGAGAGGTAAGTATTGCAAGTGCTGGGACGCTGAGCAAGCAGGGGGGCCCACTCATGGGTGACGGCACTGGCACAGGGCCCCTCATAGTACGCCAGTGTGTCTCTGATGGCGAGTTGGCCCCCCACCGTCAGAGACACCGGCGTACATTAGGGGCCCTGTGCCAGTGCCGTCGCCCATCGAGTGGGCCCCCCCACCTGCTCAGGGCAACGGCACTTGCCCGGGTACGCCAGGTGCTGACGCCGGCCATGGGGGGGGGTACAGCCCAGTTAGGGAGGTTCAAAAACTGGCATAAAGTTGAGGTGTAGGCTGGACGGATGTGCGAGCACAGTCTTCGCATCTTATGGAGCAGGGCTGTTAACTCCGGATAATTATTTAGTAAGCACTGCACCACCAGGGTCAAGGTGTGAGCCAGGCAAGGTATGTGTCTGAGTTTGGCAAGGGCTATGGCCGCCATAAAATTACGGCCGTTATCACTGACTACCTTACCTGGCTCAAGATGTAGACTGCCCAGCTGTTAGGATCTGCGGAACGCACCTAATAGATATTGTATAGAGGTGCATTCGCAGCCCGGGGTCCACCATGCAGGCGAAGCCCGCTGCTAGTAAGATGGCAAAGGTAGCGAACTCTTATCCCGCAGAGTCGCTAAAATAAATGCCGTAGCGCGCTGTGGCAGTTAGTGCGAACTCTGTTAATCCCCAGAGCCGCTAACGGGAAAGCCACAGCGCTATATGGCGATAAGTACGAACTCACTAAGCTTCAGTGAGCCGCAAAGTAAAACGCTAGGGCGCTGAACCAAAGTTATAAAGCGAACCCTGTTGCGTCACAGAGCCGCTGAGAAAAAGACTGTGTCCTGTTAGACTCACAGGGAACACAGATGACTGCTTAGCGGATTGCAGTCTGAGGTCATGCAGTCAGAACACAAGCAACAATCTCCTCACCGGAGTAGCCGGTATTCTAATGGCATTTTCAGCCGAGCCCTGAACACGTGCATACAATCTCCTCATCGGAGGTGCCGGTATTCTAGGGGCTTATTTCAGTCAGACCTAACCACATGCATACATAACCTCACTGGCGCAAGCACGTAACAGATTTGATACTAGCGCATGGCGGCCCAGCCATGCCACACTTTTATAGTAACAGCTACAGGACCTGCCAGAAAAAGGACCAATGAGAAACTGTTCCAAAACACATGTAGTTTCAGGACCTTCCTGGCAGACCAATAGGAGCTGCTGCAGTACCTGAACATGTGACCCCTGATCTCCAATGAGAGATCTTACCCTGGGCATGCTCAGAAGGGGAAACGCAGGACTTCGTCCTAAAGACGTCTGCTCCAGCACTGGCTATAATAGAAGATCCAGGAGGGGAGCAGCAAGTCTCTGCACAGTATTGGAATGGGCAAGACGCTGGGACCGACGTCTCTGCTGAGCAGGCTCCACTGCGGCCGGAGACGGATGGGGGACCGCAGCGGGAATGGCTCGAGATTCCCCTTGTGCAGCATTGGGAACTCGAACCCTAACACCAGCCATGGGTTGGTGATGGTGATGGTGGTGGTGGTGGTGGTGATGACCTAGATTCAGTCTATCGGTGCATAAACATTGTGACTGCCTGACTGATTTGGCCTTTCGACGACACCTCAACATTTCTTTATGGTGGTGTGCAAACCAGGGGAAGCGATGCAGTGTTGCTGGCTACCTTCAGTCGGAGCAGGTGCACATGTGCTACCTGAGGTTTTGCAGTCCGTTCACGCTTGCAAGTGCATGGTGTTTACATGTCTAAACATGCAACTGGTATTCAAATTTCAGAGATTTTTCCCACGGCTCAAGGTCCTTCCGCACTTCTTACAGGTAACCTTTGCCTCATCAATAGGATTTTGTTCAAAAAAGTGCCACACTGCACTCTTCCTAGTATGGTACAACTTTTCAGGGCTTGCACGCTGTGCTAATTTGACCATCTGGCCAAGCTGTCCTGCAACCCTTTCTGTTGTTTTAACACGTTTTTGGACTGCTATGGGCCTGCCAGATAACCGCAGCTGCGATGTCAATGCCTGTCGCGGATCCTCCTCCTCTTCTGAGCTATTGCCAGCGGCACCCTCTTCCCCCAATGGATGCCAATCCGGGTGAACAACTGGTTCATCCATCACCTCCTCTTCAATTTCTTGTGCACCTTCCTCTGTGTCACCGTGTAAGGTGGTATAGTATGCGGGAAGGGGCACCTAAGTTTTATCAGGGTCATATTCTGGCTCAGTAGACTGCAAGTGCAATGTAGTGCTCTGAATCATGTAGCAGTGGCTGTGCATCAGTGCACTCCATGTCAGATTCATGTTGGACTGTGGAATTCAGGATTTGACTTGATAACCCAGGCATGGTATGTAGAAAGAGCTCCATGGAGTAATCTGAAGTGTAGCCTGCCGCATCCTTCACTTTTGATGGGGGTGAAGGACACAAGGAAAGGTGTTGTTCCTGACAAGGAGCCTGCACTGATGACTCAGTGCTTGCAGTTTTTTAAACTTCAGAAGAGGAGGCGATAGAGCTAGAGGCTGTTTCAGCAATGTAAGCCAAAACCTTTTCCTGATGCTCCGACTTTAAAAGCGGTTTACCTACACCTAGAAAAGGGAGCCTTCCAGGCCTCCTGGAGCCAGACGATGACGCAGGCTCAACACCTCCTGCCTTAGGTGCTATTGTGCTTTTGCCACTACCAGCAGATGCACCACCACCACCATCAGTACCAGCTGGCCCCCCCGCCACGTCCGCAGCCTCTTACACCATACTTTCTCATGTTTGGAAAAATGTACCCAAAATACAAGCAGATATATGACACAGTATCACAAGCGTACAGCTGTAGACTGTGAAGGGGAAAATTTCAATCTCTGTATATATTTGAGGAGTCACACACAGATGCTCTCAGGCTCAGTATGGATTAGACCAGAATATAAAAAAACAGAGAAAGGGTACTGTATCAGAAGATACCAGGTGTATATAGTATTAGGGAAAATTGTAAATCTCCGTATGTATTTCAGGAGTAGCACACAGACGCTCACAGGCTCAGTATGGATTAGACTAGAATATGAAAAGCAGAAAAAGTGTACTGTATCAGAAGCGTACAGCTGTATCCAGTGTTGAGGTAATTTTAAATCTCCGTATATATTTCAAGAGTCAGACACAGAATCTCACAGGCTCAGTATGGATTACACCAGAATATAAAAAGTAGAAAAAGGGTAATGTATAAGAAGCGTACAGCTGTATACAGTGTTGGGGTAATTTTAAATCTCCGTATATATTTCCAGAGTCACACACAGACTCTCTCTCAGTATGAATTTGACCGTAACACAGAAGGCAGAAAAACGGTATGTATCAGAAGATACCAGCTGTATACGGTGTTTGGGAAAATTTAATCTCCGTATATATTCCGGAATAACACAAGACGCTCACAGGCTCAATATGGAGTAGACCAGAATATAAAATGCAAAAAAGGCTAATGTATCGAAGATACCAGGCGTATACAGTGTAGGGTAATGTAAATCTCCATATATATTTCCGGAATAACACACAGACGCTCTCTCGGAATGGATTTGACCATAATACAGAAGGCAGAAAAACGGTACTGTATCAGAAGATATCAGCTGTATACGGTTTTGGGGAAAATTTAAATCTCCGTATATATTTCCGGAGTCACACACAGATAGTCAGCATGTATTTGTCCGTGATACCAGCTAGTACACGTTAGTGTGTGAGGAGCGTACAGCTCTATACGGTGTGCGAAAAAATGAATGCTCGGTAACTGTGCAGAAAAAAAGAATAAAAGTATTAGTGCTGTGTAGCTGCTGTGTAAAAAGCAGTCTGCACAGCAGTGTACACACAGCAATACAGCTAGCGGGCAGCCTAATAATCAGCTCTGCTGCTGCACACAATAAATTCCTCCCCTGTCACTGTCAGGCAGCCTAATAACCAGCGCTGCTGCACACAACAAAATCCTCCACTGTCACTGCACACTAACTGTACAGCACAATTGCTATCAGCACAAGCACAGAATAACTTTTTTTTTCCTGCCTAACTCTCTCCCTACTGAGAAACAGCGGCAGCAACCACCCCCTACGCTAAGATCGGCAGAAGTAAAATGGCGGTCAGCGGTCAGGGCTTTTATAGCCACTGTGACGCCAATCACTGCAATGCCCCTCTAAGATGGTGGTGGCCGCTGCTCATGTCATCTCGTTGCCCACAGTGTGCGTCTTGCTCATTGGCTGCGAAAAGGCGCCTGCAAGCATTATGGGAAAACCGACTTTGGCGCTCGGGTCGACGACCGCATGGCCGACCTCACGCTATGTTCGGGTTTCACTCGGCGACACCCAACTTTGGGGAAAGTCGTTGATTTTTGAATCTGACCGACCTGTTTCGCTCAACACTACTCACCACACATCTAGATAAGTTCCTTAAGAGGTCTAGTTTCCAAAATGGTGTCACTTGTGGGGGGGGGGTTTACACTGTTTAGGCACATCAGGGGCTCTCCAAACACAACATGGCGTTCAACCTCAATTCCAGCCAATTCTGCATTGAAAAAGTCAAACAGCGCTCCTTCTCTTCTGAGCTGTGCTGTGCGCCCAAACGGTAATTTACCCCCACAATTGGGATATCGGCATACTCAGGACAAATTGCAGAAAAGCTTTGGGGTTCTAATTTTTCCTGTTACCCTTGTGAAAATAAAAATTTCGTGGTAAAATTCATTTTTGTGGAAAAAATATGATTTTTTATTTTCATGGCTCTATGTTATAAACTTCTGTGAAGCACTTGGGGGTTCAAAGTGCTCACCACACATCTAGATAAGTTCCTTACAGGGTCTAGTTTCCAAAATGGTGTCACTTGTGGGGGGTTTCGACTGTTTAGGCACATCAGGGCCTCTCCAAACACGACATGGCGTCTGATCTCAATTCCAGCCAGTTCTGCATTGAAAAAGTCGAACGGCGCTCCTTCCCTTCCAAGCTCTGCCATGCGCCCAAACAGTGGTTTACCCCCACATACGGGGTATAGGCGCATTCAGGAGAAATTTCACAACAAATTTTGTGATTCATTTTCTCTTTTTACACTTGTGAAAATAAAAAAAATGGTTCTGAAGTAAAATGTTTGTAAAAAAAAAGTTAAATGTTAATTTTTTTCCTTCCATGTTGCTTCAGTTCCTGTGAAGCACGTAAAGGGTTAAAAAACTTCTTGAATGTGGTTTTGTGCACTTTGAGGGGTACAGTTTTTAGAATCGTGTAACTTTTGGGTATTTTCTGTCATTTACACCCCTCAAAGTGACTTTAAATGTTATGTGGTCCCTAAAAAAATGGTTTTGTAAATTTTGTTGTAATAATGAGAAATCGTGGTCAAATTTTAAGCCTTATAACTTCCTAACAAAAAGAAAAATTATTCCCAAGATTGTGCTGATGTAAAGTAGACATGTGGGAAATGTTATTTATTAAGTATTTTGTGTGACACATCTCTCTGATTTAAGGGCATAAAAATTAAAAGTTTGAAAATTGCAAAATTTTCAAAATTTTTGACATATTTCCATTTTTTTCATAAATAAACTCTAGTCATATCGAAGAAATTTTACCACTAACATGAAGTACAATATGTCACAAAAAAAAATCTCTGGCGAAGGAACTTGTTTCCAAAATGCGTGTCGGGGTGCGAAGCACCAGCGGCTCTTACAGGTATACCATCCTAATTTTTATCTTATGGCACTTTGGCACTTTGCACTTTCTTGACATGCTACTTGCTTTGGTTTGATATCGGTGCACATTCTCATTTAGTATTGTGACTAGGGTTGAGCATTCCGATACTGCAAATATCGGGTATCGGCCGATATTGGCTGTATCGGAATTCCGATTCCGAGTTCCGATATTTTCGTCATATCGGATACCGGAATCGGGATGTCACTGTCACTGTCAGTGTCCGTCTGTCGGGTCTGTCAGGAGTCAGCGGCACTTACCTGGCAGAAGATCTCCGGCGGTCACGTCCTGGACTGCTTCATGGCCGCCATCCTCTTCTCCCCGGCGGTCACATGCAGTTTCTCGCGATAACTGCAGTGACTGCTGGGTAATCCCGGCCGTAAAGCAGTCAGTCCGATGACGTCACCGCCGGGGAAGCAGGTAATCAGCTGTGCTGCGTTGCAATGACAGGCTCTGCCTGTCATTGCGATGTAGCAGAGCTGGATCATCGTGGGACTGTCGTTATGGACTGCGTCGGACAGGTGGTATACTGTTGGTTTGTTTTTTTTTCTTTTTTTACAGGAGATCGATGGCGTCGCAGGAATGAGAGAGTAATAAAAAAAATGAAAACTGTGTTGTCTCTTTTATTTCATTAAAAGACTTTTTTCTTGCTTTGTCTTTTTTTTACACATTTAAAAACTTTGGGATTAATAATGGATCGGTGTCTTATTGACGCCTATCCATTATTAACCGGGCTTATTGTCACCGTGCAATCAACGGTGACATTAACCCCTTATTACCCCACTTGCCACCGCTACAGGGCAGTGGGAAGAGCCGGGTAAAGTGCCACAATTGGCACATCTTTTGATGCGCCAAATGTGGGGCTGCTGTAGCCTGGTATTATCAGGCTGTTGAGGGCCAAAATCCATGGGCCTTGACAGTCTTTTAATACCAGGCCGCAGCAGTCTGCATTTTACTTGGCTGGTTAACAAAAATAGGGGACCCCTACGCCGTTTTTTTTTCGAGGGGATCCCCTATTTTTGTTAACCAGCCAAGCTAAGCAGACTGCTGTGGCCTGGTATTATCAGGCTTGCAAGGTCCATGGATATTGGATCCTTACCAGCCTGAAAAACCAGGCCTCAGCGGTCTGCTTCATCTGGCTGGTTAACAAAAATAGAGGGGACCCCACGCCAATTTTTTTCGAGGGGATCCCCTATTTTTGTTAATCAGCCAAGATATGCAGACTGCTGTGGCCTGGTATTATCAGGCTGGCAAGGTCCATGGATCTTGGCTCCTTAACAGCCTGAAAATCCAGGCCTCAGTGGTCTGCTTCATCTGGCTGGTTAACAAAAATAGGGGGGACCCCACGCCAATTTTTTTCGAGGGGATCCCCTATTTTTGTTAATCAGCCAAGATATGCAGACTGCTGTGGCCTGGTATTATCAGGCTGGCAAGGTCCATGGATCTTGGCTCCTTAACAGCCTGAAAATCCAGGCCTCAGCGGTCTGCTTCATCTGGCTGGTTAACAAAAATAGGGGGGACCCCACGCCATTTTTTTTTCGAAGGGAACCCCTATTTTTGTTAATCAGTTCCCTCTGACGTCACTGATGGTGTCCCTGGCTGACCTGAAGTGAAAGTGGAAAGCAATCAATTAAGCTTTCCACTTCCTCTCCTGTCAGCCAGGAGAGGAACTCATTCATTTGGGGGTTTACTGTGAGGCTGCAGCATTAGCTGCGGTCCCTGCAGTAAACATTAACCCTGTCTGAAGGATTACACCGTGGGACCTGACTGTGCATCGGATTGGTAAGAATAATTTTGCTTTATTATTTTATTTTTATTACAGGAAATGGTTTTAGCAGGTAAATAAAATATGGTCAAAAACTGTGTGATTATTTCATTAAACTTCTTTTTTATTAAAGTGTGTGTGTTTGATTTTTATTTCATACAATAGGATTAATAATTGATAGTTGTCTAATTGACAGCTCTCAATTATTAACCTGGCTTAAAGTGACCTTTCAATTGCAAGGTCATTTTAACCCCTTATTAACCCATTCGCCACCGCTACAGGGCAATGGGAATAGACGGGCAAAGTGCCAGAAAGGGCAAATCTAATTATAGATTTGCCCTTTCTGGGGTGTCTGGGGGCAGATGTTAAGTAGCCGGGGGGGGCCAAAAAAAATGGTCCCTCTCTGGGCTATTATTATCTGCCCCCACTCACTGGCTTTGTCTGTCTGGTTGCGAAAATAGGGCGGGAGCCCACGCATTTTTTTTCAGCAATTTTACACCTCATATATATATATATATACATGTCATTGAATTTGTGACACATATATATATATATTTATATTTATAGTTCATACACTTCTACATAGTATAATAGCCGCTAATTCAATTGCCGGCTTTTGTGAAAATGCAGAACCCGACATGAAATGACACTTGTGTCTAGGTTACACTTTCAGTAGTTGATATGATTCAACAATCATGAGTGTAAGTGTCAAATTTCCACTGTAGGTTAATTAAAGTGTAATCTAGCAAAGTCGTTTTTTTTACAACGAATTAACTTTAATTACCTACAGTGAAATTGCCATGTGATTAATTGTATGTGCATCAATAGCAACGACGAAAAACATGGAACTATGTCACAAACACACTAGGTCAGTTGGTGTAATGTATAACGGTGTGCAAATTCGGGGGTAAAGTAGCAAAAAAGTCCGTTTTTTTTACAACGAATTTACACCTTTAATTAACCCCTACAGGTGTGAAATTTTGCACACATAGACTGATGTAATTGTATGTGCAAATCAGATAGCAAACGACATGAAAGACTGCGTTAACCCTATGTACACCAAGTGTCATTTCATGTCGGGTGCTTCTGTCTTTTCACAGAAGCCGACTTTACCCGGCAATTGAATCAGAGGATATTTTACTATGTAGAAGTGTATAAACTATATATATATGTATATATATATGTCACAATGACATGTATATATATATATATATATATATATATAATATATTCTATGTGTGTATATTTAGTGTTTACAAGGAAAGAAAGAGGTTTTTTTAGTTGCGATATTTTGTTCCCATAGACTTACATGGGACTTCCGGTATCGGTATCGGGTATCGCCGATATTTTAATGGTATCGGCGATACCATTCCGATTCCGATACTTTTGGATATCGGAAAGTATTGCTCAACTCTAATTGTGACCCTTGAAATTTGATTCCTTTATATACTCGTTAGTCACTACCATTTTACACGAGTGCACTTTACACTCTTATTTTATCCTCTCATGAGGCATTATTTGTTTATTACACATTTGGAATAATTAATTCCTTGTTTATGCCCTTGATAAAAATGTTGGTGTATTATTCATTTATTATTTTTATTTTTATTTTTTATACCTTAAATCTGCTGGTTTGATTTTTTTTATATAATTTTTTATCTTCTTTGTTATTTTTGTATCTTGATATGCGCACATTTTATATTGTGCCACTTTGTTGTCAATTTTTGATATTTTATTGAATAAAGATATAATCTTTTATTGCATATCTTTGTCGTGATATCTCTGTGCTTCCCATGTTCTGAGTTCAAACTGTTTACCGGTGGTTCTCAGCCTGGACGGTCACATCTTGGCACCATCCAGGTTGAAAACTGTTTATGCCCCAGATATGGATTACGGTATGGGACAGAATGATGAATAGGTGAGGGATATTGTTGTTTTTTTTATTATTGTTTTATTACAGGAGAGCAAGGGTTTAGATGGAATTAGGTGTTAGGTGAGTATAATTGTGTTTGATATTTTTAAATAAAAAGGAAAAACTGTGTTTAGTCTTATTTCTAATAAAGGACTTTATTCTTGCTGTGTCTTTATTTCCATTCCACTATAAGATTAGTAATCGATAGGCGTCTCATAGATGCCTCTCCATTAGTAATCCATGGGCTTGATGTCACCTGACAATACAAAGGAGACATCAACCCCACAAATACTAACCCCACTTGCCACCACTACAAGTCAAGTGGGAAGAGCTGGGCAAAGTGCCAGAATTGGCGCATCTAATAGATTTGCATTTTCTCCGCAGCTGCAGGCTGCTATTTTTAGGCTGGGGGGCCAATATACATGGCTCCTTACCAGCCTTAGAATGCCAGCCCCCAGCTGTCTGCTTTAAAATTGGGGTGACCTCGCACCGTTTTTTTATTAGTTATTTAAATAATTTAAAAAAAACAGCTTGTGGACCCTTTATTCTTGAAAAACAGCCTTTCTGAAGCTGACAGCTGAGGATTGCAGCCCCCAGCTGTGTGCTTTGCCTGGCTGGTTATTAAAAATACAGGGGAATCTACACTGTTTTCTTTTTAATTATTTATTTACAGCGCAGGAGCCGGCTAATGAATATATCCATCAGCCCCTCCTGCTCTCGCTGTTATTAGCGTCAGCAGGTGTTGAATGATGGGAGCTGTAGTTCCATCAGCTGACACTAGTGATTGGAGGTAAGCTTTATACATCCGATCACAGCTGAGCGCTCGCACTGTCTTTTGACAGAAAGGGAACAGCGCCTCTCTGACCAGAAGTGATGATTTCACCGCCGATCAGAAGCGGTGTTTGCCGAGCTGCCATGCACATAACAGCCTGACAAACACCCAGTGTTCAGGCAGTCAAACCCGAACAGTAACTCGGACTTCCCGGTGAAGTCCATGTTAGGTCTCTGTGCTCAAACAGTTGGTGTTCGGTACGGACGCCGAACTTTACTGTTCGGGTTCGCCCATCTCTCTCATGAGAATGGATGAGAAAACTTCAGGTTTACCTTTCCCTGCACTGCATTAAAAATTCTTCCAGTGAATAAAGAATAAATAAAGGATGGCTTTGTGTTTTACCTTGACTGCTACCAATCAAGAGAGGAAAACTCAAGAAAAAAAATTGAGCATACTGTATATCCTATAGTAAGTAAATAAGTGAACATTAATAGTACATGTAAATAACAGGGTACTTAGTTAATGCTACTTCAATCAAAAAGCATAAAAGCCATCACACCGAGGCAAGGTGAACCCAATTGGGATGGTCCCAGGCTGTATCTAGTATTGCAATTTGTTTTTTTTCTTGGGTTTTGTTGGTGAAATTGTCTCAGTGTGAACGTGCTTTTACAAATTGCATGTATAACAACTTATGCTCCAGCTCAGTTGTTTGGTTTTGCAATCAAGAGAGTTAAGCAGCATCAAACAAAATATCTGTTTAAACCAAACACATGTGCTTTGTGCACCCTTGGGCAAACAGCGAGTGCAGCTTCTCACCTACTTTTTTTTTACCATTGATCTCTGCCCTCCTCTAGCTCCAGTTAAGTCAGAGTTACCGCTCAAAGAAGACAAGGAAGAAGATAAACCGCTAGTTTGGACTGTATGGCCACAGCAAGGGTACACCAAGCTCCTGTGCTTGACTTGAACAGTTATTTTGTACGACAGACACCCTTTAACATTCTGTGACAGTTCAACATCCATCCTGATCTCATCCCATTATATGAATAGAATTTTGGAACAGAGAACACTGACATTCTAATAGAGCTGTATGAAAGGGGGATTGGGGAAAGAATGAAGAGTGTAAGTGTAACTGTATACAGCAGCAGTGCAGCAGTTTTTGTCAATCAGGGTTATTTGAAAGTGGAGATACAACCTTTAATGACTTTGTAATGGGCCATTAGTGTTTGTCACCTTTGGAAATCTCCAATTTGTTACAGGAAAATAACTTAGAAACGACTCAATAAAATATTAAAAGTCGTCACGCTAGAGAACAACTCTGGATCTTCTACTTTCAGGTAACATTTTGATTGCTGTTTAATAATAGCACTGAAGCGGTGAGGTCAAGCATTGCTTCCACCCTTCTACTTTCTTATCGTTTTTAAGTCTGTAAAAACCATGGAGGTTGAGGTCCATTATTGTCTGCCTGGCATAGATTTTAGAGGCAAACAGGTAGTAAAAATTTTATTTTGCACCATCTATTTCCCTCCATATGGACTGCGGTTATAGAATTTTCCCACCGATAAAGTTTCTGTTTAAAATTACGAAGAGACAGAAAGATGAGACAATAAACCCTTTTATATGTTGCTCTGTGAGCTGGATGTGGCATGTCTCTTGTTCTTTAAAATGTAAGTTTGTGTTCAGGTTCCCGGTCTGACAGTTATTGAATACATATGTCAGCATATTTATAGAGGACAAGCTTTTATGAACCCTTGTTAGAAGCATATGAGGTTATGTTATCAAGATGGGCTTTGCACGGCTGTAATGTGCGCTGGATTTGTGTGATCTACCTTGCCGCCTGGACAGGAGATTGGTCATGTACTCTTAGAGCAGAGCTGTCACCTCTTTTATGTCCACATTTGGACATAATTAGTTTTCATTTTTGACCAATAATTGCAGGAATTAGGAAACTAAAAATGGTTGTCCAGTAGTGATGAGCAAGTATACTCGTTGCTCGGGTTTTCCCGAGCTGCACGGGTGTCCTTTGAGTATTTTGGCATGCTAGGAGATTTAGTGTCTGTCGACGCAGCTGCATGATTTGCGGCTGCTAGACAGCCTGAATACATATGGGGATTCCATAACAAACAGGTATTCCTCACATGCATTCAGGGCTGTCCAGCAGCCATAAATCATACAGCTGCATAGACAGAAACAAAATCTCCGAGCACGCCAAAATACTCGGGAAAACCCGAGCAACGAGTATACTCGCGCATCACTATTATCCAACTCCTTAATTTTTTTTAACTAAAAACTTAAAATAGTATAGAATAGCAAGCTGAGCAACATTCAGTTTACCCATCCTGATATTCTTAAGTTCCCATTTGCCTCTACAGTACATGTAGAATTATTAGGCAAGTGAATATTTACCCATTTCATCATTTTTTTTTTTTTAAATCAAGAAACTTTTATTAAAACCAATGTGAAAAGTTACAAACAAAAAATATCTGAATATACTATTCCCATAGACATATAACCAAGGCACATAAACTGGCAATACTAATCAACCACAAAAGAACAATTCAGTATAGAGTGACACTTAAGAACAATTTTATTGGAATCATCTAAATAGACATTCAATTTATAACATAATATCACAAAGATATTCATAGAACAGTAATCAATAGGCTGCTGCCATCTAAAAATAGGGACCATATCCCAACACTAACAACAATACATCACATGTAAAAAAGTGCACATTTAATGCCTACTGCTAGTCTGTATATACCATGCTGCTGCTCACGCTGAGTGTAGCAGGATGGCACCTAAATGTAACATCATATGAACTGCACTTACATGAGAGGTGGGTAAAGTGTGGCGTCCCCCAAGCGCCTCAACGCTCGTTTCGTTTCTTCGTCAGGAGGCGAACCACTCAGCGTGAGCAGCATGGTATATACAGACTAGCAGTAGGCATTAAATGTGCACTTTTTTACATGTGATGCATTATTGTTAGTGTTGGGATATGGTCCCTATTTTTAGATGGCAGCAGCGTATTGATTACTGTTCTATGAATATCTTTGTGATATTATGTTACAAACTGAATGTCTATTTAGATGATTCCAATAAAATTGTTCTTAAGTGGCACTCAATACTGAATTGTTCTTTTGTGGTTGTTTAAAAAATATCTTAAGACAGATTTTTTTAAAGGTTTTATGGACAGATGAGATCAGAGTGATTCTTGACAGTCCAGATGGGTGGGCCCATGGCTGGATCAGTAACAAGCTGGTGCAAGGATACTTAGAGGACATACAATGCTTCTCTTGAAAATTACGTACGCAAATAGCCTCCTCAGAGAGAAACGGACAGGTACACTAGTGCACCTATTGGGGGTAGCAATCCTTATAGTCAATAATGAATCATAGAATCATAGATGACTGTGACTCTTTTTAAAAAACCTAGCTACATGAATTATGATAAGAAGCCAAACCAGACAGTCGAGTTTTCTTTCTTCTCCAAGGCAGATATTTGCATATTTGTTATTTTATAGACTTTTAAGCTTTTGACTACAAGCTATTTCCTGTTATGTTAGGTAGCTGAGGAGGACAGGAACAACAGCCGGGCAGCCGAACACCTGCGATGTTGGTAACTAATGGGTTGCAGATTCCTAAACTAACCACACAACTAGAGGTAGCCGTGGAGCGTTCCTACGTTAATCCTAGACGCCTTGTCACAGCCTGAGAGATAACTACACCTAAAGGAAGAAAGATGAAAGCTATCTGCCCGGAGCAGATCCCAAAGAAAATAGGAAGTCCCTAAACATGTAATGGCGGTTAGACAAGAAGAAGGCACGGACACAGACAGAAAATAGAATGAGCAAACGCTGGGGCCACAAGCTGACTAAATAGGATAGGACAGGAGAGATTACTTTCTGCAACCCAGAAAATCCTACAAAAATCCAACAATTCTGATTAAAAAAATACTGAGATCACACAATCTCGCCACCCACTAAATCAGATCTCAGTGTGAACAAAACCAAGCCGCAGCCGCTGAAAAAGCAGGAAAAAGCAAATGAAAAAACAACAGTGGCTACAGACAAACTGTGAGGAGCACAGGCCCCAGGAGGGGACCCGGCTGTCCTCCACAAATGTGCAGAAAACTATGCAAATAGCAAGCACAAAACGAAAAGCAGAAAATATCTTATCTGAAAGCAGCAGACGCAGGCAAGACACCAGCAAACTTCCAAATGAACCAGGAACCACAATTGAGACCAGAACAATTGATCACGGCAACCATCATGGGAGGGAACCTCCCTTATATTAGTCCAGTCAGTGATCGCAGATTGCCATTCCTCGCTGGAAGGTTCAGTACTGTCTATTACCACCAGAGGGAGCCTCTGCTCATTCACAACAATTTCCATCTAGTACGCATTCCGTTTAACAGATCTCAAGCTCAATTGTAATGATCATAAACATGTTCTTGCTAGGCATCTACCATGGAAAAAACCCATTCATAAATATATAGATTTGACAACCAGCCAAGCTAAAGCAGACAGAAGGGGGTTGGTATTCTCAGGCTGGCAGTGGATATTGGCCCCCCAGCCTTAAAAATAGCATCCCGCAGCCACCCAGAAAAGGCACATCTATTAGATGTGTCAATTCTGGTGCTTTAGCTTGTTCCTCCCACTTGCCATATAGAGGTGCCAAATGGAGTTCATATTTGTGGGGTTGATGTCCCCTTTGTTTTGTAAGGTCACATCAATCCCATGGAGAGGCAACTATAAGATACATATCCATCACCATGATGTGACTGTCCAAGCTGAGAACCACTGGTCAATGAGCTGCTGTGAGCACATCAAGGTTAATGCCGGTCACTGAGTCTACATTACCAGTTGGGCTGGACTGCTGTGACGAAGGTCTGGTTAAACAGGGTCCTGGAATCTGAGTAACTTGGCCCCTCAGTCTTTTGTAATAAGTCCCAGAACAAGTTAAAGTCCCGCACTATTACTGGGTGTCGCAGATCTTTAACTAGTCCGATCTCATGGGGTTCAATGCCACAGTTCGTTTTTATAGACAGTCTAGCAACGGGAAGTCCTTAGTAAGATGAGTGATGAAAAAAATCATAGAATCATAGAATGTTAGAGTTGGAAGGGACCTCCAGGGTCATGTCTGTCTAGTCTCTGTTTGAAGACTTCCATTGAAGGAGAACTCACCACCTCTTGTTGCAGCCTATTCCACACTTTGATCACCCTCACTGTCAAAAAGTTTTTCTAATGTCTAATCTGTATCTTCTCCCTTTCAGTTTCATTCCATTGCTTCTCGTGTTTCCATGTGCAAATGAGAATAAGGATGATCCCTCTACACGGTGCCATCCCTTTCATATATTATTAGACAGCTATTAAGTCTCTTCTTAGCCTTCTTTTTTGCAAGATAAACATTCCTATATCCTTTAAACTTTTCTCATAGGACATACTTTGCAGCCCGCTCACCATCCTGGTAGCTCTTCTCTGAACTTGCTCCAGTTTTTCAATGTTTTTTAAAAATGTGGTGCCCAGAACTAGACATAGTATTTTAGATGAGGCCTGACCAAGGAGGAGTAGAGGGTATAATTACTTCACATGATCTAGACTCTATGCTTCTCTTAATGCATCCTAGAACTGTGTTTGCCTTTTTTGCTGCTGCATCACACTGTTGACTCATGTGCAGTCTGTGATCTATTAGTATACACAAGTCTTTTTCACATGTTCAGTTGTTTAGTTCTATTCCTCCCATTCTGTAGATGTAATTTTCGTTTTTCTTGCCCAGATGTAGACTCTTGCATTTCTCCATGTTAAATACTATTATATCAGTCACTGCCCATTGTTCAAGCTTATCTGGATCCTTGTGAATCTTTTCTCTGTCTTCTCTAGTGCTAGCTATCCCTCCTAGCTTTGCATCATCTGCAAATTTGATTAGTTTACCTTCAGTTCCCTTATCTAGATCATTTATAAAAATGTTGAAAAACACTGGGGCCAGGACCGAGCCTTGTGGTACCCCTCTTGAAACACTATTCCAATTGGA
>JARQOD010000005.1:178792420-178813067 GCA_033576555.1 Oophaga sylvatica | reverse complement strand
CCTCCAAAAATTATTGTCTGTTAACACAACTTGAAATGCGTAATGGGAGGGGGTGGTGGAAACTGTGAAAGGGGATTGGGGGCATGGACCCGACAGCAAAGAAGGGGGGAAGGGGGGGACACAGCCCCGCAGTGGTGAAAATTTGGGCGTACCGGGGGGGGGAAAGGGGAAAAGGGGGGAAGATGCAGGGCCCCAGCGTACAATGCAATCAAACAAATGCAAGAAAAAGCTTTTGTATGAAAAAAAGAACAATATATAAACACAACCAAAATGCGCTGCCCTTTCGGGCCCAAAGGGGGTAAACTTTTCCCAGATAAATAAAAATTTAAAATTCTTTATGGAATTTTCCCAAACCCTGGTTCTGTTATGCAAAGCAGAGGACCATCCGCTTGTTATCACCCAGTTGGGGGCCCCTTTTCACCAATAAAAAATTTTTTGGGCACGTAAAAAAAACCCTTTTTAAAACCGAAAAAAAGAAGGGGGACTGTTTCAACTAAACCCTAATTGGCCTCACCCTTTTTCCCAAAATCCAGCAATTGCCCCTCCTCACTTTCCTGATTTTTAAACGATTTTTAAAAAAAAGAAAAGGGGTTTGGGGCCAAAAATTGTAAACTTCCATGCCCAAATTTTTTTTGAGATGTTTTTGGCCCAAAAATTTAAAAAATTTTTTTTAAATTTTTTTAAAAAAAAAATAAAAAATTTTAAAAATTTTTCCCTTTTTTTATCTGAAATTCTATTTTCTGTTGTAATAAAATATGGCCATAGGTTTTTTCCCAAAATTTTTTTCCCTTCTTGTTTTCTTTAACTTTTTTGCCAGGACTATTTTTGAGAAAATTTTTCCGATATCCAAAAGTATGGGGAATGGGAATGGAAACCCCGATACCAAAAAATACGGCGATACCCGAAACGATCCCCGGAAACCCAATGAAAGTCAAAGGGAAAAAAATTTCGGTTAAAAAAAACCCCCTTTTTTCCCTTTGGGTTGGTTAATTGTACATAAAGGGGAAAAAAACAAAGGAATGAGAATGTTTTGGGGGGGGTTGGGGAAACCCATTAAAGGATGATTTTTAAACCCCAAAACAAAGGGGAAAAAGCATAAATTTTTTTTTTTTTAAAAAAGGGGTTTTACGAAAAAAAATTTACAATGTTGTTCACGTTTTTTTTTTTTTTGGGGAAAAATTTTTTTTTCAAAAATTCCATGCCTCCCTTTTTTAAAACTTTTAAAAACCTTTCCCCTTCATAAATCTTCGAGCTTTTTTTTTCCCATAAAAATTTTTCTTCATCTTCCCTTCTTTATCTTTTCTTAAACTTTTGTATTCACCCTTTTTGTTAACATTCTAAAATCTTCTTATTAAACTATTATTTTTTTTCATATTCTACTTATCTTCTTCATCTTTTTTTTTTGTGACAGGTTTCCTGTACTTTTAATCTGTAAAAATAAAAATTTTTTTATTTTTCCCCGTTCTTGCTGTCAAAAAAGATTTAAATTACAACTATTTGTCCTGTTCTTTTAAAGTGCGCAGCACGGGGCATTTTCCGGGGGGACACGGGGGGGAAAGGACTCCCCCCAATACCTTTTTTGTCTTTTTGTTTTTAAATTTTAAACATATTTTTTTTAATCTTCTGCTTATTTTTCTTGTTTTCTTTTCTGTATCTTTATTTGTGCAAAACCCCTTTTACCCCCTGATGTTACGGGGGCCTTATAAGCGGAGGTCCCTTTGTCTCAAAGCATCCCAAAGGGGCCAGCCGACTTGCAGGAACTCGTTCCGAGAGGAGCCCTACCCAAAAGGGGGACTGGGGGAAAACCCCGTTGCGGTACGGGGAAACCCCAACGGTAGCAAAAGGGGAAAAAAACCCAAAAGCAAGTAACGGGGGAAAAATGACTGGCGGGAAACCCCGGGGGGCGCAGAAAAAAGACCCCAAAAAGGCAAAACCCGGGGCCACTGACGTTACTGGGACACGGTTTTAAGCAGGAGGTCCTGTGTTTCAAAATATACCAAACCAGCGACGTTGCTGGAACCGGATCCCCAGTGGGGGGCCCCCAGGGAAAAACACTGCGGGGGGAACCCCTGAGGGGACTGGAACCCGGAGGGGGAAAAAGGGCCCCCCGGGAAAAATTTTTTTTAAGGCCCCGACCCGGGGCCCCGTTACCGAATCCCCCATCTACAGTGGGTGTTGCCCCTATTGTCAAAAAGGAAAAAACCCCTTTTTTGATATCCCCCAGCAACATAGGAACCCCCAAACCCAACCCCCAAGAGTGGCTAAACCCGACCGCAACAGACGGGGCAACTTATTGGGGGGTAAGGACTTTTTCACTGACAAAACAATGGCGGCGAAAACCTTTGGGCGGGGTGGTCCCGGCCAAGACACTTCCGAGCAAAAAAAGGGGGGTTTTGGGAACCGGGGTAAAGAAAACAAAGGGGGGGGGAGCATGCCTTTTTTCCTTTTCCCAGCGGGGGAAAGGACTTATAAAAGCCATAACACTATGCTTTTGTAGGGGTTTTGGGCAGCCCAAATTTGACCCAGCAACCCGGTTGAAAAAAGGGGGTGGTTAGGGGGTTAATGATGAAAATAACAGGAGACATGGAAAACGTTGCAAACCCCTTTTTTAAAATTAAAAAAGGGGCGAAAAAAATTTGGCGAGATCCATGCTTGTTTTATTTTCAGAAAAGTAACCTCTCATTACGGAGGGGGGTCCCCCTGCGACGGTCTGTTTTTTTAAAACCCCCCGCACCTAAAGCGCGCCCAAAAAAACACTGGCAGCAGGGGAAGCAGCACCCCCCATGCAACTGGCAAGCTTCCCCTGGGTCCAGCTTTGGGGCCCAAAACTTGAAGGGGGGAAAAAGCCAGGGAGTACAGGGGGGAAAGACAAAGTATCGCCCCCAAACTTTCAAACGTTGCCTCCTGCTGACGGGCCGCTCGGGGGGGGTAGACATTTTTGGGGGTGCCCCCAAAAATTCGCAACATTTTTGGGAAAATTTTTTTGGGGGTTTCCCCGTTGGGGGGGCGGTTGTGTCCCCCTTTTTTGCGGGGTTTTTTCCCCTGCCCCGACGCACAAAATGCTTTTTAAAAACATTCAGCCCGCAGTGCTCTCGGTGGGGAAAAAAGAAACAAATTTTTTTATTTTTCCGGTGTCTTTTGGGACTCCCCATTTTACGCTTTCCCGGGGTTTTTCGGTGTGATGAGGGGGTTTTAAGTTTTCCCCCCAGCGAGGGTCTAGTAGGGGACACCCCCAAAAAACAGAAATGGGGGAAAATTTGGGGGTGCGGGGTGTTTCTCAGGCCTGCAGCAAAGAAATCAACCAGTGCTGCAGAATCCCAAAAAGGGAAAAAAAAACCCCCCCCCCGCAAAAGGCGTCTCTCTTTGGCCCCCCCGGGCCTTTCATCACCCCACCCCGCTTACTACTGACTAGGCGTTGTGAAATCCCCTGGAGCATGTCTTCCTCCCCCATTTTACCCCCTCCCCCTCACCTCCTCACAAAGGAGCCCTTTTCCCCGCCCTTTGGGGGAACCACGTTGCCTGACGTCCAGAAGGTGAAAATTTGTGATCCCACGCGCCTCCGTTGAGGATTCCAGACCCCCCGCGCTGGTGGTTCGTTCCCCCATGAAATTAATTTCAGGGGGCCCTGTTACTTTTGGGCCCCGGGGTGCTATACGGTGATCGGGTAAGCGTTCGGGGCCATGGGGGGTTTAGCCCGTGGGGGCCGCAGTGAGTTTGGGACGGGAGTAGGAGGGGTCAATGGGAAAATTGTTTCCCTGAAACCCTTAGTTGGCAAACCACAGCGCCATGGAAGATCCCCCCCCTCCCACAACATTGCCCCAAGGGGGAGGGGGAAAGTGCGTCCCGGCCATGGGTAGGCCCCACCATCGGTGGTCGGTGGACCGCTATGCGGGTTTAGCAGGCTGTTTAATTTTCCCTCAACTGCTTTTGAGAGAGGGGGGTTCCGCTAAATAAAAATGGTGGGCCTTTGTTTTGGGGCTCCAAAATCCCTTTTAATTTTAGGAAACGTTCTCCCCACCCAAAATGCCTTTTCAAGGGAAGGCTTTTAAAACCCCAGCATTCGAGTGTGGGGGGTGGTTGCGATAGGCCCGTTTTTTTCCCCCTCCCTTGCAGAGGTGTTTGTGGCCTGGAAGTGTAGGATGAGGGAATTGGCTGTGGGTAATAAATGGGTTTGGCAACAGTGACAGAGGTTCTCCTGGCGACCCGTGGGGAAGCCCCCCGGGTGTGTGAGGGAGGAGAGGCCCCAAACAGTGAAGGTAGGTGCTGTGGGGGTTGGCTACATTCCTTGTTTTTTTGGAACAACCACGTTTTTTGACCGACTTTTTCCCACAATTTGTGGTATTAGGTTCTACATTTTTCCCCTCTTTTTATTTTTTTATTCACGCTTGCATTTGCATAAAAAAATTCATCTGCAAGGGTTTCAAAAAAGGGCCACGCATGAATCCGGGCCCCCTTTTTTCGGTTGGGAAAGGGAAAAATGCTAAAAGGGGGCCAAAATGGGGCTACGGGGAACCCAAATTGCGCCAACCTCCCTACTGTTTGGCCCGTGGGCAATTCTTCCCCAGAGCTGTACCCCACCTTCCGTTCCTCACCTTTTGGGGGTTTTGGGACCTCATTTCCCCCCCCCTTTTCCAACAGTGTGTTGGGGGGGGGCCCAGTCCCAAAAAGAAAAGGCCCCCGAGCCCTCTTAGATGCGTTCTGGGGGGTTTGGACCAGGGACTGGTCCCCCCCTCTTACATTGGGACAAGGTTGCGCTCCTTTTTCTCCCCCTTTTTCCATTCCAAAATTTGTTGGGGGCCCCCGTTTGCAACCCAACGATTCTGAGAACAAACAGGACCACGGCTCCATTCAAATTTGACTGCCGGGGAATTTTGGGGGCGGGGAAGAGAAGATGGTTTTCAAAATGTTGGTCCTGAGAGGAGGTGGAAGGAATTGAATCGATGTTTGGCTCCATCCAAAAACAATCTTAATTTGTTCTTGAGCGGGGGGGCCTGAGTCCAAAAAGGCGCATAAAGGAAGCTCCGGGGAAAATGTGGATGTGGTCACTGGGTGGGCAGCACCACAGAATCCCCCGTCCTCCCCCTGGGGGAACCCACGGCCCGACCAGTGTTATCCGCCTTTTTTATTAGGGGGGGTGGGGGGCAAAGTCATTGTTGGGAAAAAAATGGGACGAATTGTGATAAATTTGGGGCATATGGACTATCCCTGGAAAAATTTTTATCCTGGGGGGTTTTTAAACAATTTTGTTATTTTGATATGCTTCCCCCCTTTGCACAATCCGGGTTAAAATTTGTTTGTTTTACCCTGGTTAAACCTCTGGCAACTCCTGATCTATCCCCGCAGTTTATTTCCTTTTTACTCTTTTTTTGGCTTATTGTTGGAAAATTTATTTCTTTAAAAGTTTTTTTTTTTTAAAAAGTGGACATACTTTTTTTTTTGGATTTTTTAATTTTTTGGGTAGCTCATCTTTATTTTTGGGCCCCGGGGGCCAAATTTTGGGGATAAGAAATTTAGTTTCGAGTACTTTCTCTAGGTTTATAACATTGTTTTTTATTTCTTTTTGGGATTTTAAAAAAGTCGAAAATTTTAAAAGGGCCCTAAGTTGGTTTTCCCCCGAACCAGTGAAACTAAAACCAAAATGTCCAAATTTGGAAAAGGCTACCCCTTTTTCTCTTATGTTTCAAAAATGTATTGTAAGGGGTGGAAAACGTCCATTTTTAGATTTTTAAAAAAAAGGAGCAAACCAATTGGAAAAATAAAAAAGGATGAGGCACTGAGCACGTCGCAAGTCAAGCAGTTCTTGAACAATGGAGCGTGATGGCACTAAAAAAAAAAAAAACACGACTGAAGTAACAGAAACAAACTGTTCCAAGTAAAGGCTACCCCTTTGTTATTCTTATTTGAAACCCAAATTTGGATACGGGGGAAGGGTACACTAGATTTTTTTTTTTAAAAAGGGGAATGGCAAACCAATTGGGAGAAATAAAAAGGGATGGGGCATGAGACCGTCGAGGTAAGCGCGTGTTGAACAAGAAAACGGGGGTGATGTGCCTCAAAAATAAAAAACACAGCTGAAGTGAACACTAAAAAAATGTCCCAATTGGGAAAGGTCCCCTTTGTTACTTTAAGTTTTTTGAAACCAAAGTTTGTTCGGTGGAACGGTCACACTTTTTTTTAAAATTAAATGGAGAGCGAAAAAACGAAAAAAAAAAAAAGGTCGTATGCCCGTGAGATGCCTCAACAGGTTGATCGAGAAACTGCGGCCCCCTGCATCACAACCCCTTGAAGGTGTTAAAAAACAGGGGGAAAAAGGAAGTTTACACAGGGTTTGGGGAAACACCCTGAAAAAACCCCAGACAAAAATGAATATTAATGTTCAGAGTCAACCGGGTTTCTGTCCTATTGAGTTCACAGCACAGTGCGTAAAATGGAGGGGCCCCCTTTTTAAAAATTGCATTCTGAATCATTTGCAGCCAATCACGCCTGCCTTAGTTAAGTGACCGCCCCTTTCGGATGGCCCCACTTTATAAGAACCTCATTGGCTAAAAAACAATTCCCCAAGAATTATGGGAATTCCCATTCGGTTAATAAGGAAAAAATCGAAAGAATTATCAAAAACCCATAACGCGAAATCGGGCCAAAACCCCCTTTTTCGGATCGGAAAACTAAAAACCCCCGGACCCAATTTTTGGAATTAGGGGTTTTAAATACAAATTCTTAAAATGCTGCATTTTCAAAAAAAAAAGGGTTGTTTATTTTTTAGTTTTTTATGATGAAAAGTATTTTTTTTTTTTAAGTTGGAGGGGATTTGCGTTTTTTATGGGGAAATTTTTACCCTTGCTTGTTAATATGGACAGCACTGCATGATACCTGTTTGTCCCTGTTGAAGAACTTAAAAATAGTTTGAAAAAGGGGAATTTTGAAAACACCATTTAGGGGTTTTTTTTTCCATAAAAAAAACCCTTAAAAGTACAGAATGATTTTTCTTTTAAATTTTAAAAATTTGGTGAAATATCCGAAAAATTTGCAAAAATTTCCAACCCCCCATACCTTAAAATCAGTCGAACTTTGAGGTGGCCCTTAAAGTGACCCAAAGATAAGAGTGGTGATTGGTCCCCCCGGGTTTGTGATTCCAAAAAGTTTGCAAGCATCTGCCCGATCATAAATTTTGTGCTATAAAATTTTCAGACCTAGTGTTGGGCAGCATTCTTCTGGGACACCGGGGAATTGCAATTTTTAAAGCTTCCTGCCAAAAAAGGGTTATTTGAAAAAAAAGAGTTTGTCCTAGCAGGGGGAGTCATCAAGTATCCTATTCAATGCTAAAAAGTCTTAACTAGGAATTTTTTTGAGAGCCAAAGCAATACTTACTTGTATGTATACCGTATTTATGTAGCATCCCTTGCATTGTGCTTTTTGCTTTTTATTGTTTGCTCCAACATTTCCTTTTCTTGAAAAAAATAAGTAATTTCCAGGAAAAAAGAAAAAAAAACCCTTTTGGGAAAGTGATTTTTAAAAAAGGCTTCCTAGGATGAAAATTAAAAATTTTTTTCAAAAAAAATTTCAAAAAATTTTTGTATGTCAAAATTTAAATTATAAAAAGTAAAAACCTTCATCGGTTCTGAATTCTCAATCCCCTTGAAAGGGGTTAGGATAATTGCTTAGGGGGCCCCTAATTACCCAAAATTGGGTTTGTCTTGATTTTAAATTATGGGGGAAGTATTTGAACAGGGATTATCTGCTACTTGTGAAAGGGGGTTTTCATATAAGTGTGCACATTTTTTTGTACTGTGAAACCACCCAATATCTCTACTTTGAAAAAAGGGGAAAATAGATAGATAAAATAAATAGATAGTGTGATAGATGATAGATAGATAGATAGATAGTTATAGATAGATAGATAGATAGCTAAGGGGGATGCAGACCTCAGGATATCCACCTAGATCTTTTATAAATAAATTCCAAAAAAATAAGAAGCCCTTCAGGAAAGAAGTTGTCTCATAACTTAAATAGGTAGAATTAAAAAAGTGAGTAAAAACGAGCCGAATTAGAGTTCATCTGCCATAGGCACTCCATGGCCAAACAACCTATGGTGATAAAGAAGCTGATCGTCACAGAAAGGGGTAGAAGGAAAACAGAACTTTAACAGATCCCCATTAGATTAAAACACCTTAGATGGTACAATCGATTTGACAGCAGCATTTAAACTGAATCTGAAAGCTAATTCATGTGCTTGAACCACGGGTAGCATTAACAAAGTCTGGCTGTATTTCTGATTTCATGTTTACTCTGAAACACCACTGAGTGGTCCCCAGAAAAAAAAACATTTAAAAGCCAGCAAGAGATTATCGTAAAGTCATTTGAGTACACATAGGCCTAATTCATCAAGCTGGCAACACAAAAATTTCTTGAGTAGACAGTGGGGGGGGAGTGTGAGGGACCTGAGTAAGATTTGGGCGCAAGGAAAAACCACTACTCCCCCGCTTTTTAAAAACAGCCTGTAGTTAGACGCATTGTTATGGTGCATTTTCCCCTTTAAAACATATTGAAGGAGAATCATCTGCCCAATCTACAGGCAGCATGAATCAGTCTGGTTGCAGCCGTACAGTTTTATTCTGAAACTTAAAGCTCTTCAGATAAACAACTTTTAAGAACTATGGCCCTATTCATTAAAGTTTTTAAACAGGATGCTGGCGTAAAAAGCCAAAAAATTTTTTGCACAATGCGGGGTAAGCATTAAAGGACCGCCCACTCAACCAAAAACCCCGAAAGAGCAGAGATTCAAATGCTTAAAACACAGGCAGGGCCTGCTTAGGGCAGCAGACAAGGCACTTGTCAGGCCTCCTATTGATCAGGGCCACAGGGCCCCTCTGGACCCCACTTTGCTGTGATGCATGCACTGTACTGGGGCATCCCCCACTTGCCACCACAGCAGGGCAAGTGGGAAGAGCGGGTAAGTGCCATGATGTTTATAGTCTTGTCGGGAATATCCATGGCCTCTTCCTACACTATAAAATCACCCGCACTGTCTAAACTACCCCTTTGTGGTTATTAATTATAGGGGACCCAATGTCAGTTTTGATTATACAGGCCTACAAGTAGTATTAACCCCCTGCAGATTTAGCTGGTTTATAAGATGCAAAATAAGTTAGACCTTCAAATGCAAACGAGTAGGATTATTAACAGAAGCATAAATTTACAAAACAAAAGTTATGTTGCTCATTGAATTTTAATAAATTTTAAACATAAAAAGGGGGGTCAAAATTTTTATAAAAACCCCATGTTAATATTTTTGTGGAATAACCCCCTTTTTTGCAATTACGCTAAAAATCGTCTTTTATAAGACCTGATCGGCCGGCAAAGGTCGTGGAGTTTTCTTGGCCCATCCCCATGCAATCTTTTCCAAGTTATCTAGGTTTTTGGGTGTCTCATGTGGACTTTATCTTGACCCTTCCACAAGTTTTCAATTGGGTAAGGTCAGGAGACTACTAGGCCACTCCAACACCTTGACTTTTTTTCCCCATTGAACCAAAGGGCCCTTTGGGTTTTTTTGGCTGGTGCTTTGGGTCGTTGTCTTGTTGGAAGATAAATTACGACCCATCTAAATCCTTGATGGGGAGCGGAGGTTCTTGGCCAAAATTCCAGGTAGGCCGTGCTATCCATCCTCCCCCAAAAGGATGGGACCAGAGGCCAGCCCTTGGCTGAGAAACAGCCCCACGCATGATGCTGCCACCACCAGCTTGACTGTGGGATGGTATTCTTGGGGGCGTATGCATGCCACCAGTCTCCAAAGCACGTTGGTGGTTGGGACCAAAGATCTCGACTTGGTTTCATCAGACCCTAGAAACAGTCTGTCTCAGAGTCCCCCAAGTGATCATAGCAAACTGTAGAGACCTTACTGCGCTTTGAAAGTAAAGGTACTTTACGGGTGTCCGGAATGGAGACCCTTGCGGGGGGGGGGTACGTTCTTATGGTATTGACTGAAACCAATGTCCCCAAAGCCATGAAATTTCCCGGAGCTCCTTCCTTTTGCCTTGGGGTTACCTTGACTCTTCAAACAAGCTGGCCTCGGCACGGGAGGAAACTTTCAAAGGCTGTCCAGGCCGTGAAGACAACAGTAGTTCCAAGCCTTCCACTTACGGATGATGCTCCAACAGGGGACAGGTAGGGCCAACTCCTTGGAAAGGGTTTTGTACCCCTTGCCAGCCTTGTGACCCTCCACGATCTTGTCCCCTTGGGTGGAATGCCCTTTGTCTTTCCCATGTTGACCATGTATGAGTGCCGTTCACAAGTTTGGGGAGGGTCTAAATAGAAAAGGTGGCAAAGAGATCATTAATCCACACATGTGAAGCTCATTTCTTGGTGCCTGAACTACTTCTTAAAACTTTAGGGGGGGCCAAACAAAATTTTTGTGGTTTGAGGGGTTTGAAAAAATAAATGCACTTGAATTACTTTTAAACGTTTTTTTAAAAAAAAAAATAAAAATTAAAACAAAAAATTTTTTCTGCAGTGCATTTCCCACTCCAGGCTGATCTACAGTACAAATTCACAAGCAAGTAATTTCCGCATGTGTCAACCAGCTAAACTGCAGGGGTTAATACTACTTGTGGGACGAAAATCTCACTACATATTTCTATATATCTTTTTGATCTATTATCTATCTATCTACTATTATCTATCTATCTATCTATCTATCTATCAATACCTCTCTCTGTTTCTCTCTCTATATAAATTTATATACTTGAAGAAATTTCCGGAAAACTATGTGTAAATTTCATAAGAATTGCTCAATATAAAAGTTCATGTTAAAAAAAAAAAAAAAATCGCAGAGCAATTGGATTAATATGAAGTAAATCGGATGCAAATCAGATTTAGGTGTGAAAAAGTGGACTGAAATTTGCATGAAAATCGCATGACACTTACATGACATTCACCCACTTTTTTGACCAAGTTGGACGTTTTTTTCAAACGTCAACCTAAAAGTGTCTTAGTTTAATTAGCAAAATCCTATTACAGTTCACTTTAAGCCCTCAGGAGCTAACATTGTGCTCCAAGGATCTGGCAAGCTGTACTTCGAAATCGTAATTGTAAAGAGTTTGTAAACGCTACACCACAGCAGTAGCCATTAACCTTTGCAATGAGTCTTGAATAGGGATGAGCGAATATGCTTGGATATACTCGGATATCACTCGAGTATCTGAGTGCTCGACACTCGACGAGCATTACTGGTGCTGGGATTTGGAGCTCAAATTAATACTTATTATTAGAGCCCAATAATTCCATGGCGCTTTATATGTGAGGAGGGGTATACATAATAAAAAACAAGTACAGTAACTTAAACAATACAAGTCACGACTGTACAGAAGGACAGAGGACCCTGCCCGTGAGGGCTCACGATCTACAAGGGATGGTGAGGATACAGTAGGTGAGGGTAGAGCTGGTCGCTCAGTGGTTTGGTGGATCAGTGGTTACTGCAGGTTGTAGGCTTGTCGGAGTAGGTCTTCAGGTTCTTTTTGAAGATTTCCATGGTAGGCGAGTGTCTGATATGTTGTGGTAAAGAGTCTCCAGAGTAGGGGGGATGTGCGGAGAAATCTTGTATGTGATTGTGGAAGAGGGGATACGAGGAGAGTCGAGTAGGAGATCTTTGAGGATAGGAGGTTTGTGTGCAGGTAGTACCAGGAGACCAGGTCACAGATGTATGGAGGACACAGGTTGTGGATGGCTTTGTATGCCATGGTTAGTGTTTTGAACTGGAGTCTTTGGATAATGGGGAGCCAGTGCAGTGATTGACAGAGGGAAAGGCTGGAAATAGTGGGGGGGACAGGTGGATTAGTTGTTCAGAAGAGTTTAGAATACATTGGAGGGATGCTAGAGTGTTGAGAGGGAGGCCACAGAGCAGGATATGCAGTAGTCCAAGGCGGAGATAATGAGGGTATGGACTAAGGTGTTTGCAGACTCTTGGTTGAGAAATGTACGGATCGGGGTAATATTTTTGAGCTGAAGTCAGCAGCAAGTGGAGAGGACTTGGATATGGTTTGAAGGAGAAATCAAGTCAAGGATTACCCCGAGACATCGAGCTTGTGGGACTGAGGAGAGGAGCATCCATTTACTTTAATGGATAGGTCCGTTGGGGGGTCAAGTGAGATGGAGGAAAGATGATGAAATTTTTGTATTGTCCATATTAATTTTTAGAAATCTAGCAGAGAGAAGGATGAAATAGACAAACATTGTGGGATTCTGGTTAGTAGGGAGGTGATATCTGTAGATTAGACTGCATTGTTATGGTGACAGTTTCCCTTTAAAACATATCTGACAGGAGAAATCATGCTGCCCATCTACAGGCAGCATGATCAGTTGGTTGCAGCCGTACATGTTTTATCTGAACATTAAAGCTCTTCAGTTTGGCAAGCTGTACTTCAAAATCGAATTGTAAAGAGTTTGTAAACTGCTACACCACAGCAGTAGCCAATTACAGGCAGCATGAATCAGTCTGGTTGCAGCCGTACATGTTTTATTCTGAAACATTAAATCTCTAAAGATGTAGATGTAGATGTAGATCTGTGTGTCATCAGCATAGAGGTGACACTGAAGCCGTGAGATTCTATGACCTGTACCAGGCCGAAGGTGTAAATGAGAAGAGCAGGGGCTCTAGGACTGAACCTTGTGGGATTCCGACAGATAGGGGGTAGGTGAGGAGGGGTTTGCGAGTGGGAGACGCTGAATGTTGTCTGTTAGGTATGACGAGATCCAAGATATGCTAAGTCTGTGATGCCAAAAGATGAGGTGTTTATAGTAATAAGAATGGTCCTCTGTGTGAAAGGCAAAGGACAGGTCCAGGAGGGTAAGACAGTAGTGTCACTTGGCTTTGGAGGCTAATAGGTAATTGGTGACTTTAGATAGGACAGTTTCAGTGGAGTGAAGCCAGAATGTAAGGGTTGAAGAGGGAGCAGGAAAAGAGGTGGGAGAATATTCAAGATGGGCATGTTGTTTCAGTAGTTTTAAGGCATAGGGGAGAAGTGATATAGGGCGAAAAGCTAGATACGAGAATGGGTCAAGAGAGGGCTTTTTGAGGATGGGTGTGATTCAGGCATGTTTGAAGCATGATGGAGAACACCAATTGCGGTGATAATTGAAGAGATGGGTTAGGGTTAGATGAAGACTGTGGTGAGGTTTGGGATGAAGTGGATGGAATCGGACAAGTTCACAGGTGTGAGATGTATTCTTGAGAGTAGAGTGGAGAGTCGATCTTCTGTAATTTTGTTGAAAAGTTGGTTTTGGGGGAGGGAGGGCGATCATTAGGAGGAGGGGCCCTGGGTGTTGTAGACCAAAACTTTCTCTGATGTTATCAATCTTCTGCTTGCAGAATGAACAAAATCTTCAGCTGAGATATGGACAGGAGGAGGTTCGGGGGGACAGAGGAGAGAATTGAAAGTGTTGAATAGCTTTTTAGGGTTATGAGAAATAAAGTATATGTGAGATGAGAAGTAGGTTAGCTTTGCTGAAGCGAGTATGGCCTGAAGTAGTGAGGACTGTTTGAATGCGATGAAGTGCCGTTGGAGTGGATCTTGTCCATCTCCACTCAGAACTTATCAGTAGCTATTTTTAAGCATTTTGCAGCGTTTTTATGGGTTAATCGATTAAAAAACGCTTAAAAACGCATCCCATGCAATCCTATGGGATTACGCATTGCTGTGTATTTTTGCGGAGCGTATCGCTTTGCGCAAAAATAAGCAGCATGTTCATGCTTTTTGTATAATTGTGGCGAATGCGCCGCCATAGGAATGCATTGAAATGCTCACTTCACGCATGTGGCTATTCCCACCATGCGTGAAATGACGCTTCATGTGCTCTCCAGGCCCTGGTTACCATATCCTGTAAAAAATAGAAATAAAATAATAAAATTGATATTCTCATCTTCAGGCGGCCCCCGCAGCCTTCCCTCGTTCCCTTCCATATAATAATCAGATCATCTATGAAGCGCTTTATAATCCTTATTGTATCATTAACCCTCTCTGACATTAGACGTACTATCCCGTCCATAAAACCCGTGCCATTCTGACCATGACGGGATTGTACGTCATAGGCATTAGCGTCGCCTCCCGGAGGGAGCGCAGCTAATCGCCGCCGGGTCAGCTGATTATCACAGCTGACACCCGTGACTGTTGTCCGAGCGGTCACGGACCGCTCCCGGCACATTAACCCCTTGCACACCGGATCAAACATGATCGCGGTGTACTGGGGGCAAGGGAGGATCGCGCAGGGTGGGGACCCTCTGAGACCCTCAGAGCAGCGCGATGTGATCGCGCTGCCTGAGGGCTTCCTCCCTCCCAGGACCCGGATCAAGATGGCGCTGGGGTCTGGAGGGAGGCGGCTTCCTCAGTGCCTGCCGAGAGCAGGCATGAGGAAGCGTCTGCACTGCTGTCACATCGCTGGTGTGACAGGTGCTGTGCACACTGTCACACCAGCGATGTGATGAAATACAGTGAATGTCCCACCCGTGGACAAAGTAAAAAAGTAAAAAAAAGTAAAAATAAACATGTGTAAAAAAAAAATCCAAAATAAATAAAAAAAAAAAAAATATTCCCGAATAAATTCATTACTTATTGTAAAAAAAAAATAAAACAATAAAAGTACACATATATGGTATCGCGCGTCCGTAACGACCCCCCTATAAAACTGTCCCACTAGTTAACCCCTTTTGTGAACCCCTTAAAAAAAAATAAATAAAACGAAGCAAAAAATCAGTGCTTTATCATCATACCGCTGAACAAAAAGTGGAATAACACGCGATCAAAAAGACGATATAAATAAACATGGTACCCGGAAACATCTCTTGTCCCGCAAAAAACGAGCATCATACAGCATCATCAGCAAAAAATAAAAAAGTTATAGCTCTCAGAATAAAGCTATGCAAAAATATTATTTTTTATAAAATTGTTTTTATTCTATAAAGCGCCAAACCATTAAAAATGATATAAATGAGGTATCGCCGTAACGTACTGACCCGAAGAATAAAACTGCTTTATCGATTTTACCACACGCGGAACAATAAAAACGCCTCACCCAAAAGAAATTCATGAATTGCTGATTTTTTCATTCTAACCTCCAAAAATCGAAATAAAAAGCGATCAAAAAATGTCACATGCTCAAACATGGTACCAATAAAAGCGTCACCTCGTCCCGCAAAAATTAAGACCTCACATGACTCTGTGGGCCAAAATATGCAAAAATTATAGCTCTCAAAATTGTGGCGATGCAAAAAACTACTTTTGCAATAAAAGCGTCTTTTAGGTGCAGCTGCCAACAGGGTGGATAAAAATCAATGATTTTTTTAAAAAATCAAAAAACAAGATATTTTTTGATTTAAATCGGATTTTTTTGATTTAAATCGATTTTTTGATTTAAATCGGATTTTTTTCAATAAACTTTTTTGAGGAAAATATTTTACCATCCAAAGGTTCTTCCATCATTGAGATAAAGCGAGTTGTTTTAACTCAGTAGAATAAAGGCTGTATATGTGTAACATTCACAATGCCATGCTCTTCCAGAGTTTTCTGAGGATTAGTGGGCAGTTTCTTCCTATATTATCACAGACGCTCGTTTACTTACGCAGTTCTCAAACTGAATTTGACTCCGCAGAGGTCCCAGCCTCTTCTTCACGGCAAAATGTTACAACATGAACAGAGTTGAGAAAAAGACCTTAATCCTATTGTTCTAACAAACCTATGAATACAGAATCAACCCCTTCAGTGCCAAGTCCAAGAAGTTAGACAAATGTTTCTGATTGTTTGGAGTGGAATAGATCTGCACAACACAAGAAGAATGTGAATTAAGTGTGAGGAGGAGGAAGGGCAACAGACAAAAATTAAAAGTGAAACTTTGACACAATACTGCAGCATAGCCACAGACAACAAGTCTGATCTGTTTGTGTTACGATCTGAGGTTTATTACATTCTTTCCTTATAATGGCAGCAGGCCGAGAATAAAATCTGAAAAATAATTGTAAAATGTTTGGTATTTCCACTTTTAAACACTAGGCAGAGCAGCTGCTGAAATATAAACTGCTAGCCGTATTGCGACAGTAGTAAATGCAGGCGGGGTCTGATCACGTGTGACTTCTCTCCTCCGTTACAGGTGTTTGTAATAACAGAATGTAGTTTAGGCTCACAGAGGGGGAGCCTTGCGGAGCCATTTTTTGGGGACTGGGCCCCCGATACAAAATGGCTGTCACTGAGGACGACCCAGCATCTATTCTGTAAGTTCATGCTGCTCGCGTATTAAAACTGAGCACAGATCGGGAGAGTTATCACACACGGGACATTCGCAGCACATGACACACTGCATGTATCTAGAAACAGTGGAGTGTAGTGTAGCATTATTTGGGGTTAGATACACCATCTTGGGCATATCGCGCATGTAAATTAGTACACCGGTCTGGGGCGTATCGCACATGATGAAATTGATATACCGGGCTGGAGAAACTTTTATTTAAATCACTGATTTAAATCAAGCCTTACTGACAGTGATTTAAATCGTGATTAATCGTGATTTAAATCAGTTTGATTAAATCAAATCCACCCTGGTGCCAATCAAAAAAAACCCGCTATAAAAGTAAATCAAACCCCCCTTTTACCCCCCCTTAGTTAGGAAAATAATAAATAAAAAAAATTTATTTATTTCCTTTTTCCCATTGGGTTGGGTTGGGTTTTGCTAAAGTTGGGTTGGTTGGAAAATTGGTTTTGGTTGATTGGATTGGGTTGGGTTGGGATAGGGTGGGATAGGGTTAGGGGTTTTGGGTTGGGTGGAGTTAAAATTGGGGGTTTCCTGTTAGGCAATCAGGGGCTCCCCAAAATTACATGGCGTCTGATCTCCCTTCCAGCCAATTCTGCTTGAAAAAGTCAAACGGTGTTCCTTCACTTCTGAGCTCCCGCCATGCGTCCAAACAGTAGTTTTATCCCCACATATGGGGAAACAGCGACTCTGGACCCCAAGATTATTGTGAAATTTTCCTATTTCTTCTGTTTACCCCGGGGGAAAAAAAAAAACTGGGGGCGAAAAAATTATTTTTGTAAAAAAAATAAGATTTTTTTTGTTTTTACGGTGTACATTATAAACTTTTGAAAACACTTGGGGGTTCATAGCGCCACCACACATCAAATAATTCCTTGGGGGGGTCTATTTTCCAAAATGGGGTCACTTGTTGGGGATTTCCACTGTTTAGGGGCATCAGGGGCCTCCAAATGCGACATTACGCCCCCAACCCTTCCACAAAGTCTGCAATCCAAAACGTCACTACTTCCCTTTCCGACCCTACATGCCCCAACAGTGTTTTCCCCCACAATTGGGTATCAGCGTACAGGACAAATTGGACAAAAATTTTTGGGGTCAAATTTCTCCTGTTACCCCTTTGAAAATAAAATATTGGGGGCGAAAAAATCATTTTTGTAAAGAAAAAAAGGATTTTTTATTTTTTCGGCGTCGTTAAAACTTCTGGAAGCACTTCGGGGGTTCAAAGTGCCACCACAATCTAGATAAGTTCCGTGTGGGGGCTTTTTCCAAAAGGGGTCACTTGTTGGGGGGTTTCCCGTTTAGGCCATCAGGGGTCTCCAAATGCGACATGACCCCCCAGCCATCCATCAAATTTTGCAATCCAAAAAGCACTACTTCCCTTTCCGAGCCCTGACATCCCCATACAGTAGTTTTTCTCCCAATATTGGGGATCAGCGTACCAGGACAAATTGGACAACAACTTTGGGGTCCCAAAATTTTTCCCCGTTACCCTTGTGAAAATAAAATATTGGGGGCGAAAAAAATCATTTTTTAAAAAAAAAAAAGGGTTTTTTATTTTTAGGCTTGCGTTATAAACTTCTGTGAAGCACTTCGGGGTTCAAAGGTCTCACCACACATCTAGATAAGTTCCTTTGGGGTCTATTTTTCCAAAAGGGTCACTTGTGGGGGGTTTTCCACTGTTTGGGATCAGGGGGTCCCAAATCGACATACCCCCCGACCTTTTTCCAAAGTCTCAACCAAAGCGTCACTATTTTCCTTTACCCGACTCACCCTCAGTATTTTTTTCCTACAAAAGGGTACCCCGTACTCGGGGCAAATTGGACAACAATTTTGGGTTCCTTTTTTTTCTTACCCTTTTGAAAAAAAAATTTGGGGGGAAAAAATCATTTTTTTAAAAAAAAAAAAAGGGTTTTTTTTTTGGCTACGTTAAAACTTTTTAAAAACCTGGGGGGTTAAAGTTCTCCCACACATCTAAAATTCCTTAGGGGCTAGTTTCCAAAATGGGTATTTGGGGGGGTTTCCTGTTTGGCAGTAGGAGCTCCCCAAAAAAAACATGGCGTCCCCCAATTTTGCGTTTAAAAAGTGGACGGCGCCCTTCCCCTTTCCCAAACTTTTCCCCTGCACCCAAAAAGGGGTTTCCCCCCATATGGGGGGTCGGTTCAGGAAAATTTTACAATAACTTTTAGTCTTGTCCCCCTTGGAAAAAAAAATTTTGGGGAAAAGATCATTTTTTTTGGGAAAAAAAATTTTAAAAAATTTTTTGGCCCCACGTTATAAATTGTGGAACATTGGGTTAAATTGCTCACCAAAATTGAAAAATTCCTTGGGGGCTATTTCCCAAAAGGGGTCTTTGTGGGGGGTTTCCATGTTTAGACTAGGGGCTCCCAAAACAAAAGGGGACCAATTAAAATTCCCCCAAAAATTTTGGTTGGAAAAAGTCAAAGGGTTCCTTCCCTTTCCCCAGCTCTGCCTGCCCCCAAAACGTGGTTCCCCCCACATAGGGGGTCAGGGACTAGGACAAATGGACAAAAATTATGTGGCCCCCAAATTTTCCCCAAAAACCCTTGGGAAAATAAAAAATTAGTGAAAAAAAGAAATTTTTGGGGAAAAAAAAATGGATTTTTATTTTAAACCCCGGGCTTAAAAAAACTTGTGTGAAGCACTTGGGGTTAAAGTGTCCCAAAAGTTAGAAAATTCCTTGGGGGGTCTTTTTCCCAAAAGGGGGGTCCTTGGGGGGTTTCCATGTTTAGGTCATCGGGGGCCTGCAAACGGAACAGCCCCCATAAAACGTCTGCTTCCAAAAAACGTTAAAAATTCCTTTCCAAGCCCCCCCCCGTGCCCAAACTTTTCCATCCCCAATTTGGGGTTCAGGAAATGGGGGACAAATTGGCAACAATTTTTTGGGTCCAATTCGGGGAAAATTTAAAAAAATTTAGACAAAAAAATATTTTTGTGGAATTTTTTTTTTTTTTTTTCACCCCCAGAAATTAAAAACTTTTGTGAAACGGGGGGTTTAAAATTCACAACGATTAGATTTCCCTTGGGGGGTTATTTCCAAAAAGGGGTACTTGGGGGGGTTTTTTCCATGTTTAGGGGGCACAGAGGTTCCCCCGCGACTGGGGTCCAATCTCAACTCCACCAATTTTGTTTGAAAAACAAACGGGGCTCCTTCCCTTTTGACCTCCGTGTGCCCAAAAGTTTTTTTCCCCCAATAGGGGTTTTTGGTATCAGGAGAAATTGCATAACAACCTTTCGTCCTTTTTCTCCTTTTCCCTTTGAAAAAAAAAAAAGTTGAAAAAGATCTTTTTTGTGGCAAAAAAGTTAAAATTTATTTTTTCCTTCCACGTTTTTTAGTTCCCTTAAGCCCCCAAAGGGGTTTAAATAATTCTTAAATTTGGTTTTGAGTACCTTGGGGGGGCGTTTTTAGAAGGGTGTCATTTTGGGATTTTTCTGATGTAACCCCTCAAAGTGATTCAAAGTGGGGGGGGGCCCAAAAAAAAGGGTTTTAAAATTTTTTGTAAAAAGAAAAACGCGGGGCAATTTTAAAAACCCTTTTCTTCAACAAAAAAAAATTTTGATTCCAAAATTGTGTATGTAAAAAAACTTTGGGGGAAATGTTATTTCTTAACTTTTTTTTTTAATATTTCTTTTTAAGGGAAAAAAAATTAAAAGTTTGAAAAATTCAAATTTTTCAAAATTTTCGCCATATTTGTTTTTTTTTAAAAATAATAAAATTTAGGAAAAATTTTTTACCACTAACGTAAAGTCAATAGTCCGAGAAAACAATTCAGAATCGCGAAGACCGTGAAGGTTCGGGGTAAACCTCAAAAGGGAAGTGATCAAAAAAAAAATGTCCCCTCTTAAGCAAAACCCCCCTTTGGGGGGGAAGGGGGGTTAAAAAAAAGGTTGAGAGGTGAGGAGAACCCCCATAAATCGTTGCAACATTGGGCGCCCCAAGTCCCCTTTGCGGGCCCAGCAACTTTTAATACAGTATCCCTTTAAAAATGAAAAATTGTGTTAAGATGAATTAAACCCCTTAAAGAAAAAACTCTTTTTCAGGGGGGATCTCGTCTTTGTAATAAAAACCCACCCCATTTACCCCCTTTTATATCTTTTTGGAAAATGAGGAGGAAGTGGGAATTTAAAAAGGAGTCAAAATAACCCTGGGGGATCCCTTTGCCACAATTTAATAAAAAAAAAGGTGTTTTTGATTAAAATAGCCTAGTGGGAAAAAAAATTTTTCAAAAACCCCCCTTAAAAAGGGGGGTTTAAAAGGTTTTTTTAATTTCAACAGTGCACATTAAAGAAGGGGGAAAATTAATTACGCCCACAGAAAATTTTTTTTTTTTAAAAAAAATTG
>JARQOD010000005.1:178742223-178792320 GCA_033576555.1 Oophaga sylvatica | reverse complement strand
CATGCGACTATCCTCAGAGAATGTAGACCGGCTTACTTTTCTGAAAATGAACAAGGCATGGATCTCACCTGAATTTGCCTGTCCGTTTTCAGATTAAATAACTGTTTGGCAACGTTTTCCATGTCTCCGGTTATGTTCATCTTTCTACCACCTGAACTCTACTCCCTGGGCTACAACACCGCCATTTGTTGCTCGTAAGTAATTGGCAGGGGTACTGACTCCTGGCCAGCCTGGTTACAGCACGACAGCTGTTTCCTGGCAGTGTGAACGTCAATTATCCTCCAATAAGTTGTGCTGCCGTGTTGCATTCGGGTTAGCCGACTCTATGGTGCCTGCAGTTTAGGTGATTCCTATGTGTGCTGTGGGATATGTAAATAAAGGCGGTTTCCATTGTGACAATAGGATAAGCACCCACTGTAGGACTGTGTGATTCTGTAACTGCGGACGGCTTGCGTCCTGTCAACTTACATTTTCATGGGTGCGTTCTTCTACCCGTCCGGGGTCCAGTACCGTCAAGTGGTTCTCCCCAGTGCCTTTGGCCTAGGTGCCTCCATCTCCGAATCCGAGTTCCAGCAACGTCTGCTGGTCCTTGGTAGTGCTTTGGAGCACAGGTACCTCCTGCTTAGTAACCGTGTCACAGTAACGTCAGCTGGTACTCGGTTGTGACATTGCCTCTTTTCCTTCTGCTACCCGTCCGGGGTCCAGTACCGTCAAGTGGTTCTCCCCAGTGCCTTTGGCCTAGGTGCCTCCATCTCCGTATCCGAGTTCCAGCAACGTCTGCTGGTCCTTGGTAGTGCTTTGGAGCACAGGTACCTCCTGCTTAGTAACCGTGTCACAGTAACGTCAGCTGGTACTCGGTTGTGACATTGCCTCTTTTCCTTCTGCTACCCGTCCGGGGTCCAGCACAGTCAGCTGGTCCTTGTTACTTCCATTGTCTCTTGCTCCATCTGATACCCGTCAGGGTTCCAGTAACGTCAGCTGTTTCTCGGAAATTAGACGACATTAAAGACCACCCAGAAGAAGATGACGACAACAAGGACGACGAGCATGAAGCCAACCAGCCTGAACACCATCACAAAGAAAAATAAAAGATTACCAAGAAGAAGATCACCAACAGGACAAAGAAGGTTAAGACAAACTACAAGATACAGAACAAGAGACAGAAGAACAATAAGCAGAAGATCAAAAAGCAGAAGAACATGAAGTATAAGACCAAAATGAAGAGCAAAATATATGCTCTAAATTCTAAGCAGAAGAAGACTAAGCAGTGTATGGGGGTGAGTCCGTTCCTCCTCGTGGTGCCCCTGGAAAATGCCTGCTGCTGCAGGCTAAACTGAACACGGACAAATACTGTTGTAATTTAAATCTTTTGTGACAGCAAGAACGGAAGGATGAACAATTCATACTTTTACAGATTACAAGTACAGGAATCTCTGTCACAAATAAGAATATGATGAAAAAGATGAAGAGGAAGAAGATGAAGAATTTGAATATGAAGAAGATTAATTAGTTTAATAATAACAATATGAGTAATGTAAACAAAAACATGAATAGCAAGAAGTTTAAGAAGAAGATTAAGAAGGTGAAGATGAAGAATAATTTGATGAGAAAGATGATGGTGCTGCTGAAGATTATGAAGGAGAAAGTGTGGCACTGGCAAAAGTTAAAAAGGTGAAGAGCATGGAAGTTGTGAAACATACATATTTGCCAAAATAGAAAAAAGGTTAACAACATTGTCAATTTGTTAGTCAATCCAAACGTATTTCCAAAAAAAAATATATTAATGCTATTCCAATGCATTGGGTTAAACATGTATGCCTTTATTGTCTACTCAACCTCCCCCAATACATTCTACATTAGTCTTTGCTGTTTTCCTTCATGTACAATTAACCAACAAGGCAAGAATGGTTTTTTTTAATTTCGATATTTTGTTCCCATAGACTTACATTGGACTTCCGGTATCGAAATCGGATATCGACGATATTTAGTGCTATCGGCGATACAATTTCGATACGATATTTTTAGATATCGAGCAATATCGCTCAACACTACAGAGAGCATATCAGAGTGACAGTTAATAAAAACTTAGTCTGAACACTACCCAAGACAACTGAGCGTGCAAAACGTCTTCCCCGCTTAGGGCAGACTGAAATAGCATGAGAGGCATCACCACAGTAGAAACATAACCCATTGCGCTTTCGAAACTCATGACGCTGTGCCCCAGACACCACTCTATCACACTGCATGGGTTCAGAAGCAGGTTCACAAGGCAACACCATTCCACGCATACTTCTCCGCTCACGCAAACGTCTGTCAATTTGAATCGCTAATGACATAGAATCATTGAGACCAGAGGGGACAGAGAATCCCACCATAACATCCTTTACATTATCTGACAGACCCTTCCGAAAAAGGGCCGCCAAAGCGTCGTCATTCCACTTGGTCAGGACTGCCCACCTACGGAATCTCTGACAGTATAACTCAGCGTCATCAAGACCCTGATTTAATGCCAACAAGGCTTTTTCAGCTTGATCAGTGACATTAGGCTCATCGTACAATAACCCCAAAGCCTGAAAAAATGCATCAACATCACTCAAAACAGGATCCCCAGGTGTCAGGGAAAAAGCCCAATCCTGAGGATCGCCGCGCAGGAGAGAGATGACAATTTGAACCTGCTGCGCTGCGTTCCCTGAGGACTTAGATTTTAAGGCAAAAAACAATTTACAATTATTTTTGAAATTCTGAAACTTAGCTCGATCCCCTAAAAACAAATCTGGCATGGGAATCCTAGGTTCCACACAGGCAACCTAGCAAGATAGGCAGCAATACTCCGAACCTCAGTGGCAAGCTGATCCACACGGCCAGACAACTGTGCAAACTCCATTGAGAGAAAAAAAAATCCTCCCCAGCACCCAGAGATACAGAGGGAAAAAAAATGCAACAAACAGAAAAATATCTCTGACAACTCTGACAACCTTTTTTCTTTCACAATATTTTTTCCCTTCTGTGAGTACCATACAATTTTCAATTTTTAGGCCGGTGATACTGTTATGTTTCGGTAGCTGAGGAGTGCAGGTAAAAAAGGCAATACACCAGAGAAGTTGGAATCTATGAGATTGCAGTACCCTGACTAACCACCACAACTAGAGGCAGCCGTGGAGCGTTCCTACGTTGGTCCTAGACGCCTCGTCACAGCCTGAGAAACTAACTACACCTAAAGATAGATATAGGAAAGCTATCTGCCCCGGAGCAGATCCCCAAAGAACATAGAAAGCCCCCAAACATGTAATGGCGGTTAGACAAGATGAAATACAGACACAGACAGAAAATAGTATGAGCAAACGTTGGGGCCCAAACTACCTAAATAGAAATGGATAGGAAGGGACACTTACTGCAATCCCAAAAAACCCTGAAAAGCACCAACTCTACTAATTTCAAAATCACCTGAGATCACACGACCTCTACCACCTAAATTAGTTCTCTGGTGTAACAAAATCAAAACAGCAGCCACTGAAAAAACTGGAAAAAGCAAAAGTACAAACATCAGTGGCTGAACTAAACTGAGAGGGCAAAAGCCCCCGGAGGGGACCCTGAAGGCCCCCACAGAAGTGCAGGACAAAATGCAAAAATCAAGCACAAAAGCAAAAAGAAGAAAATGTCTTATCTGTTAGCAGGAGATGCAGACACGACACAGCAGGCTACAAAGGAAACAGGACTCAAGGATAGAGACCAGAACAATTGATCACCGGCAACCCTGATGGGAAGGCGACTCCCTTATATAAGACCAGTCAGTAACACCTGATTCCCACTCCTCACAATCTTCACTGGACAGTCCAGTACCGCTTGTAACCACCAGAGGGAGCCTCTGCTCAGAACTCATTTCAATTCCATTCACAACAGAAAACCATATATCAAACTACATGAAATGACATGGTTTAATGTATGTAAACCATGTGTCATTTCATGTCGGGTTCTGTAATTTCACAGATTCCGGCAATTGAATTAGCGGCTATTATACTATGTAGAAGTGTATGAGCTATATATATATATATATATATACAGTACAGACCAAAAGTTTGGACACACCTTCTCATTTAAAGATTTTTCTGTATTTTCATGACTATGAAAATTGTGCATTCACACTGAAGGCATCAAAACTATGAATTAACACATGTGGAATTAGATACTTAACAAAAAAGTGTGAAAGAACTGAAAATGTCTTATATTCTAGGTTCTTCAAAGTAGCCACCTTTTGCTTTGATGACTGCTTTGCACACTCTTGGCATTCTCTTGATAAGTTTCAAGAGGTAGTCACCGGAAATGGTCTTCCAACAATCTTGAAGGAGTTCCCAGAGATGCTTAGCACTTTTGGCTCTTTTGCCTTCACTCTGCAGTCCAGCTCACCCCAAACCATCTCGATTGGGTTCAGGTCTGGTGATTGTGGAGGCCAGGTCATCTGGCGTAGCACCCCATCACTCTCCTTCCTGGTCAAATAGCCCTTACACAGCCTGGAGGTGTGTTTGGGGTCATTGTCCTGTTGAAAAATAAATGATGGTCCAACTAAACACAAACCGGATGGAATAGCATGCCGCTGCAAGATGCTGTGGTAGCCATGCTGCTTCAGTATGCCTTCAATTTTGAATAAATCCCCAACAGTGTCACCAGCAAAGCACCCCCACACCATCACACCTCCTCCTCCATGCTTCACGTGGGAACCAGACATGTAGAGTCCATTCGTTCACCTTTTCTGTGTCGCACAAAGACACGGTGGTTGGAACCAAAGATCTAAAATTTGGACTCATCAGATCAAAGCACAGATTTCCACTGGTCTAATGTCCATTCCTTGTGTTCTCTAGCCCAAACAAGTCTCTTCTGCTTGTTGCCTGTCCTTAGCAGTGGTTTCCTAGCAGCTATTTTACCATGAAGGCCTGCTGCACAAAGTCTCCTCTTAACAGTTGTTGTAGAGATGTGTCTGCTGCTAGAACTCTGTGTGGCATTGACCTGGTCTCTAATCTTAGCTGCTGTAAACCTGCGATTTCTGAGGCTGGTGACTCGGATAAACTTATCCTCAGAAGCAGAGGTGACTCTTGGTCTTCCTTTCCTGGGGTGGTCCTCATGTGAGTCAGTTTCTTTGTAGCACTTGATGGTTTTTGCAACTGCACTTGGGGACACTTTCAAAGTTTTCCCAATTTTTCGGACTGACTGACCTTCATTTCTTAAAGTAATGATGGCCACTCGTTTTTTTTTTACTTAGCTGCTTTTTTCTTATCATAATACAAATTCTAACAGTCTATTCAGTAGGACTATCAGCTGTGTATCCATCAGACTTCTGCACAACACAACTGATGGTCCCAACCACATTTATAAGGCCAGAAATCCCACTTATTAAACCTGACAGAGCACACCCGTGAAGTGAAAACCATTTCCGGTAACTACCTCTTGAAGCTCATCAAGAGAATGCCAAGAGTGTGCAAAGCAGTCATCAAAGCAAAAGGTGGCTACTTTGAAGAACCTAGAATATAAGACATAATTTCAGTTGTTACACACTTTTTTGTTAAGTATATAATTCCACATGTGTTAATTCATAGTTTTGATGCCTTCAGTGTGAATTTACAATTTTCATAGTCATGAAAATACAGAAAAATCTTTAAATGAGAAGGTGTGTCCAAACTTTTGGTCTGTACTGTGTATATATATATATATATATATATATATATATATATATATATATATACATATATCACAATGACATGTGTGTGTGTATATATATATATATATATATATATTATATGTATTCTATGTGTATATATTGTGGTGTAGTGACTAATGTGGCACAAAGGGGGCGCTGTATAAGTTGCTAAAATTATGCATGGAGGCATGAGATGGATGGGAAACCAGTCCCTGGTATGGTGTTAAATGGAAAGTATGTGTCGCAGAGCTATTCTGTGCTGTAGGTCAGTAATGTTGTTCTGGGACTTGTAGTCCCATAAGAGTTCTGATTATTGTTAAGGGTGAACCTACAGGGTTAGCTTGTGAGCTGGGTGTTACATGCTAACCACACATACACCGCCCACTGGTGGTGGGAGAATGAATGTTGCAATCTGGTGATTGTAGGTGTTGCGAAGGACCTGTGATGAGGTCATGAACAGGTGACACCGACAGAAATGAATGTTGCAATCTGGTGATTGTAGGTGTTGTGAAGGACCTGCGATGAGGTCATGAACAGGTGACCAGACCATGTGCTTCATGTCCTTAGCTGGGGGAGTGGCTACAGGTATGAAAGACAGTGTTTGGCACATGGTGAGGAGATTGAGTTGGAGACTGAGGAGTCTCTGAAGTCCGGCTGAAGCTGTGGAGAGTGCATCCTGAATAGGGCTGCCTGGAAGGTTCCTGGAAGGTCTGTCAGTGTTGGAAGATCCTGGGGTTGGATCGGATTCCTGGAAACACGTGGTGAGACTTGGAGCTTGGTAGCCGGGGTGTTGGACAGGGGTCCTGAATAGCACCCGGACAGGACACATGGGTGTGCGGAGCTTGTGACGGTCCCACACTGAGAACCATGCGGTTCTGTTGAGGAGCTTGGCTGGAGTTAGCTGGAAGTGTGACTTTCTGTTACAGTGTGTCAGTGTGCTCCAGAAGCGAGTTCCAGACCACCCGGGAAGGCACCTGGTGGTCCCTGCTTCCGCTTAGTCAAGCCAGTCCCATGCAAGGATGCGTCTGGGAACAGTGCTATTGAAAGCTGGAATGCATTTATGTTTTGTGATGTTTTGTTACCTGGTGTTAAAGAGACAGTAAACATTGATTTTTGGACTTAAAGCCTGTGCGTTGCCTCATAACTGCGGTCCGGCCCTTGCCTACCAGAGCGAATCCCTACAGTTTGGTGGAGAATGCGGGCAGACGCAGTGAGGTCAGGCTGTTTTTTTTTTGTGGATGTTTTTTTTCCATGCATGACAAATAACCAGGTGAAGATGTCTGGCTGTAACCAGGTGGGGTTACGAAGGTGACAAGCGGCTGGCTGTAACTTGGTGGGGTTACGAAGGTTGCTGTGGATCAGGGGGTCCACGAAAGATGGCGCAGCGGAAGCTTGCAGAAACTGGTGGTAGCGGGAGCTACCGGGACACTTGCGGGAAGAGGTTCTGCAGTAGCAGCAGCTTGTGAGCGGCAGTCGGTTGGTGGCGGCCACAGCAGCAGTATCGGTGCCAGCAGGAGCTGGTGGTGTAATAGAAGGACAGTGTGAACCAGGTCACACAGACTCTTAAAGGGCCAGTAACAGCCCAAAAGAAATAAAACTGTACTGTGGGAGTTGTGCCTAAGGAAACTGTGGGGGAGTCGCAGGGTATATCCCAGAGTGGGCTAGTGGTCTAAACGGGGCGTTAACCCACTAGCAGGGATGGGGGTAAAAAGGGGGTGGAGTATCCCAACGGTAAAGGGGAGGCAACATCGGATTGTTGCCAGGGGCAATGGTGCTATGTATGTCCAGTCTGTCATTTGAATTACACTCCAGGTGAGAGGCTACGTGGGTGTGACCTGCTGATGAATGGTGAGGAGGATGTACACGGACTGGTCGATTCAGGAAGCTCGGTGACCCTAGTAAGGGCTGCACCCGATAACTTTATAACCACAAGAAAGATCAAGGTCACTGCATCCATGGGTCCACTAGGGAATATGTAGAGGCCTTTGTGATACTAGAGACAGTCAGGGACAGTAAAAACCATAAGGCAGCTTTAGTTCCTAACTTAGCTTGTCCGGTGGTAATAGGCTGGGACTCTGGGCTGTTCTCAGAATTGTGGGAGGGGGGAGTTCCTCTACAGCCACTGAATAGAGGTCTCCGTACTGTTGGGGCAATGTGTATTAGTACAGTGACACCTCCCAAAGTGGATGGGTCTGACCAACTCAGTGACATAGTAGACGATGACACAAGTGGAAAGGGTGCGGCTACCCAACGGACAGACCTGAAGTCTCTTGACGGGTGCCAGGTGGGAGGTGACTCAGATTGTGACTCAGACTGTGACTCTAAGGCTGGAGTCACACTGGCGACTAAATCGTACCACTAGAAAGCGATGAAATATCGCTTTGCAGTCGACCCAATATTAATCAATGGAGTAGCTCCCAGCATCCGATTTTTTGTGGTCCGATTTAAACGTGCGAGTGCAATCGCAGCATGCTACGATTGTCACCGATTGTGGGTCGACTATCGCCAATGCAAGTCTATGGGTGCGATGAAAAGTGGGATTACAAACGGACCGCACGTGTGAGTTGCGATGAAATCGCACAACTTTTCCAGGTGACAGGAAACTGCCTTTGAAATTCTCAGGAAGCCTTTACATGCTAATTAGCTAAGCGCATCTTAAAAAAAAACAGGAAGAACGCCTACACGGAGTCCAGAAACATGGCATCTAGCCACATCAATGTGGAACTCCTCATCGTATTGGTGCAGGAGAGGCCTGAATTGTGGGACCAGCGCGATCCCAATTACAGCAATCGGACGCGCAAAGAGGCTGCATGGCAAACAATATGTGAACACATTTTTCCAGACTATCATCAGAGATCCAGGGAGGACCAAGAGCGTCTTAGTAAGTAGCACATGTAACGTTTTTTTTTTTTTTTTTTTAAATTTTATTAACAAAATAATAATGTATGCTTATGTGTTTAAATTATATTTAAAAAGCAGCATTATCGAACTCTTCCTATTTATAACTACACATTGATGTGTGTGTTCACAAACAATATCCATGTATTTTAACATATCATCGATGCTTTGTCATTTATTCACTACAACATTTTGTACTCCCCTTCACCTCAGATGTAGTTTGTAGGTACTAAAATGCTAAATGATTGAGGCGTTTTGTTAAGGGCCAAGCATTTTTTGAAATGTATGTTACTGCTTATAACATGTATACTTCTGGTTGTATGTTTATGTGTTTTAATATTGTAAATCACATCAGACATGAACACTATTTAAATGTTCAGTGTTGCATAATGTTATTTTTTGTTTAATAAATACATATCAGTCATTATAACCGTTATGGTGTTCTTAAATTTGTAGTGACTGATGTGACAAGGCGGTGGCGCAGCTGTCGGGACTGCTACCGGAGGGAGAGGCAGATTAGGGATCGGAGTGGGGCTTCAGCCTCTAAGAAGAGGAAGTACCTCTATTTTGATAGACTAAACTTCCTTGCGCCAGTGATGGATGTGCGACCGTAAGTGCATGTGTGTTCAACCACTTTCATGTCAAACTTTCTAATTAGCTGGCTTTTAATTGTCAAAATTTCTTTCCTTTCTAGGACGGAGTCAAACCTAACTGAGAGGGAGACGGGGTCGGACTCCGAAGTGCTTATCGACCCCGTTGGTGATGGGGCAGAGGAGGCAGGCCCTTCCTCTGCAGCATGTGGGTCCACCCAAGCAGCACCAACAGCAGCTGCAGGAGCTGAGGATTCACAAAGCCAGCATCCGGAACATGAGGACCTACCTCAGAGCAGCAGCCCTAATAGGGGTCAGGATGTGTCTCCTCCTCATTCCCAACGCACAAGGCGAGGTAGGCGGCGACGAGAAGGAGTGGGTTCTGTGACAAGGAGGCAGGTGGACCGAGGAGTTCTGGACTATTTGTCCAGTGTAGCAAATGATGATGGGGAGGAGGGATTTTGCCGCAGTGTGGCCCGTTACCTCCTGGCTATTCCAAGACAGCACAGACTGCGGATCAGAAGCGGACTGCAGATTGTTTTGGATGCTGGAACAGCGCCTATTGATCCAAGCAACCTACTAGATTATCTAGAAAGATGGCTGGTTGGTCCTGAAAATGTGTTAAGGTTGTTTGGACCAAATCCCTCACAATCTGCTTCTGCCTCTGATCCTCCTCCTCATCATCATCCTCCTCCTCCACCTCCTCCTTGTGTCCAAACAGAACCCAACTCCTCCTCCTCTCATCCTACTGCAGCTCCTTCTTTCTTTGGAGCTACACACTCCAAGCCATCGGACAGAGTGGCCATGCACAATATGCCCACTCTAACATACCCAATGTTGTTGGCTGGCCACAACATGGATATGTTAGACATGGGCATATTGGGGGTCATTCTGCTAGTGCTCAGTCATATCAATATGACTATGAGCATCAATTCCCTATGTACCCCTACACACAAGCCCTTCAGGATGCAGCCAGTAACCCAGCTGCTACGTTAGCTTCTGCACCACCTCAGGCTCAAACACAGGTTGCAGATAGTGGAAGGCCTAATACACAACCTGGCCATCCATCACCACCACCACCACCACCAAGCTACCATCAATTGTAGCTGAAATTTTTTTTTTTGTTATGGAACTTAGATATATTTATTTTTGCATATTGAGAATGTTATACATATTTTATTTTTATGTTTGGACATGTTGGTCCTGTTTTCTAAATATATCAGCCTCTTAAAAGGCTTACAAACTAAATACACTAATGATTAAAATTAGTGAAGTGCCATTGGTTGTCTGTGATTATTCTTATATGTTATGTCCTGTGTTAAGTAGGAAAAAGTGTACATAAAATAATTACAGTCTTCCATGAATTAATGAATCAAAAGTAAGTTTATGGTATCAGATAACATAAAACACACTACATAGCTATGGCCTCATCTTGCCAAGAATAGCACCGCAGGAGAAACAAAATAATTGGTCAATAAGTCACGGATTTTGAGTCCAGAAGGGGGACGACGAGGATGGATGACTGGTCTCATAGGCCTCGTCATATTATCAGACTGAAGGTCAGGCATATCAGCTGATGAGCATTCATGCATTCTGGTAAAATTATGTAGTACTACACATGCTTGCACTACAAGATTTAACATTTGAATCACTTAGCTGAATGGCTGATTGTAGGACACGCCATTTGGCTGTAAGAATACCAAATGTGCACTCCACCAGGCGTCGTGCACGAGCAAGCCGATAATTAAATATGCGTCGCTGATGGTTCAGATTGCGCCGAGGATATGGCCTCATAACATGACGAGTTAATTGGAAGGCCTCATCCGCTATTACAACATATGGCACTGCATCCACATTTGACTGTGGAAGTTGACATGCTGGTGGTAAGTCCAATTGGTTATTGCGTAGCCGCTGACCCTAATGGAAGAATTGAAGACTCTGGAGTCTCCAGTCCTTCATAGGCCCCAATGTCTACAATTATGAAGCGGTAGTACTGTCAACCAAGCCAACAAAACTATTGAAATATTGCTTATAATTGTAGAATTGGGTCCCTGAGTTTGGCGGCTTACGCACACGTATGTGCTTCCCGTCCAGGGCTCCAATACAGTGTGGAAAATTACTGCTTTCTTGAAATCCACGTGCAATCCTCAACCAATCTTCCATTTTGGGCTCTGGCATCACCTCTTTATTTAGTCTTGACCAAATTTGTCCACAAGTAGAGCTGACTATTCCAGAAATGGTGGATTTCCCTATCAAAAACTCTAAATGCAGAGCAGCGTATGAGAGCCCAGTGGAAAGGAACCTGCAATACACAAACAACAACAAACATGTAAACATCAGACCAAAAAAAACCAAACACTGCATTAACCAAATGTAAACAGTGGACATTTGTTTACTCACCCATTCACTTAATGTAATGACTTACAAACCATTATGACTGCTACACACAAGCATATAGGGAAAACTTAAACATTTTATAATGCCATCGGGTACAGTATGTTAACATGAACAAAGTAAGAAGAATGTGAAAGTTGTTACATTATGCAAAACATCATCAACATATGTTGACACACATACCTTAATGTTAGAAGAAGCCTTTCCTCAGCAGAAATTGAAGGACGCATCCTGGTGTTCTGAAAGGTGATTCCAGGGCGCAATATGTCAAGCAAAATATCAAAGGTGCCAACACTCATGCGACAATAGGCAAAAAACTTGTCTGGATTCCTACGCAATGCCCTTTGCTGATCCTTCGCATCACAAGGGGATGCACCCACATCCTTCTGCGTATTCTGTGAGAAACAACTACAGGGTATGGCTCCCCAAAACTTCTGGATAGCAGCCAATAGTACAGCACACGCTCAGTTCTATTAAACATTAGTCTGTCACTCATAATTTTCACTTTGCAGCAACACAACAGGAACCACTAAGAAGCCAAACACTCCACGGCAACGTTGGGAGGGTAAGAACAGTCAAACCACGCTTAAATATGGGTCTGGCTCATTATTCAAATGATTTGCAGGCCTCAAAACCGTTAAATGTCCATTTTGCTATGATGCCACTAAAAAACGGTAGTCGCTGGGTAATCGGATGTGAAACTTAAGCGTACATGCTACAAAATCGCATCAGCTACCAACAATCGGATGCCAGTCGCATCAATGTTCTTGAAATTTTAATCCGATTATCGACCGACTAAAACGGTACGATTTTTTAGACGTTGTGTGTGACTCCAGCCTTATAGAGAAAGGGACTACAGTGAGGAAAAGCCCCACAAGGAGAAAAAATCCTCCCGTAGTCGGAGACACAAGGGTCGCAAGGCGCCGGAACACAATGTATGTACTAAGGATGGTAATAAAGAAAAAGCTTTGACTGATGCGATTGTGCAAGATGTGAGTACGCTTCCAGACCCTGAAGAGCCGGAGAGGGTGGAGCCTCAAGAAAGATTGACGGGGTCAGATACGGAAGGCGCCAACGCTGTACAGTTGGAGCAGGTGCGCCACCTGGAGGCCGAGGTTGCGGTCATAAAGCAGAACATGGCTAGCAAAGTGTCTGGTGAGAAGCAAAAGTCGGCTGAACTAAAGGCCATGAAGGAGCAGATCGAACAAGAAAAGGCCCTGAGGCAAACTGCGGAACATAGAGTGGATGAGCTGGAGAAGGTAGTCTTTGAGCTCAGAGATCACCTGTCTATGTGGCAAAGCGTGGGTAGGACCTTGGAAGAAGAGATGGAGGTGCTCACAGAAGCAGTAAGGGGTCTGCAGAAGGAGAAGTTGCGGGTTGAAGACGTACAGCGGCCATGCCCGAGTGATAACCAGGCGGAAGTATCAGTGCCCATCTGGGGTCATGAAGAACGTGAGTCTCAGGAGGAGTAGAAGACTTCACTCTTTAGGTGTGTGATAAAGGTACCTGCAGACATGAGAGAAGCCTGTGCCAGTGAGGGGGTGCATGAGGCCTTTAAAAAGGCGGTAAAAGCCGATAGTGTGAACTGGGCACCAGAGACGAACCAGTTGGTGATCCTGGCAGAGGGGGAAGACACAGAGAAGCTGGTGGCTGTCCTGAAGGATATGCATCTGCAGTGTCTCCACGCGAAACAGATGATTATGTTGAGTAACATGAAAGCCGCTCGACGTCTGGAGCAGGCGAAGGAAGATCAAAATCGGCTGGGCTTGGTAGAAGAGGTAATTCTGGTACCCAGAAATCTGGTGGGGAGAGTCGTTGGAAGACTTGGAAAAGTGATGCAGGAGATGGTGGATAGATCCGGTGTAAGGAGAGTGAGGATTCCAGCTGAAGGCGAGATCAAGGTGGCTGGAGAAGAAGACATGTTCCATTCATTGGTGTGGGCTCAGTGGAGAGCCTGAAGAACATCCGAACGCTCCTGGAGTATCGAGTGACGTACCTACGAGAAGTAGAGCAGCTGATCTCAGGAAGAAAGCAGATAAAGGAACAGCTGCAGGAGTTGAAACGAAGATGGCGACTGTTTCCAGCCCAAGATATAGAGAAACAAGAGGCTTCTCTGGGGACTGGCAGTAGACGAGCTGAAACACTGAAGGGTAGAGATGACGATTCTGTTAGCTCAGGGCTGAGTGACCTAAGTATGAGACCCGGTGGCGGACAAAGAGACAGAGAGTCCGACTCAGATCAACCAGTGAGTTTGACTGGACGACGGACTCAGGACCGCAACAACCATAGGAGACGGTACTGGAGGGGTCGGGTGACACTGACGGAAAAACAAGGCCAACATTCTGACCGCTGGGGGCGGGGAAGGCCTAACCAAGAGGTAATGTTGCAGGATGCCCAAAATCGACTGAGACGGTCCCCTCGACTTGTAGGGCAAGGTGACATGGGTGACCTGTCTCAGGGTCCTCGGGTTGGGACAGGTGTTCAACCTCACAAGTTTGAACAGAGGGGGAAGGTATGTGGTGTAGTGACTAATGTGGCACCTAGGGGGCGCTGTATAAGTTGCTCAAATTATGCATGGAGGCATAAGATGGATGGCAAACCAGTCCCTGGTATGGTGCTAAATGGAAAGTATGTGTCACAGAGCTATTCTGTGCTGTAGGTCAGTAATGTTGTTCTGGGACTTGTAGTCTCATAAGAGTTCTGATTATTGTTAAGGGCGAACCTACAGGGTTAACTTGTGAGCTGGGTGGGACATGCTAACCACACATACACTGCCCACTGGTGGTGGTAGAATGAATGTTGCAATCTGGTGATTGTAGGTGTTGTGAAGGAACTGTGATGAGGTCATGAACAGGTGACCAGACCATGTGCTTCATGCCTTAGCTGGGGGAGTGGCTACAGGTATGAAAGACAGTGTTTGGCACATGGTGAGGAGATTGAGTTGGAGACTGAGGAGTCTCTGGAAGTCCGGCTGAAGCTGTGGAGAGTGTGTCCTGAATAGGGCTGCCTGGAAGGTTCCTGGAAGGTCTGTCAGTGTTGGAAGATCTTGGGGTTGGATCGGATTCCTGGAAGCACGTGGTGAGACTTGGAGTTTGGTAGCCGGGGTGTTGGACAGGGGTCCTGAATAGCACCCGGACAGGACACATGGGTGTGCAGAGCCTGTGACGGTTCCACACTGAGAATCATGCGGTTCTGTTGAGGAGCTTGGCTGGCGTTAGCCTGGAAGTGTGACTTTCTGTTACAGTGTGTCAGTGAGCACCAGAAGCGAGTTCCAGACCACCCGGGAGGGCACCTGGCGGTCCCTGCTGGCCTGCAGCCGCTTAGTCAAGCCCGTCCCATGCAAGGGTGCGTCGGGGAAACAGTGATATTGAAAGCTGGAATACATTTATGTTTTGTTACCTGATGTTAAAGAGACAGTAAAACATTGATTTTTGGACTTAAAGCCTGTGTGTTGCCTCATAACTGCGGTCCGGCCCTTGCCTTCCAGAGCGAATCCCTACAATATCTATTCTTTCTTTTGTGATGTAAAAACTGTCATTGGGATCCATTATATGTCGGTTTTGCAAGCCGGCGAGAAAATCTTGCCGTACGGACCCCATACGGATGACATACGGATGCTTACATGCGCAAAATACGCAGCCACACCTTGACAATGGATGAAACATGGATTAGTGTGCCGGCAACATTTCGGTGTATTACGGCTGTACAATACGGTGAGTGTGACGCTGGCCTAAGTGTAGTTTCCCTTTAAAAGAATATGCCAGTAATTATTTAATTTAATTTTGAGCAATTCCATAAAAGAAAGCAATAATGATTAAGATTGAAATATGCAGAATTATATAAATTATGATATATTTTTATGGAAAGTCAGGTGATGCCTTATTTACATATGACAACAGTATAGGTAATATGTATGGCTGATGTATTTCAGGGTAGTGGCTAAAAAGTGTCATGGATTAACAGACACATGATGCTAAATCTATGTACTACACTATATGTAAGTGTTTATAGAGTTGAATATATTAATACTATATCACAAGTATTTTTCTTAAAGCAATGCTATGCCGCATATTGTATATCATTTATTGTGATTTTTCCAGTGTCAAGTTCATTTATGATACCATAAAATGGCATTCTATCTGTTAGAATAATGGACATGTGTTAAGTTGAAAAAGTGAATACTGTGCTGCAGAATAATGGAAGATTGTCGACCCTCCTAAATAAAGCTTTTCGGGAAGATCATATTATATTTGTATTTTAAACATTGTTTTTTTTCTATGTGCAGAGACCAAGGTTTGAAGCGGTTTATAGGTTCAAGAACCTCTATGAAAAGATGGAAAAATGCATGTGACGTGAACAATTACCTAAAGCCATAAAAGCTTGACATGCTATCATCTCAGAATTCTTGCCATTGTCTTATAAAACAGCTAGGTGATCAGGACACCATTAGTTTAATGTAGGTTCTATAAACATGGCAACTGTGCCAAAAAATAAGGCCTAGCCATTGTTTGAAGCCTGGTTAAGTGGCAACTTTGTGTTTTAACTCAATGCTCCAAGGTTTTCTAAAGAAGCTTGTATGTGTGACAGCATAATAGAATAGTAAAAGACAGCTATTATTAAATGAGGGTGTCAGTTCAAAGAATGCAACTCTAATCTGCAAGCAAGATTTAAAAAAAAAAAAAGATACGCCTTTTATTTAACACTGGTTGTTGTATGAACGATACTCGTACGATTAAAGCATACTTATTCACAAAGTTGGATAGGAGCGAACATCCGATATTTCTAAAATGATCATTAGATGACAAAACTCCTACGATCACGAACGACGCTAATGCAGCTAGCGGATTGTTCTATATGCAATGCGGCATTTGCGATTAGTTACAAGCTACGCCTGCGACTTCTAGACTTGCGGTAAAATACGCTAAATCGCTAAAAAGTGCCACTAGCGATATATTACCCAGGCGCCACGAGAAAAGGTCGACGTCCGACACGAGATCCGCGACTGGCTGAAGCTGCGCTGACACATCGCTACGGTAATATGACTTTTTAGCGATCCTTAGATTTGTCGTGTGGTACCTTAGATGGTAACTTACATGTGATGAGAACTTCCAAAAACAATAAAAAATCTAATTGATCATAAATACTTATTGGATTCAGAGATAAGCAAATCGATTTACAGGACCATGGTCTAGCTGCCACTCCAGTGATTCATTGTTGCTGGATGAGAGCCAAACAAACCCCTATTTAACTCCCTATAGAACTCCTGGTGCCTCTTCTGATGAGTAGACCCAGCATGACATCATGCTTGCATCACACTGCAATGATGATGCCATGTTGGCCTACAAATTAGGAGAGATGTGAGGGGTTCTAGAAGGTTGTAGATGTTTTGCACGGCTCCTGACTATTAACATGGCCACTGGAGCATAGTCATATGAATCGATTGGCTCGCATTTCATTAAATTATTATTTCTCTGCTTTTCAACTATTCCAGGTATAAATTTGAGTTAAAATTTGTGATATTACAATTTGGCCCCACTATGGACATCACATCTGCTGATGTTTATCAAAGTTTAACGCACTTTGGAGTTTATGAGGGGAACGCTTTTGGAAATGTGGCCTGGGCTAGTTACATCAAGCATGGGTGCTGTGTTACTCAGTATTTATCTGAGTTTTGAAGTGAGCTTACAGCATATATACTTTGACTCTTCTCTTTCCATTATTTATTCTTTCTAGTCTATAGTGTTTAGAAAGGACAGCTTATGTTGAGATGGGGCACCACAGCGTCTGCCTGTAGGGTGCCAGCTTCCATGGTAAGGTAGCGTTATTTCTGTCAAGATATCTACAAGGGTGAATACTGTCCTGTTTTCCACCTTTTTGATGATCTATCCCCTTCTTGTTTAATACTGTAGTTAATATCATGGTACTACAGTCATTTTGTACTGGGTGGTATTGTTATCTTGTACTAGATATTATATTACTCTTTATTAGATATTTCTGCATTACTGTGTTGGGGTGTGGGTTTCATCAAATCAGTTTCTCGGTTTATACTAACCATGGTCTTTTTTACCCCGATTCAGGAGGTAACATTAAACGTAGTCAATGTAGGCATATTTTGCTCTGACATAGGGACTCCATTGTTCAAATTTTAATTATTGTTTATTAATAAAGAGTGTTTTTAGTTTTTTTTTCTTTACTTTGTTTCAGGAACTCCTTAATCTTTTGCTATTTATCTTACTGTTTAGGGATATTAAGCCAAATAAGCCAGTCATTGAACCTGCCACCCGCACCATATTTAGTTGTACAAGATGATGATCAATTGACTTGACTTCAGACACACTGTATATAATTATATTTTTTTTGATGCTCTGTCTTAAGCCCCCGTCACACACTAGCGATCTCGCAAGCGAGATCGCTGCTGAGTCACTAGTTTTGTGACCCAACAGCGATCTCCCCAGCGATACCGCTGTGTGTGACATTCAGCGACGATCAGCCCCCCTGCTGGGTATCGCTGATCGTCGCTGAATGTCCTGGACATTTTTTTGATCGTTGGTCTCCTGCTGGCCAGCACGCATCGCTGCGTGTGGCAGGCAGGAGACCAGCGATCAGCTGGTAACCAAGGGACACATCGTGTTTCCAGGCGCCGGGTGGCGCCTGGAAACCCGATGTGTACGTTGGACACCAGCGCGCTGCTGCAGGGGAGCTGGTAACCAAGGTACACAGCGGGTTTCCAGGCACCGTGCAGTGCCTGGAAACCCGATATGTACCTTGGTTACCAGCTCCCTGCACCAGCTGGCTGATATCCATCGTACACTGTGGGTAACTAAGCGACGTTACCCGCAGTGTCGCTGTCCTGATCGCTGCCTGAGCTGCCTGTTTGGCAGCTCACCAGCGATCATGTAGTGACACACCAGCGATCCTGACAAGTGCATATCGCTGGTGTGTCGCTATGTGTGACGGGGCCCTTAGGATGCTGTTCTTCACTGCTAGAGAGGACTGTATATCCAGATGTGCCTGGTACTGTAGCTTAGCCCCATGCAAATAAATAGGGTGGAGCTTAAGATGGGATTTGGTGTAGTGTCTAACAATTTTTTTTTCAGCTGGTGTTTAGGGTTCAGAGGGTTTGTCCCCCACTATTCACAAAATTATGGCCTGTGCAAGGAAAGGACTTCAGTTCAAATTCCTTGAAACCCCCTTTAAAAGTAACTGCACCCGTAATCTGTCTTCTGACTGTCAAAAGAATGGAGAGGTTTCCAATCAATTCCAAAAATGAGAGAGATATCCTAATTTTCTCCAGAGCTGCTCGAGCATTTCCTACTTTTATAATCTCTACTATAGTGCCAATAAATTACATAAAATTAATTTCAAAGACTTATTTCTCAACAGTGAAAGCTTCAAAGTGATAATAGAAATGAATTCCTTCTGTAGTTTGCTTTTCAAAACTAAAACTCGGAAAAAGAATTGTACTTATAAAAGGTTACCTGCCTACATAATACATTATCTGTCTCCAACTGATGAAAATCGAGAAAACAATACAATAAAGTTGGTAAAACATATTCCGTAAAGTCATATAAGTATTATAATGCAAAATTTCCAATGTAATGTGTACCAATGTATGCCTTCGATCCTGGAATGATATCACCAGGTCAAGTGCTTATTTCTCTCTGCTGCAGATTTGCCAGAAAAAAAGCCTATTATACTATGAGTTCTATGTGATTGGCCTTGAACAAACCAGTCAGTGGAGCAGAATTTTCTAGGCTACAAAGAGAAGCAGCCAGCACACTGCAGCCATTGCTCATCTTCCCAGTTGTACTGCACTTTGTCAAAACAAAAGGTACAGGTTTTAAGAAAGAAACAGGACTATTTAACCTTCATTAATCATTTATACCATTCAAACACATCATCTAGTAACTCAAGAGGGTTTAATGGTAGCTAAGCTTGAGTCTGTTGTCAAAAGTGGATTTAACTTTCTATGAACTCATTGAACACAAAGAATACAGCCTGCTTACTATGCTAAATGTCAGCATCTAGCAGCTAGCTAGTGACTATTAATTGTAATGAAATACCTCTGGAGCTATTTGTACTAATAACAAAGACATACTGTCAGAACTTGAAAAAGGTCCATACGTGAAATTTATTAATAGAATGTGAATAATATGCAAGTATCCCAATTATTAATCCCATCAAAAAAGTAGAAAATGCATCAATAATTATGAAAACACCTACAAAAGAAAATTAATGGACTCTGTGATACCAAAAAATATATGTTTATTAATTTATAATTCCACATAAAACTAATAGGAAAAATAAATAATTCACAAGTTGCATATGTACTGTTACTTTGAAAAAAAATGAGAAAAAAAGGAATGTTTTGGATTAACCAGTTTTGGACAAAATATCTGCTTATGCTTCTATATCATGTTTTTTTTTTTTTTTTTACAGACCCAAAGGCATGCTTCTTTATATTACACTCCAATTTTTCTAAATACAAATATAATTGAAAAGGCAAGATGCACACTTGATGCAGCAGTTAGAGCAGTAACAAAGGCAGCTGGGCCTTCACAGGTACAATCAAACCTATAGCTAGATATGCCTTTTTCCAAATAATCGCGAACTATTACCTAATTATATATGGTCTCCATTATTCATTTTATAAAGTTTAAATGGTCATTGTCATTTCAATAACCTTTGCATGAATTCAAAGTATAAAAATATATAAAAAAAAGGTAAATATAACACCTTTGGAAAATGCTTTTTTTTCCACTTATATGTAGTGATGGGCAAACCCCTGGTTGTTTGGTTCTGGCAAGTTAACAGTTAAAAAAAAGTTTGGTTCCAGAACAGTACCGGAACCCAAACTCGGACCTCATTCACTTGAATGGGGGGCCCGAACACCTGTGTTTGCCATGCTGTGATGTGCATGACAGCGCTGCAAACACTTCTTCTGATTAGTGGTAAAATCATTACTGCCAATCAAGGAGCTGTGGCTCTCACGCTGTCAAATGAGTTGATGTCACATTAGTATTGTCCGGTGACATCAAGCCCATGGCTTTGTAATGGGGAGGAGTCTATAAGACACCTATCCATTACTAATCCTATAGGTTGTATTGTAAATAAACACACAGCAAGAATAAAGTATTTTATTTGAAATAAAAAACACACTTTTACTTTTTTATTTAAAAATAACAAACACAGTTATACTCATCTTACGCTCATTCCACTGAAGCCATAGTCTCTTGTAAAAAGACAAAAATATAAAACAACCATATACCTCACCTGCCTGCTGTTCTGTCCCACGCCGTAATCCACGTCTAGGATAAACCGTTTTAAACCTGGACGATGCCAAGATGCGAATTGTTCAGGCTGAGAACCAGTGAGGAAAGAGCTGCTGCGAGCTCAGCCTCAGTGAATAGTGGTAACGTCATTGAGGTTACCACAAGTCACTGAGGCCTCGTTCCCAGCTGTACCCTCAGCTACGGTGACCTCAGTGAGATCCCTGCTAGCACAGGGATCTCATTGTGGCCCCTTACCAGCCTGAGAATACCAGTCCCCAGCTGTCTGCTTAAACTTGGCTAACTGTCATAATTGGGAGGGACCTCATGCCATTTATTTAAGATTGTCAGATTGGGAGGGACCCCTCTAGTCTTGATAATCAACCTTGCTAAAGCTGACAGCTGATGGTTGCATCCCACAGCTATCAATTTTGCCTGGCAGGTTATCAAAAATATAGGGGAAACCATGCCATTAAAAAAAATATATATTTATATACAGAGTAGGTGCCAGCTGACAAATACTCCCATCAGCCGCAGCCTGGTCTAGCTGTTATTAGAGGCAGCAGGTGTAGGCTGATGGAAGTAATAGTCCTATCAGCCAACACCAGTGACTGGAGGTAAACTTTTTACCTCTGATCACAGCTGCAGGCTCATGCTGTCATCTCACAGTCAATCAGAGCCGCCGGTATTTCTTGCGCTGTCATAGAGATAATAGCCCGAGAAACACCCAGTGTTCGCGGTGCCGAACCCGAACAGTAACACGGACTTCCTGGTGAAGTCCATGTTTGAAGTCCGTGCCCAAACAATAGGTATTCAGTACGGACTCCGAACTTTACAGCTCGGGTTCGCCCATCTCTACTTATGAGTCATTTCTGCCTCTTGAACTCATCATCTGCTCAACATAGCTAAAATTGACAAGTGAGACTGACAGCTCACTGAAGGATCAGATTACAGCTGTCTGTTGAATTCTATGGAGGGGTGGAGTAAATAACAGCAATGTGAGAATGACATACTGCACACAAGGCACACAAAGACCATGTTGCTGCTTTCTAATAACTTTTAATTCACATATAACAGCTTATTCTAAAAAAAAAAGTCACCTGAAACATCAGGTATACTTTTATGTTAAGTAAAGTGTCTACTTTGAATTGTATTACTAGGTCCACACATTACACCACATTGCACGTTTTCGTCATTTAGCCTATAAGTCAAGCTGCTAAATTCTGGAAAAAGAACATTTAGATCTTGTCTGCTTAGGCCTCTTTCACACTTCAGTCGTTCGGAGTCAGTTAAAATCCGCCAAAGGGTGGAAAAAGCGGATCCGTCAGAAAAGTGTAAAAACGGATGCAACAGATCTGATTCTAAGGTGGCTCCGCTGTGAACTTTTGAACCCGGAAAATGTATGGTACGCATGTCTGGCAAGGAGAAAGGAGAGAGAGAGAGACTCCAGAATGGATTTTCTCATTTTTGGCAGAAAAGAACGGTTCCGCTGGCGGATCCCGCCAAAAACGGATCAAGACGGATCCGCCACTCATAGGCGTCCATTATGCAAATCGGCGGACGCGTCGGATCCGTCATGGTCCGCCTTTTCGACGCACACAAAAAACGATGCAGTGGACTTTTCAGAAACCGACGGACGCCAAAATAATGACGGATCCGTCATTTGACGGATCTAATGGACGACCATCCGTCAAAATCCGTCAAAATCCGTCACTAATGCAAGTCAATAGGAAAAAAGCGGATCCGCCAAAAAAAATGGCGGATCCGTTTTTTTGACGCTTTGACGGATTTTGACTGACGTCGCACGACTGAAGTGTGAAAGAGGCCTTACTGAATAACATTTTGGGTTTCCTGGATTAAACACCTTCCCATATATTTTCAAATGGAATCTAGCCCCCAAAAATAATGGTATATCGAAAATGTCTATTTTCCCTATTAGTTTGTACTAAATAAGGAAAAAACAAAAGCAAATGGTGTAGGTGTATGGAATAATAGTATATTGGGATATTCATTCACATTGGTGTTTTGCCTTCAAGTTTGCTATGCGTAAAATTATTTATATAAATTTTCTTTCAGTTATACTTTTCTTTGACACATTCCTCATGCTATTATACAGAATGGTTCATTTTATTAAAATGAGGATGGTATAGAAAGATGAGGTGTTTTGCAGCTTACAGAGTAATTATAAACTTTATTTTACACACACAGTTAGTGAGCCTCAGGTGCTGACTAGAGAAGAGCGACTTTGCCTCCGTGAGGGTCGAGTCGGGTTTCGAACCACCCGACTTCCCCAAAAGTCGAATCGAACGAAATCGGTCGACTATTGGAAAAAGTCGAAGGTCCGACTGAAACTCAAACCGACCCCAATGCAAGTAAAAGGGGAAGAAAAGTCGGCAGTCAGTGGAGGACAGTAAACACACCTACAGTGCCCATTTCAATGCCAACGACATCAATTCTTATTACTTAAGCTTGTCAACCTTAATTTACTTTGTAATAATAGTAACGCATTGAAAACTGGGGTTATTTGGCTAAAGTTGTGGGGGGGGGGCAGGGCTGGCTTCAGGTTTTCGTGGGCCCTGGGCCAAAGAGTCTCAGTGTGCCCCTTTAACACATACCACAATTCATGATGCTCCGATAAGGCACAGAAATATAGGTATAGTACAATGCCAAATACTTCACTTCTTACATTACATGAGTGATATCTATTGTAAATTCTACAATAGCTCAAAAACCGGACACTATAGTCCTCCATACAGTATTATGGGCACCACATAGTGCGCCATACAGAATAATGAGCCCATATATTGCTCCATACATAATTGGTCCCATATAATGTTCCATACAGTATATGATGAGCTCCACATAATGCTCCACTATATGATAGTCCCCATATAATGTGCCATACAGTATAGGACGGTCCCCATAGAGTATAATGAGCCCCACATATTGCTCTATACAGTATAACGAGTCGCATATAAAGCTCCATACAGTATATGATGGGCCCCATATATTGCTCCATACAGAATGGGCTCCATATAATGCTCCATACAGAATAGGCCCCATATGTGCTCCATATGATGCTCCATATATAAATGGGCCCTATATGATGCCCCATGAATAATGAACCCCATATGACGCTCTAGTATATGATGGGCCCCATATATGATACTCCAGTGTATGACGGGCCTATATAATGCTCCATATGTAATTGGCCCCATATGATGCTCCAGTGTATGATGGGCCCCATGGATGATGCTCCAGTGTATGATGGGCCCCATATGATGCTCCAGTGTATGATGGGCCCCATGGATGATGCCCCAGTGTATGATGAGCCTATATAATGCTCCATATATAATGGGTCCCATATGATGATCCAGTATATGATGGGCCCCATGGATGATGCTCCAGTGTATGATGGGCCTATATAATGCTCCATATATAATGGGCCCCATATGATGCTCCAGTATATGATGGGCCCCATGGATTATGCTCCAGTGGATGATGGGCCTATATAATGCTCCATATATAATGGGTTCTATATAATACTCCATATATAATGGGCCCCATATGATGCTCCAGCATATGATGGGCCCCATGGATGATGCTCCAGTGTGTGATGGGCCTATATAATGCTCCATATATAATGGGCCCCATATGATGCTCAAGTATATGATGGGCCCCATGGATGATGCTCCAGTGTATGATGGGCCTATATAATGCTCCATATATAATGGGTCCCATATAATGCTCCAGTATATGATGGGCCCCATGGATGATGCTCCAGTGTATGATGGGCCTATATAATGCTCCATATATAATGGGCCCCATATGGTGCTCCAGTGTATAATGGGCCCCGTATATGATGCTCCAGTGTATGATGGGCCCCATTTATAATGCTCCAGTGTATAATGTGCCCCATATGTAATGCTCCAGTGTATAATGGGCCTTATCTATGATGCTCAAGTGTATGATGGGCCCCATATATAATTCTCCAGTGTATATGGCTCCAAACATTAAAAAAAATTAAATACCTCTCCTGGCTGGGCACTGCTCTACTCTGGACTCCTCAGCGTCGACCATCTTCCAGCTCTCTGAACTGTGACTGTTCAGGGAGAGGGCGCACAGATGTGATGTCATCGCGCTCTCTGACCTAAATGTCACTGTCAGGAAACGCAGAAGACGTCACAGCAGTGGAGCAGGGAGAGGTAAAGTATTGCAAGTGCTGGGGCCCTAAGCAAGCAGGGGGGGCCCACTCGTGGGTGCTGACACAGGCATAGGGCCCTTCATAGTACGCCGGTGTCTCTGACGGCGAGTGGGCCCCCCCACCTGCTCTGGAAAAACTGGCATATGTTGAGGTGTAAGCTGAACGTTCAGCAGCTGCAAATGGAGGAATTGGAGAAGTCGGAGGAAGAGGAGACAAAGTGAGCCATTTTTGCTGGCAACCTATGTGTCATCAGGGGAAGGTGGTACAAAATCCTTTGAAACCCAGGCATGGTGCATTTTAATGAAGGTGAGATCAACAACATTTTGGGTCGACAGCAGGGTCCTTCTTTCTGTCAGGATTGATCCAGCAGCACTGAAGACTCTTTCTGATAGCACACTACCAGCAGGGCAAGCGAGCTCCTGTAAGGCATATTGTACCAATTCAAGCCAGGAGTCCAGTTTACAGGCCCAGTAGTCAAAGGGGTATGACCTGTGAGGGAGAACATCGATAGGGGAGGAGAGGTAATTTTGAAACATAGTTGACAACTGCTGTCTCCTGTCTGTTGCAATCGATTCAGTATTAACAGTCGTGTGAGCGGTACTCGAGAAATCAGTCCACAACATGGTCATGAAACCCCTGTCTCCAACGCCACTTCGGCTGTGTGCACCACGAACACCTCTTCCATTTGGCCCAGTACGGCTCGTGGTAGAACCTGCACCACTGCTGTGTGCTGGGAATGCCTCTAACAAACGGTTTACCAGAGTTGCTTGTTTGTTCACCAATATTAGCTCAAGGTTCTCCTGTGGCATGATGTTCTGTAATTTGCCTTTATAGCGTTGATAGAGGATGCTGGCCAACCAGTAATCGTCATTAGAGTTGAGCGAAACAGGTCGGTCAGATTAAAAAATGACCGACTTTCACCAAAGTCGGGTTTCGCCGAGCAAAACCCGACCATAGCGTGAGGTCGGCCATGTGGTCGTTGACCCGGGCGCCAAAGTCGGTTTTCCCATAATGCTTGCAGGTGCCCTTTCTCAGCCAATGTGCAAGGACGCACACTGTGGGCAATGAGATGACATGGGTAGCGGCCACCACCATCTTAGAGAAGGGCATTGCAGTGATTGGCTTGCTTTGTGAGTGGCTATAAAAGCCCTGAGCGCCGACCGCCATTTTACTTCTGACGATCTTAGCGTAGGGAGAGTGTTATGTTTTGGTAGCTGAGGAGGGCAGGAGCAAAAAACCGCAAAGGCAGCCAAACACCAGAGAGGTTGGGATCTAATAAGTTGCAGACCCCTAAACTAACCGCACAACTAGAAGTAGCCATGGGAGGTTCCTACGCTGCCCTAGATGCCTCGTCACAGCCGGAGAAATTATCTACCCCTGAAGATGGAAAGAGGAAAGCTAACTGCCCCGGAGTAGAGCCCAAAGGAACTAGGAAGCTCCCAAACATATAATGGTGGTTAGACAAGATGAAAACACAAAAACAGACAGAAAATAGATTGAGCAAACGCTGGGGCCCAAACTGACTTGATAGGATAGTACAGGAGAGAACACTGTCTTCACCCAACAAAACCCTAGGAAAAACTCCAACATTCTGATTCCAAAAATGCTGAGACCACACGGTCTCGACCACCTATATCAGATCTCTGGTGTGAACACACAGCTACCCAGCAGTAAAAAATCACAGGAACAGAGCAAATGAACAAATACAAAAAGAGAACAGAGACCAGCACAAGCCCCCAAAGGGGACCAGGCTGAACTCAAAAGCAAGGCAGCAAAAAACAAGGAAGATCAAACCACAGAAAAAAAAACAGAAAAGTAACTTATCTGAATGATAGCAGGAGACAGCAGAAAAGCAAGCTGATTTCCAACCTAGACCAGGAAGAAAAATTGATCACCGGCGAGGCTCATGGGAGGTCAGCTCACTTATATCAGGCCAGTTGGTCCCACCTGATAATTATTCATCAATTGCAGATGGTGGACTTTTGCTGTTCAAAATAGGTTCAATACCCTCAGCAACCACCAGAGGGAGCCCCAGCTCCGAAGTCGTCTCCAATACGTTCACAACAGGAGAGGTTGCTACCGCTGTTTCTCAGTGGGGAGAGAGTTAGGCAGGAAAAAATAAGTTATTCTGTGCTTGTGCTGATAGCGATTAGCTGTACATTTAGTGTGCAGTGACAAGGGAGGATTTTGTTGTGTGCAGCAGCGCTGGTCATTAGGCTGCCTGCCAGTGACAGGGGAGGAATTTCTTGTAAGCCCTCATTCCTCTTGTTATCTACTTTGATCTGTGTTTATTGTTATGCTGTAATGTCTATTGTCTGTACAAGTCCCATGTATAATATAAAGTGCTGCGGAATATGTTGGCGCTATAGAAAAAAAAATATTATTATTATTATTGCATGCAGCAGCAGAGCTGATTATTAGGCTGCCTGCCAGTGACTGGGGAGGAGCTTCTTGCGTGCAGCAACAGAGCTGATTATTAAGCTGCCTGCCAGTGACAGGGGAGGAATTTCTTGTGTGCAGCAGCAGCAGAGCTGATTATTAGGATGCCTGCCAGTGACAGGGGAGGAATTTCTTGTGTGCAGCAGAGCTGATTATTAGGCTCCTTGCTAGCTGTATTGCTGTGTGCACACTGCTGTGCAGACTGCTTTTTACACAGCACCTACACAGCACTAACACTTTTATTCTTTTTTTCTGCACAGTTACCGAGCGTTCATTTTTTCCCACACCATATAGAGCTGTATGCTCCTCACACACTACCGTGTACCGGCTCGTATCACGGACAAATACATGCTGACTATCTGTGTGTGACTCCGGAAATATATACGGAGATTTCAATTTTCCCCAAAACCATATACAGCTGGTATCTTCTGATACAGTACCATTTTTCTGCCTTCTGTATTACGGTCAAACCCATACAGAGAGAGCATCTGTGTGTGACTCCGGAAATATATACGGAGATTTACAATTACCCCTACACTGTATATGCCTGGTATCTTCGGATACATTAGCCTTTTTTGCTTTTTATATTCTGGTCTACTCCATACTGAGCCTGTGAGCGTCTGTGTGTTATTCCGGAAATATATACGGAGATTTATAATTACCCCAACACTGTATACAGCTGTACGCTTCTGATACATTACTCTTTTTCTACTTTTATATTCTTGTCTAACCCATACTGAGTCTGTGAGCGTCTTTGTCTGACTCCTGAAATATATACAGAGATTTACAATATTTTCACTATTCTATATATATGCACCTGGTATCTGGTGATACAGTACCCTTTTTCAGCTTTTTATATTCTGGTCTAATCCATACTGAGCCTGTGAGCGCCTGTCTATTAGTCCGGAAATATATACGGAGATTTAGAATTACCCCTAGACTGTGTACAGCTGTACGCTTGTGATACAGTACCCTTCTTGACAGAAAGTCCTCCTCCACCCATCACTCTAAGTGCATCATTGACGCCTGGAACATTGGCCCACATATTTCTTGTGGATCTGCTTTTTATATTCTGGTCTAATCCATTCTGAGCCTGAGAGCGTCTGTGTGTGACTCCTCAAATATATACAGAGATTTACAATATTTTCACTATACTATATAAACCTGGTATCTGGTGATACAGTACCCTTTTTCAGCTTTTTAGATTCTGGTCTAATCCATACTGACCCTGTGAGCATCTGTCTGTTACTCCGGAAATATATACGGAGATTTACAATATTTTCACTATACTATATATACCTGGTATCTGGTGATACAGTACCCCTTTTCAGCTTTTCATATTCTGGTGTAATCCATGCTGAGCCAGTGATTGTCTGTCTGTTACTCAGGAAATATATACTGAGATTTACAATATTTTCACCATACTATATATACCTGGTATCTGGTGATACAGTACCCTTTTTCAGCTTTTCATATTCTGGTCTAATCCATACTGAGCCTGTGAGCGACTGTCTGTTACTCCAGAAATATATACGGAGATTTACAATTAGCCCTAGACTGTATACAGCTGTATGCTTCTGATACATTGCCCTTTTTCTACTTTTTATATTCTGGTGTAATCCATACTGAGCCTGTGAGCGTCTGTGTGTGACTCCTGAAATATATACGGAGATTTACAATTACCCCTAGAGTGTATACAGCTGTACGCTTGTGATTCAGTACTCTTTTTCAGCTTTTTATATTCTTGTCTAATCCATACTGAGCCTGAGAGCGTCTGTGTCTGACTCCTGAAATATATAAGGAGATTTACAATATTTTCACTATACTACATATACCTGGTATCTGGTAATACAGTACCCTTTTTCAGCTTTTCATATTCTGCTATAATCCATACTGAGCCTGTGAGCGTCTGTCTGTTACTCCGGAAATATATACGGAGATTTCAAAATTACCCCAACACTGTATACAGCTGTACGCTTCTGATACATTACCCTTTTTCTACTTTTTATATTCTGGTGTGATCCATACTGAGCCTGTGAGAGTCTGTGTCTGACTCTGGAAAAATATACAGAGATTTAAAATTACCCCAACACTGTATACTGCTATACGCTTCTAATACATTACCCTTTTTCTACTTTTTATATTCTTAACTAATCCATAGTGAGCCTGTAATCGTCTTTGTCTGACTCCTGAAATATATAAAGAGATTTACAATATTTTCACTATACTATATATACCTGGCATCTGGTGATACAGTACCCTTTTTCAGCTTTTCATATTTTGCTCCAATCCATACTGAGCCTGTGAGCGTCTGTCTGTTACTCCGCAAATATATACAGAGATTTACAATTACACCTAGACTGTATACAGCTGTACGCTTCTGATACAGTACACTTTTTCTAGTTTTCATATTCTGGTCTAATTCATACTGAGCCTGAGAGCGTCTGTGTCTGACTCCTGAAATATATACGGAGATTTACAATATTTTCACTATACTATATATAACTGGTATCTGGTGATACAGTACCCTTTTTCAGCTTTTAATATTCTTGTCTAATCCATACTGGGCCTGAGAGCATCTGTGTCTGACTCCTGAAATATACACAGAGATTTACAATTATCCCTACACTGTATACAGCTGTACGGTTCTGATACAATACCATAAATCTGCTGGTATTTTGGGTACATTTTCACAAAAATTAGGAAGAATGGTGGAAGAGGCCACTGAAGGGGGCGTGGGGGCCAGCTGGTACTGATGGTGGTGGTGGTGCATCGACTGGAAGTGGGAAAAGCACAATAGCACCTAAGGCAGGAGGTGTTGATCTGGCGTCATCGTCTGACTCAAGAAGCCCTGGAAGGCTCCCTTTTCTGGGAGTAGGTAAACCGCTTTTAAAGCCGGAGCAGCAGGAACAGGTTTTGGCTTACATTGCCGAAACAGCCTCCAGCTCTATCACCTCTTCTTCTGAAGTTTCAAAAAATGCAAGCACTGAGTTGTAAGTGCAGGCTCCTGGTCAGGAACGACACCTTTGCTTGTGTCCTTCACCCTCACCAAAAGCAAAGGATGCAGCAGCCCACACTTCAGATTACTCCATGGAGCTCTTTTCACATACCATGCCTGGGTTATCAAGTCAAATCCTGAACTCCCCAGTCCAACATGAATCAGAGATGGCATGCACTGATGCACAGCCACTGCTAGATAATTCTGCTGGTACATTCACCCAGAGCACTACATTGCCGTCGCAGTGTCCTGAGCAAGAATCTGACCATGATGAAACTCAGGTGCCCCTTCCTGCCTACTATACCACCTTACACGGTGACACAGAGGAAGGTGCAGATGAAATTGAAGAGGAGGTGATGGATGACCCAGTTGTTGACCCGGATTGACATCCATTGGGGGAAGAGGGTGTCGCTGGCAATAGCTCAGAAGAGTAGCTGCAGCGGTTATCTGGCAGGCCCGTAGCAGTCCGAAAACATATTAAAAAAAAAAGAGTTGCAGGACAGCTTGGCCAGATGGTCAAATTAGCACAGCGTGCAAGCCCTGAAAATTGATACCATAGTAGGAAGAGTCCATTGTGGCACTTTTTTTTACCAAAATCCTATTGATGAGGCAAAGGTTATCTGTAAGAAGGACCTTTTAGCCGAGGGAAAAATCTCAGAAATTTGAATAACAGTTGCATATGCTTAGACATTTAATCAGCACGCACTTGTAAGCGTGGACGGACTACAAAACCTCAGGTAGCACATGTGCACCTGCTCTGACTGAAGGTAGCCATCAACGCTCCATCGCTTTCCCCACTGTAAGCCCACCGGTTAGCACACTACCAGCAAGAAATGTTGAGGTGTCGTCGCAAGGCCAAAGCAGTCAGGGAATCACAATGTTTTTGCAACGAAAGACTGAATCTAGGCCATCATCACGACCACCACCACCATCACCATCACCAACCCCCTCTCAGTCCATCATGTCCACCCCTAGTTCACCCATATGCAGCTCTCAAGTCCAGCTCACCCTTCCAGACACTCTGAGTAGGACAAGAAAGTACTCATCCTCTCATCCGCGTACACTGGCTTTGAACGCCTACATTGCCAAACTGATCTCAAAAGAGATAATGCCCTTACGTTTGGTTGAAAGCGCAGCGTTCCGAGAGCTCATGGCCTACGCTGTCCCACGCTATGACCTACCCAGTCGGCACTTCATTTCTAGAAAAGCCTCCCTGCTCTCCACCTGCATGTGAAAGACCGCATTGTCCATGCACTCAAACAATCAGTGAGTGGGAAGGTGCACCTCACAACAGATGCATGGGCCAGTAGGCATGGCAAGGGCCGTTACGTGTCCATCACTGCACACTGGGTAAATGTGGTGGATGCAGGGTCCACAGGGGACAGCGGCGGTGGGACAGTGCTGCCTAGCCCACGGTATTGGCAACAGTTGGCTGTAGGCGTTCGACCCTCCTCCTCCTACAGAAGCGAAAGCTCGTCGACAGAGCACAGTCGAACGAGCACTCCATCATCAGCTGCCAGTGTTGCACACGAGGTGTCCCACTATCGAACAGCTAGTGGTAAGTGTCAGCAGGCTGTTTTAAAGATGATGTCTGTGGGCGACAACAAACACACCGCGACTACTTGCAGCGAGAAACTGAGTCATGGCTGGGCAGTCTACATCTTGCGCCAGGCAAGGTAGTAAGTAATAATATCCGTAATTTTGTGGCGGCCATAGCCCTGGCAAAACTCAGACACATTCCTTGCCTGGCTTACACCTTGAACCTGGTGGTGCAGTGCTTCCTAAATAATTATCCGGAGTTAACAGCCCTGCTCCATAAGGTGCGAAGTCTGTGCTCGCACATTCGTCGCTCGCCCATAGACTCCAGTCGTATGCAGAGGCTGCAGTGATCGCTCCACCTCCCCAAGCACAGCCTAATCATAGACGTTGCAACAAGGTGGAACTCCACCATGCACATGGTTGAGAGGCTGTGTGAACAGAGGCAGGCTGTAATGCATTTGTGGGAGGATACACGGGCAGGCAGTTTAAGGGCAGACATGGAGTAGTCGGGTGTGCAGTGGTCAAAGCTGAAAGACCTCTGTAAAGTCCTTCAGTGTTTTGAGGAATGCACACGGCTGATAAGCGCAAACGACACCATCATAAGCATGAGCAACCCACTTTTGCGTCTGCTCATGCAAACTTTGATGCACATTAAGGATCAGGCGTCTGCAGCGGAGGAGGAAGAGGAGGAGGAGGAGGGAAGCCTTGATGACAGTTAGGCATTGTCTGCTGAGGGAACTGTCCTGGACGAGGTAGAGGAAGAAGAGGAAGAGGAGGATGAGGGGGATGATTATTTTGGGGAGGAGGATGCTTCTCAGGGGGCAAGAGAAAATGTTGGCTTGCCAAGGTCAGGTACAGCAGTCAACTATGGTTCAAAATTACCTCTTCTCCCCTATCGATGTTCTCCCTCACAGTTCATTCCCCTTTGACTACTGGGCCTGTAAACTGGACACCTGGCCTGAATTGGCACAATATGCCTTACAGGAGCTATCTGGTAGTGTGCTATCAGAAAGAGTCTTCAGTGCAGCTGGATCAATCCTGACAGACAGAAGGACACGGCTGTCAACCCAAAATGTTGTTGATCTCACCTTCATTAAAATGAACCATGCCTGGTTTTCAAAGGATTTTGTACCACCTTCCCCTGATGACACATAGGTTGCTAGCAAAATGGCTCGCTTTGTCCTCCTCTTCCTCCAACTGCTCCAATTCCTCCATTTGCAGCAGCTGAACGTCCTGCCTACACCTCAACATATGCCAGTTTTTCCACCTCCATAACTGGCTGTACTCCCCCAGGGTGTTATGATTTGGTAGCTGAGGAGAGCAGGCAAAAAAGGAAATACACCAGAGCAGTTGGAAACTATGAGATTGCAGTACCCTGACTAACCACCACAACTAGAGGCAGCCGTGGAGCGTTCCTACGTTGGTCCTAGACGCCTCGTCACAGCCTGAGAAACTAACTACACCTAAAGATAGAAAGAGGAAAGCTATCTGCCCCGGAGCAGATCCCCAAAGAACATAGAAAGCCCCCAAACATGTAATGGCGGTTAGACAAGAAGAAATACTGACACAGACAGAAAATAGTATGAGCAAACGTTGGGGCCCAAACTTACTAAATAGAAAAGGATAGGAAGGGCACTTACTGCAATCCCAAAAAACCCTGAAAAGCACCAACTCTACTAATTTCAAAAACACCTGAGATCACACGACCTCTACCACCTAAATTAGTTCTCTGGTGTAACCAAAAACAAAACAGCAGCCACTGAAAAAACTGGAAAAAGCCAAATGTACAAACATCAGTGGCTGAACTGAACTGAGAGGGCAAAAGCCCCAGAAGGGACCCTGAAGGCCCCCACAGAAGTGCAGGACAAAATGCAAAAATCAAGCACAAAAACAAAAAGAAGAAAATGTCTTATCTGTTAGCAGGAGATTCAGACACGACACAGCAGGCTACCAAGGAAACAGGAATCAAGGATTGAGACCAGAACAATTGATCACCGGCAACCCTGATGGGAAGGCGACTCCCTTATATAAGACCAGTCAGTAACACCTGATTCCCAATCCTCACAATCTTCACTGGACAGTCCAGTACCGTTTGTAACCACCAGAGGGAGCTTCTGCTCAGAACTCATTTCCAGCCTATTCACAACAGTACCCCCCCCTTGAGGAGGGGTCACCGAACCCTCATTTGAGCAACCAGGTCGGTCAGAATGAGTTCTATGATAAGCACGGATGAGTCTCCTAGCATGGATGTCCGAAGCAAACACCCAAGAATTGTCTTCCTGACCATAACCTCTCCATTTAACCAAATACTGGAGTTTCCGTCTAGAAAAACGAGAATTCAATATTTTCTCAACCACATACTCCAGATTGCCCTCAACCAAAACAGGGTCAGGGGGCACAGTAGTAGGAACCACTGGCTCAACAAACCTCTTCAACAAGGACTTGTGGAACACGTTATGGATCTTAAATGTCCCTGGAAGAAGCAAACGAAAAGAAACAGGATTAAGAATCTCCATGATCTTATAAGGTCCAATGAACCTAGGCTTAAATTTAGGAGATGCCACTCTCATAGGAATATTTCTTGAGGACAACCAGACCAAGTCCCCCACTTTAAACCGAGGACCATCAGTCCTATGCCGGTTAGCAAACCGCTGGGCCCTCTCCTGAGAGAGGGACAACCTCTCCACTACCTGGTCCCAAATCTGTTGCATACGCTCCACAACAGAGTCAACACCTGGACAGACAGAAGCCTCCGTCTGTCCTGAAGAAAATCGAGGGTGAAACCCAGAATTACAGAAAAATGGAGACATCAAAGTGGCAGAGCTAGCCCTATTATTAAGAGCAAACTCAGCCAAAGGCAAAAAAGAGACCCAGTCATCCTAATCAGCAGACACAAAGCATCTTAGATAAGTCTCCAATGTCTGGTTTGTTCTCTCAGTTTGACCATTGGTCTGAGGATGAAACGCCGAGGAGAAAGACAATTGAACACCAAGTTTAGAACAAAAGGTCCTCCAAAATCTGGAAACAAACTGGACTCCTCTGTCAGACACAATGTTCTCAGGAATGCCGTGTAAACGAACCACGTGCTGAAGGAACAAAGGCACCAATTCAGAGGAGGAAGGCAACTTAGGTAATGGCACAAGATGTATCATCTTGGAAAACCTATCGCAAATCACCCAGATGACGGTCATTCTCTGAGAAACAGGGAGGTCGGAAATGAAATCCATAGAGATATGGGTCCATGGTCTCTTGGGCACAGGTAATGGCATCAACAAACCACTAGAACGAGAGCAAGGCTTGGAGCGAGAGCAAGTCCCGCAGGACTGCACAAACTCCCTGACATCACGAGACAAGGTAGACCACCAAAAGGACCGACTAACCAAGTCTCTGGTACCAAAAATTCCGGGATGACCGGCCAACGCGGAACAATGAATCTCAGACATTACACTCTTTTTCCACCGGTCCGGACAAACAATTTCCCAACAGGGCAGCGTTCGGGCTTATCCTCCTGACACCCCTCCAGAGCCAGTCTCAAATTGGGCGAGATGGCGGAAAGAACTACACCCTCTTTCAAAATAACAGAAGGATCAGATAACTCAGGAGAGTCCGCAAGGAAACTCCTCGAGAGGGCATCCGCCTTAACATTTTTAGTGCCAGGAAGAAATTAAACCACAAAATTAAAACGTGTGTAAAACAAGGCCCACCTGGCCTGTCTAGGATTAAGTCGCTTGGCAGATTCCAGATAAACTAGACTCTTATGGTCCGTAAGGACCACCACCTGATGTTTGGCTCCCTCCAGCCAATGTCTCCACTCTTCAAAAGCCCACTTCATGGCTAATAACTCCCAATTACCCACATCATAATTACGTTCAGTGGGAGAAAATTTTCGAGAGAAAAAGGCACAAGGGTTACTTTTAGAGGTCACTGGATCTCTTTGGGACAAAACGGCACCTGCCCCAATTTCAGAGGCATCCACCTCCACCTGAAATGGTAGAGAAACATCAGGCTGCCGTAGAACAGGAGCAGAAGTGAATCTCTGCTTAAGTTCCTGAAATGCAGAGACTGCCTCAGGAGGCCAATTCACCACATCAGAACCCTTCTTGGTCAAATCAGTTAATGGTTTAACAATAACAGAGAAATTACCAATAAATTTACGATAAAAATTGGCAAAACCCAAGAATCTTTGAAGAGCCTTTAATGAAGTAGGTTGGACCCAATCACAGATGGCCTGAACTTTGACCGGGTCCATTTCAATAACAGATGGGGACAAAATGAATCCCAGAAATGAGATCCTCTGAACGCCAAAAAGACACTTTGATCCCTTCACATACAGAGCATTCTCTCTCAAAATCTGGAACACAGTCCGAACATGTTTTACATGAGAGTCCCAGTCATTGGAAAAAATCAAGATATCATCCAAATAAACAATCAGAAATTTATCCACAAAATCCCTGAAAATGTCATTCATGAAGGACTGGAAGACAGAAGGAGCATTAGTGAGCCCAAAGGGCATCACAAGGTACTCAAAATGCCCTTCAGGGGTATTAAATGCCGTCTTCCATTCATCCCCGTGCTTAATGCGAATAAGGTTATATGCCCCCCTGAGGTCAAGCTTGGTAAACCAAGTAGCGTTTTTCACCCTGGAAAACAGATCAGAGATCAAGGGTAACGGATATTGATATTTCACAGTAATATTGTTCAAGAGACGATAATCAATACACGGCCTTAATGAACCATCCTTTTTGGCCACAAAGAAAAAACCGGCACCTAAGGGTGAAGAGGATGGTCTGATATGACCCTTCTCCAATGACTCCTTGATATAAGACCGCATAGCGTCATGTTCAGGTACAGACAAGTTAAAAAGGCGACCTTTAGGGAATTTACTACCAGGCACTAATTCAATAGCGCAGTCATAGCTCCTATGGGGAGGTAAGGATGCAGATTTACTTTCGCTAAACACATCAGAAAAATCAATCAAAAAGTCAGGAACATCCTGAGCCTGGGGAAGGCAGAAAAAACAGGAGTGTTGGTATTAACACATTGGCAGCCCCAACTGGTAACAGACACAGATTTCCAATCCAAAACAGGATTATGAGACTGTAACCAAGGGAAACCCAGTACGATAATGTCATGCAGATTATACAGAACCAAAAATTTGCAACTCTCCTGATGATCAGATTCTACCCTCATTATCACCTGAGTAGAGAACTGAGGTTTATTCTCAGCCAAAGGGGTAGAATCGATCCCCAGTAGGGGAATAGACTTCCGTAGGGGTATCAAGGGAAACCCACAACGTTTAGCAAAATCAAAATCCATCAGGTTAATAGCTGCTCCAGAATCAACAAAAGCCTGAGCAGAAAATGAGGACAGAGAGCATATCAGGGTAACAGTTAATAAAAACTTAGTCTGAACACTACCCAAGACAACTGAGCGTGCAAAACGTCTTCCCCGCTTAGGGCAGACTGAAATAGCATGAGAGGCATCACCACAGTAGAAACATAACCCATTGCGCCTTCGAAATTCATGACGCTGTGCCCCAGAAACCACTCTATCACACTGCATGGATTCAGAAGCAGGTTCACAGGGCAACATTATTCCACGCATACCTTTCCGCTCACGCAAACGTCTGTCAATTTGAATCGCTAATGACATAGAATCATTGAGACCAGAGGGAACAGGGAATCCCACCATAACATCCTTTACATTATCTGACAGTCCCTTCCGAAAAAGAGCTGCCAAAGCGTCGTCATTCCATTTGGTCAGGACTGCCCACTTACGGAATCTCTGACAGTATAACTCAGCATCCTCAAGCCCCTGACTTAATGCCAACAAAGTTTTTTCAGCTTGATCAGTGACATTAGGCTCGTCATCGTACAATAACCCCAAAGCCTGAAAAAACGCATCAACATCACTCAAAACAGGATCCCCAGGTGTCAGGGAAAAAGCCCAATCCTGAGGGTCGCCGCGCAGGAGAGAGATGACAATTTGAACCTGCTGCGCTGCGTTCCCTGAGGACTTAGATTTTAAGGCAAAAAACAATTTACAGTTATTTTTGAAATTCAGAAACTTAGCTCGATCCCCTAAAAACAAATCTGGCATGGGGATCCTAGGTTCCACAACAGGCAACCTAGCAAGATAGGTAGCAATACTCCGAACTTCAGTGGCAAGCTGATCCACACGGCCAGACAACTGTGCAAACTCCATTGAGAGAGAAAAAAAATCCTCCTCAGCACCCAGAAATACAGAGGGAAAAAAAAAAAATGCAACAAACAGAAAAAAAAAAAAAATCTCTGACAACTCTGACAACTTTTTTCTTTCCACAATATTTTTCCCTTCTGTGAGTACCATATAATTTTCAGTTTAGGCCGGTGATACTGTTATGATTTGGTAGCTGAGGAGAGCAAGCAAAAAAGGAAATACACCAGAGCAGTTGGAAGCTATGAGATTGCAGTACCCTGACTAACCACCACAACTAGAGGCAGCCGTGGAGCGTTCCTACGTTGGTCCTAGACGCCTCGTCACAGCCTGAGAAACTAACTACACCTAAAGATAGAAAGAGGAAAGCTATCTGCCCCGGAGCAGATCCCCAAAGAACATAGAAAGCCCCCAAACATGTAATGGCGGTTAGACAAGAAGAAATACTGACACAGACAGAAAATAGTATGAGCAAACGTAGGGGCCCAAACTTACTAAATAGAAAAGGATAGGAAGGGCACTTACTGCAATCCCAAAAAACCCTGAAAAGCACCAACTCTACTAATTTCAAAAACACCTGAGATCACACGACCTCTACCACCTAAATTAGTTCTCTGGTGTAACCAAAAACAAAACAGCAGCCACTGAAAAAACTGGAAAAAGCAAATGTACAAACATCAGTGGCTGAACTGAACTGAGAGGGCAAAAGCCCCCAGAAGGGACCCTGAAGGCCCCCACAGAAGTGCAGGACAAAATGCAAAAATCAAGCACAAAAACAAAAAGAAGAAAATGTCTTATCTGTTAGCAGGAGATTCAGACACGACACAGCAGGCTACCAAGGAAACAGGAATCAAGGATTGAGACCAGAACAATTGATCACAGGCAACCCTGATGGGAAGGCGACTCCCTTATATAAGACCAGTCAGTAACACCTGATTCCCAATCCTCACAATCTTCACTGGACAGTCCAGTACCGTTTGTAACCACCAGAGGGAGCTTCTGCTCAGAACTCATTTCCAGCCTATTCATAACACCAGGGCCGGTGTCAGCACCTGGCACACCCAGGCAATTACCAGTTCCCTGAGCAGGTGGAGGGGCCGACTCGTGGGTGATGGCTCTGGCACAGGGCCCCTCATAGTATGCAAAAGTGTCTCTGACGGTGGGGGGCCCACTCGCCTTCAGACACACCGGCATACTATGAGGGGCCCTGTGCCAGTGCCATCGCCCACGATTGGGTCCCCCTGCTTGCTCAGGGCCACAGCACTTGCAACACTTACCTCTCCCTGCTCCACCGCTTTGACATCTTCCTCGTTTCCTGACAGTGACATTCAGGTCAGAGAACGCGATGACGTCACGTCTGTACGCCCGCTGCCTAAACAGTCCAAGTGCAGAGAGCTGGAAGATGGCGATGCTAAGGAGTCCAGAGTAGAGCAGTGCCCAGCGAGGAGAGGTATTTCATATTTTTTAATGCAGGAAGCAATATATGGGGAGCATTATACACTGGAGAATGATATATGGGGCCCATCATACACTGGAGCATCATCCATGGGGCCCATCATATACTGGAGCATTCTAAATGGGGGACATCAGACACTGCAGCAGCATCTACGGGGCCCATTATACACTGGAGCATTCAAAATGGGGACCATTAGACACTGGAGCAACATTTAAGGGGCCCATTATACACTAGAGCATTCTAAATATTGCCCATTATATATGGAGCATTATTTTGGCCCATCATACACTGGAGAATCATCCATGGGGCCCATCATATACTGGAGCATTCTAAATGGGGGACATCAGACACTGCAGCAGCATTTACTGGGCCCATTATACACTGGAGCATCATCCATGAGGCCCATCATATACTGGAGCATTCAAAATGGGGACCATCAGACATTGGAGCAGAATTTACGGGGCCCATTATACACTAGAGCATTCTAAATGGGGCCCATTATATATGGAACATTATATTGGGCCATCATACACTGGAGCATAATCCATGGGGCCCATCATATACTGGAACATTCTAAATGGGGGACATCAGACACTGGAGCAGCATTTACTGGGCCCATTATACACTGGAGCATCATCCATGAGGCCCATCATATACTGGAGCATTCAAAATGGGGACCATCAGACATTGGAGCAGAATTTACGGGGCCCATTATACACTAGAGCATTCTAAATAGGGCCCATTATATAAGGAGCATATTGGCCATCATAATGGAATATATGGGCCCACATGACATCAAATGGGGAATCCATGCAATGGGGCCCATTATACACTGGAGCATTCTAAATGGGGCTCATTATATATGGAGCATTATATTGGCCCATCATATACTGGATCATCATCCATGAGGCCCATCATATACTGGAGCATTCAAAATGGGGGACATCAGACACTGGAGCAGCATTTATGGGACCCATTATACACTGAAGCATTCTAAATGGGGCCCATTATATATGGAGCATTATTTTGACCCATCATACACTGGAGCATCATCCATGGGGCCCATCATATACTGGAGCATTCAAAATGGGGGACATCAGACACTGGAGCAGCATTTACGGGGCCCATTATACACTGGAGCATTATAAATGGGGCCCATCATATACTGGAGCATTCTAAATAGGGGACATCAGACACTGGAGCAGCATTTACAGGGCCCATCATACACTGAAGCATCATCCATGGGGCCCATCAAATACTGGAGCATCATATGGCGTTCATTACTTATGGGGCATCATATAGGGTATGGAGCATCATATGGAGCACATATGGAGCCTATTCTGTATGGAGCATTATATGGAGCCATTCTGTATGGAGCAATATATGGGGCCCATCATATACTGTATGGAGCTTTATTTGTGACTCATTATACTGTATGGAGCAATATGTGGCGCTCATTATACTCAATGGGTACCGTCCTATACTGTATGGAACATTATATGGGACCAATTATTCTTTATGGAGCAATATATGGGGCTCATTATTCTGTATGGCGCACTATGTGGTGGCGATAATACTGTATGGATTAATATACTGTCCGGTTTTTGAGCTATTGTAGAATTTAAAATAGATATCAGTCATGTATTGTAAGAAGTGAAGTATTTGTCATTGTACTATACCTATATTTCTGTGCTGTATCGGAGCATCATGAATTGTAGTATGTGTTAAAGGGGCCCACTGACATTCTTTCACCCGGGGCACATGAAAACCGGAGCCAGCCCTACCCCCCCCCCACAACTTTAGCCAAATAACCCCCAGTTTTCAATCCGTAACTATTATTATAAATTAAATGAAGGTTGCCAAGCTTAAGTAATAAGAATTGATGTCGTTGGCATTGAAATGGGCACTGCAGGTGTGTTTACTGTCCTCCACTCCCTGCCTACTTTGCTTCCCCATTGACTTGCATTGGGTTTCGTGTTTCAGTTGGACCACTGACTTTTCCCAATAGTTGACCCATTTAGTTCGACTCGACTTTTGAGAAAGTCGGGTTTTATGAAACGCGACTCGACCCTAAAAAAGGCAAAGTCACTCCTCTCTAGTCGTCATGATTCATAATTTTGGCAATGCGGGGGTCCCTTTTTAGGATCCGCAAGACATAATCACACATGTTGGCCAATGTTCCAGGTGTCAATGATGCACTGACAGTGGTGGGTGGAGGAGCACTCTCTGCCAAATCCACATCCCTCCAGTCACGCACAAACCTGCACCTGACCTTGGCAAGCCAACATTTTCTCTTGCCCCCTGAGAAGCATCCTCCTCCCCAAAATAATCATCCCCCTCATCCTTCTTCTCTTCCTCCACCTCGTCCAGGACAGTTCCCTGAGCAGACAATGGCTACTGTCATCAAGGCTTCCCTCCTCTACCTCCTCCTCTGCAGACACCTGATCCTTAATGTGCGTCAAAGTTTGCATGAGCAGACACATAAGTGGGATGCTCATGCTTATGATGGCGTCGTCTGCGCTTACCAGCCGTGTGCATTCCTCAAAACACTGAAGGACTTTACAGAGGTCTTTCAACTTTGACCACTGCACACCCGACAACTCAATGTCTGCCCTCAAACTGCCTGCCCGTGTATCCTCCCACAAATGCATTACAGCCTACCTCTGTTCGCACAGCCTCTCAACCATGTGCATGGTGGAGGTCCACCTTGTTGTAACTTGTATGATTAGGCGGTGCTTGGGGAGGTGGAGCAATCGCTGCAGCCTCTGCATATGACTGGAGTCTACGGGCGAGCGACGGATGTTCGAGCACAGTCTTCGCACCTTATGGAACAGGGCTGTTAACTCCGGATAATTATTTAAAGGGAATCTGTCACCATAAATTGGCGGGATATTTAGTGATGGCAGTCAGGTCAGATGGGCGGTGTTTTGGGTACTTGCCTTAACATGTTGTTCGCCGCTGTCTCCATTATTTCTGGGAATTGTAGTCGTTGCCCTCCATATAATGCGCCTGCGCATTGCAATCTGCGGGCAAAGCATATTGCGCGTGCGCAATTCAAGATTGCAATGCGCAGGCGCGTTATATGGAGGGCAACGACTACAATTCCCAGAAATAATGGTGACAGCGGAGAACAACATGTTAAGGCAAGTACTAAAAACACCGCCCATCTGACCTGACTGCCATCATTTAAATATCCTGCCAATTTAGGGTGACAGATTCCCTTTAATGGCCCTGGCCATGCCTACTGGCCCATGCATCTGTTGTGAGGTGCACCTTTCCACTCACTGATTGTTTGAGTGCATGGACAATGCGGTCTTTCACATGCAGGTGGAGGGCAGAGATGGCTTTTCTAGAAATGAAGTGCCGACTGGGTAGGTCATAGCGTGGGACAGCGTAGGCCATGAGCTCTCAGAATGCTGCTCTTTCAACCAAACGTAAGGGCATTATCTCTATTGAAATCAGTTTGGCAATGTAGGCGTTCAAAGCCAGTGTACGCGGATGAGAGGATGAGTACTTTCTTGTCCTACTCAGAGTGTCTGGAAGGGTGAGCTGGACTTGAGAGCTGCATATGGGGGAACTAGGGGTGGACATGATGGACTAAGAGGGGTTGGTGATGGTGGTGGTGGGTATGGTGGCCTAGATTCAGTGTTTCGTTGGAAAAACATTGTGATTCCCTGACTGCTTTGGCCTTGCGATGACACCTCAACATTTCTTGCTGGTGGTGTGCTAACCGGTGGGCTTACAGTGGGGGAAGCGATGGAGCGTTGCTGACTACCTTCAGTCGGAGCAGGTGCACATGTGCTACCTGAGGTTTTGTAGTCCATCCACACTTGCAAGTGCATGGTGTTTAAATGTCTAAGAATGCAACTGGTATTCAAATTTTGGAGATTTTTCCCTCGGCTAAAGGTCCTTCCGCACTTCTTACAGATAACCTTTGCCTCAATAGGATTTTGGTAAAAAAAGTGCCACACTGCACTCTTCCAACTATAGGATAAATTTTCAGGGCTTGCACGCTGTACTAATTTTACCGTCTGGCCAAGATGTCCTGCAAGTCTTTTTGTTTTTTTAACACATTTTTGGACTGCTACGGGGCTGCCAGATAACCATAGCTGCGATGTCGATGACTGCTGCGGATCCTCTTCCTCTTCTGAGCTCTTGCCAGCGGCACCCTCTTCCCCCAATGAATGCCAATCCGGGTCAACAACTGGGTCATCCATCATCTCGTCTTCAATTTCATCTGCACCTTCCTCTGTGTCACCGTGTAAGGTAGTAGACTATGCAGGAAGGGGCACCTGAGTTTCATCAGGGTCAGAATCTGGCTCAGTAGACTGCGAGGGCAATGCAGTGCTCTTGGTGAATGTACCAGCAGAATCATATAGCAGTGGCTGTGCATCAGTGCACTCCATGTCATATTCATCTTGGACTGGGAAATTCAGGATTTCACTTGATAACCCAGGCATGGTATGTGAAAAGAGCTCCATGGAGTAATCTGAAGTGTGGCCTGCCACATCCTTCACTTTTGTTGGGGGTGAAGGACTCAAGGAAAGGTGTCGTTCCTGACCAGGAGCCAGCACTGATGACTCAGTGCTTACAGTTTTTGACACTTCAGAAGAGGAGGCGATAGAGCTGGAGGCTGTTTCGGCAATGTAAGCAAAAACCTGTTGCTGATCCTCTGGCTTTAAAAGCGATTTACCTACTCCCAGAAAAGGGAGCCTTCCAGGCCTTCTGGAGCCAGACGATGACGCAGGCTCAACACCTCCTGCCTTAGGTGCTATTGTGCTTTTGGCACTTCCAGCAGATGCACCACCACCACCAGTACCAGCTGCCCCCCCGCCCACGTCTGCGGCCTCTTCCACTATACTTGCTCATGTTTGGGAAAATTTACCAAAACTACCAGCAGATATATGGTACTGTATCAGAAGATACCAGGTGTATATAGTGTAGGGGAAAATTTAAATCTCCATATATATTTCCGGAGTCACACACAGATGCTCTCTCAGTATGGATTTGACCGTAATACAAAAGGCAGTAAAAAGGTAATGTATCAGAATTATACAGGTGTATATAGTATAGGGGAAAATTTAAATCTCCGTATATATTTCCAAAGTCACACACAGACGCTCTCAGTATGTATTTGACCGTAATACAAAAGGCAGAAAAAAGTTACTGTATCAGAAGATACCAGGTGTTTATAGTATAGGGGAAAATTTAAATCTCCGTATATATTTCCAAAGTCACACACAGACGCTCTCTCAGTATAGATTTGACCGCAATACAAAAGACAGTAAAAAGGTACTGTATCAGAAGATACCAGGTGTATATTGTATAGGGGAAAATTTAAATCTCCGTATATATTTCCGGAGTCACACATAGACGCTCTCTCAGTATGGATTTGACCGTAATACAAAAGGCAGAAAAAAGGTACTGTATCAGAGGATACCAGGTGTATATAGTATAGGGGAAAATTTAAATCTCCGTATATTTTTCCGGAGTGACACACAGACGCTCTCTCAGTATTGATTTGACCATAATACAAAAGGCAGAAAAAAGGTACTTTATCAGAAGATACAAGGTGTATATAGTATAGGGGAAAATTTAAATCTCTTTATATATTTCCAGAGTCACACACAGACGCTCTCTCAGTATGGATTTGACTGTAATACAAAAGGCAGTAAAAAGGTACTCTATTAGAAGATACCAGGTGTATATATTATAGGGGAAAATTTAAATATCCGTATATATTTCCGGAGTCACATACAGATAGTCAGCATGTATTTGTCTGTGATACCAGCCGATACACGGTAGTGTGTGAGGAGCGTACAGCTCTATACGGTGTGGGAAAAAATGAACGCTCAGTAACTGAAGGTAAAAAAAGAATAAATGTATTAGTGCTGTGTAAAAAGCAGTCTGCACAGCAGTGTACACACAGCAATACAGCTAGCAGGCGGCCTAATAACCTCCCCTGTCCCTGGCAGGCAGCCTAATAACCAGGGCCGGCGTCAGCACCCGGCATACCCGGGCAAGTGCCGGGGCCCTGAGCAGGTGGGGGGGCCCACTCGCCGTCGGGCACCCCGGCACCCCTTAGCGGTGCCAGCGCCACCACTGGGCTCCCCTGCTTGCTCAGGGCCCCGACAGCAGCCGGTGCAATGCTTACCTCTCCCTGTGCCTCCGCTGCCGCAGCACCGGGCTCCAGGGGGCGCCTGCAGGGCGCCGGCGCTTCCTCTCACAGCAGCACCTCTGAATGATGTCATCATTCAGCGGCCGGCTGTGGCAGAGAGAGCGCGGACGCCGGACAGGTGAGGTGTCTGTGTGTGTGTATCTGTGTGTATCAGTGTGTGTGTGTGTATGTGAGAGAGTGCTGCGATGCTGTCTGTGTGTGGTGCTGTATGTGTGATGGTGGTGGGGGGAGGCAGTGATGGTGATGAGGAGGCAATGATCATGATGATGATGGTGAGGCAATGATAATGATGATGATGGGGAGGCTATGATGATGGGAGAAAATGATGATGATGATGATGGGGAGGCTATGATGATGGGGAGGCAATGATGATGATGTTGGGGAGGCTATGATGATGGGGAGGCAATGATAATGATGAAGTTGGGGAGAAAATGATAATGGGAGGCAATGATGATGATGATTGATGATGATGATGATGATGAGATGGGGAGGCAATGATGATGATAATGAGCAGGCAATGATGTTGATGGGGAGTCTTTCCACAGCGCCCTTTCCTGAGCCGTAACAGTGCAGAACGCAGCACAGTGTAGAGGAGAGCTCCATATTTTGTATGGAGCATTATATGGGGACCAGTATCCTGTATGGAGCAATTTATGTGGTCCAGTATTCTGTATGGAGCATTATATTGGGTCCAGTATTCTGTATGGAGCATTATATAGGGGATGGGGGGAGACATCCTGCATGGGGTATTACATGGGTGATGAGGTGGAGACTATGTGGTGCCCATAATATTGTATGGAGGACTGTACTGTCCAGTCTGTACTGTGCGCTGTGAGGATTTGGCGGTTTTTGAGCTATTGTACAATTTACAATAGATATCAGTCATGTAATGGAAGAAGTGAAGTGTTTGGCATTGTACTATACCCATATTTCTCTGCAGTATCTGTGCATCATGAATCGTAGTCTGTGTTAAAGGGGCCCACTGCGACTCTTTCGCCCAGGGCCCATAAAAGCCTGGAGCCGGCCCTGCTAATAACCAGCGCTGCTGCACACAAGAAAATCCTCTCCTGTCACTGCACACTAACTGCACAATTGCACTAACTGCACACTAACTGCACTGCACAATTGCTATCAGCACAAGCACATAAGAACTTCTCTTTCCAGCCCTAACTCTCTCCCTACTGATAAACAGCGTCAGCAACCTCTCCCTACTGTTAATATCGGTAGAAGTAAAATGGAGGTCGGCGCTCAGGGCTTCTATAGACACTATGATGCCCCCCAAAGCAAGCCAATCACTGCAATGCCCTTCTCTAAGATGGTGGTGGACGCTGCACATGCCATCTCGTTGCCCACAGTGTACATCCTTGCTCATTGGCTGAAAAAAGGCGCCTGAAAGCATTATGGGAAAATCGACTTTGGCGCTCGTTTTGCAGAACGCATGGCTGACTTAACGCTATGGTCGGGTTTCGCTCGGTAAAACCCAACTTTGGCGAAAGTCGGCGACTTATGAATCTGACTGACCTGTTTCGCTCTAGTCTAGTGCTGACCCTTTCACTGCCATCATCTCTTCTCCACATTAGTATGTTCTGATCAGTGCCATTAAAGGCAGGCAAATAGATGGAGAAAAACAGATGTTTGAAAGTCACTTGCATGCTATTTTTTTTTTACACAGATGAAAACAAGTACCCTAATAAAGGGATGTGAAAAGTTTCATAACTGTCCATAATGACAAAAAATTTTAAAAAAAAGTTTAGTTACTCTTTCAATAAAGCATTAACCCTTTCATGACCCAGCCTATTTTGACCTTAAAGACCTTGCCTTTTTGGCTTCACAAATTGATCCGTAAAAAAAAAAAGTACTTTTTTTTCACAAAAATTTTCTTTCAGCTTTAGTTTTTTCATTTTCACATGGGCAACAGGATAAAATGGATCCTAAAATTTGTTGGGCAATTTATCATGAGTACACAGATATCTCATATGTGGTCATAAACCAATGTTTGGGCGCACGGCAGAGCCCAGAAAGGAAGGAGCGCCATTTGACTTTTGAATGGAAAATTAGCTCCAATCGTTAGCGGACACCATGATGCGTTTCGAGAGCCCCTGTGTGCCTAAACAGTGAAAACCCCCCACAAGTGACACCATTTTGAAAACTAGACCCCTTATGGAACTTATCCAAATGTGTTGTGAGCACTCTGAACCCCCAAGTGCTTCACAGAAGTTTATAACGCAGAGCAGTGAAAATAAAAAAATATTTTTTTTCTCAAAAATGATTTTTTAGCTCGCTATTTTTATTTTCACAAAGCTAACAGGAGAAATTCGACCACAAAAGTTGTTGTGCAATTTGTCCTGAGTACACCAATACCCCACTGTTTTGGCGCATGAGAGAGCTCAGAAGGGAAGGAGCGCCATTTTGGAATGCAGACTTGATGGAATGTTCTGCGGGCGTCATGTTGCTTTTGCAGAGCCCCTGATGTGCCTAAACAGTAGAAACTCCCCACAAGTGACCCCATTTTGGAAACTAGACCCCCAAGGAGCTTATATAGATGTGTAGTGAGCATTTTGAACCCCCAAGTGCTTCACAGAAGTTTATAAACGCAGAGCAGTGAAAATAAAAAAATCATTTTTGTTCCTCAAAAGTCATTTTTAGCCCGCTATTTTTATTTTCCCAAGGGTAACAGGATAAATTAGACCCCAAAAGTTGTTGTCCAGTTTTTCCTGAGTACGCTGGTGCCCCATATGTGGGGGGGACCACTGTTTGGGCGCACGGCAGGGCTCAGAAGGGAAGGAGTGCCATTTGACTTTTTGAATGGAAAATTAGCTCCAATCGTTAGCGGACACCTGTTCGTGTTTGGAGAGCCCCTGTGTGCCTAAACTTTGGAGCTCCCCCACAAATGACCATATTTTGGAAACTAGACCCCCTAAGGAACTTATCTAGATGCACAGTGAGGACTTTGAACCCCCAGGTGCTTCACAGAAGTTTATAACGCAGAGCTGTAAAAATAAAAAATCATTTTTTTTTCTCAAAAAATGATTTTTAGCCTCCTATTTTTTATTTTCACAGTGGTTGCAGGAAGTTGTTGTACAGTCTGTCCTGAGTATGCTGGTACCCCATATGTGGGGGGAACCACGGTTTGGGCACACATCAGGGCTCGGAAGGGATGTAGTGACGCTTTGAAATGCCGACTTGATGGAATGGTTTGCGGGCATCATATTATGTTTGCAGAGCCCATGATGTGCCTAAACAGTAGAAACCCCCCAAGTGACCCCATTTTGGAAACTAGATCCCCAAGGAACCTATCTAGATGTGTGGTGAGCACTTTGAATCTCCAAGTTCCTCACAGAAGTTTATAACGCAGAGCTGTGAAAATAAAAAATCATTTTTTTTCACAAAAATAATTTTTTTAGTCCCCAATTTTTTTCCCCAAGGGTAACAGGAGAAATTAGACCCCCAAAGTTGTGCAATTTTTCCTGAGTACGCTGATACCCCATATGTAGGGGTAAACCACTGCTTGGGCACACGTCGTTGCTCGGAATTAAGGGAGCACTGTTTGACTTTTTGAATGCAAAATTTGCAGGAATCAATGGGCGCCATGTCGCGTTTGGAGACCCCCTGATGTGCCTAAATAGTGGAAACCCCTCAATTCTAACTCCAACCCTAACCCAAACACACCCCTAACTCCTACACACCCCTAATCCTAATCTAAACCATAACCATAACCCAAACCCCAACACATCCCTAACCCTAATCCCAAACCTAACCATAACACTAACCACAAGCCTAACCCTAATCCCACCCTAACCCTAATTCCAACCCTAACTGTAATTCTAACCATAACCCTAATTCCAACCCTAACCCAAATTCCAACTGTAACCCTAATTCTAACCGTAACCCTAATTCTAACCCTAAGGCTAACCCTAACCCTAAGGCTAACCCTAACCCTAGTTCTAACCCAAACCCTAATTCTAACCCTAACCCTAACAGAAAAATAAAAAAAATATTTTCTTTATTTTATTATTTGTCCCTACATATGGGGGTGATAAAGGGGGCGTTTATTTACTTTTTTTTATTTTGATCACTGTGAGAGTTTATCGCAGTGATCAAAATAAATGTATTGAATCTGCCGGCCGGAGGGCGCACTGCGCATGAGCCCGCCATTTTCCAAGATGGTGGCGCCCATGAAGAATCCCAGACGGATGCCGGGACCGACCCAAGGACATTGGAGGACCGGGAAGGTGAAGGGGGGATCGG
>JARQOD010000005.1:178640205-178742123 GCA_033576555.1 Oophaga sylvatica | reverse complement strand
TAGCAAAATCAAAACCCAAATTCAGGTTAAAGTTGCTCCAGAAAAACAAAACCCCTGAGCAAAAAGGGGACAGAGAGCATATCAGGGTAACAGTTAATAAAAATTGGGCTAACACTACCCAAGAAACCCCAGAGCTTCCCAAAACGTTTTCCCCGCTTAGGGAAGATGAAATAGCATGAGGGGGCCCTCACCACAGTAGAAACATAAACCCATTGCCGCCTTGGGAAATTTCATGACGCGTCCCCAGAAACCACCTATCAAAACTGCTTTAAATTCAGAAGCATTTTTCACAGGGCAACATATACCACCCCATACCTTTCCCGCTCCTAAACGTCTGGTCAATTTGAACCCGCTAATTCATAAAAACATTGGGGACCAGAGGGAACAGGGAATCCCACCATAAAAATCCTTTACATTATCTGACAGCCCCTTCCCGAAAAAGAGCTCCCAAAGCGCCCGTCATTCCTTCCCTTGGTCAGGACTGCCCACTTACGGAATCTCTGCCCAGTATAACTCAGCCAATCCTCAAGCCCCTACTTAATGCCAACAAATTTTTTCAGCTTTGATCAGTGACATTAAGGTTTCGTCATCGTCCAATAAAACCCCCCAAAGCCTGAAAAAAACGCATCAACATCACTAAAAAACAGGTCCCCAGGTGTCAGGGAAAAAGCCCAATCCTGAGGGCCCGCCGCGAAGGAGAGAGATGACTTTTTGAACCTCCGGGCCTGCGTTCCCCTGAGGCCCTTGATTTTTAAGGGCAAAAAACAATTTACATTTATTTTTGAAATTGGGAAATTTAAAGCTCGATCCCCTAAAAACAAATCTGGCAGGGGATCCTGGTTCCACAAAAAGGCAACCTAGCAAGATAGGAGCAATATTTCCCAACTTCAGTGGCAACTGATCCACACGGCCAACAATGTGCAAACTCCTTGAGAGAGAAAAAAAACCTCCTCAGCACCCAGAAATACAGAGGGAAAAAAAAAAATGCAACAAAACAGAAAAAAAAAAAAAATCTCGGACAACTCTGACAACTTTTTTTTTTTCCCACAATATTTTTCCCTTCTGTGAGTACCAATAATTTTCAGTTTGGGGGCCGGTGAAACGTTATGTTTTTGGTTAGGGGAGAGCAACAAAAAGGAAAATAAAACCAGAGCAGTTGGGGGCTATGAGATTGCGGGTACCCGACTAACCACCACAACTGAGGCGCCGTGGAGCGTTCCACGTTGGTCCTAGACGCCTCTTCAAGCCTGAGAAACAACTACACCTAAAGTAGAAAGAGGAAAGCTAACCCCCCGGAGCAGATCCCCAAAGAAAAAAAAAAAGCCCCCAAACAGAAAATGGCGGTTGACAAGAAGAAAACGACACGGGACAGAAAAATTTATGAGAAAAAACGTAGGGGCCCAAATTAACTAAATAGAAAAGGATAGGAAGGGCATTTACTGCAATCCCAAAAAAACCCTGAAAGCACCAACTCTATAATTTCAAAAACAATAGATCACCCCGACCCCCAACCCCCCCTAAATTAGTTCTCTGGTTTAACCAAAAACAAAACAGCAGCCACTGCAAAAAATGGAAAAAGCAAATTTCCCAAACATCGTGGCTGAATAAACTGAGAGGGAAAAAGCCCCCAGAAGGGACCCTGAGGCCCCCACAGAATTCAGGACAAAATGCAAAAATCAAGCACAAAAAAAAAAAAAAGAAGAAATGTCTTATCTGTTAGAAGGAGATTCAACAGGGAACCCAGCAGGCAACCAAGGAAACAGGAATCAAGGATTGAGACCAGAACAATTCCCCAGGCCCAACCGAGGGAAGGCACCCCTTATATAAGACAGTCAGTAAACACCTGATTCCCAACCTCACAATCTTCCTGGACAGTCCGTACCGTTTGTAACCACCAGGGGAGCTTCTGCCAGAACTCATTTTCCAGCCATTAAAAACACCAGGGCCGGTGTCACACCTGCACACCCAGGCAATTACCAGTTCCCGGGGCAGGTGGAGGGGCCCGACCGGTGGGTGATGCTCTGGACAGGGCCCCTCATAGTATGGCAAAAGTGTCTCGACGGGTGGGGGCCCACTTGCCTTCAAACACCGGCATACTATGGGGGCCTTTTGCCCAGTGCCATCGCCCACATTGGGGGCCCCCGCTTGCTCAGGGCCACAGCACCTTTTCAACACCCCTTCCTCCCCTGCTCCACCGCTTTGACATCTTTCCTCGTTTCCTGCAGTGACATTTTTAGGTCAGAGAACGCGATGACGTCACGTCTTAGCCCCTGCCTAAACCATTTCCCAAATGCAGAGAGCTGGAAGAGGCGATGCTAAGGATCCCAAGTAAAAGCATGCCCAGCGAGGAGAGGTATTTTATATTTTTTAAATGCGGAAAACAATTATGGGGAGCCCTTATACACTGGAGAATTAATTTTGGGGCCCATCTTTCACTGGGCTTATCCTTGGGGCCCATCATAAACTGGGACATTCAAATGGGGGACATCAGACACTGCAGCAGCATCTACGGGGCCCATTATACCTGGGCATTCAAAATGGGGCCTTAGACACTGGAAAACATTTAAAAAGGGGCCCATTATACACTAAGCATTCTAAATATTGCCCCTTATATGGAGAAATTTTGGCCCATCATTCACTGGAGAATCATCCATGGGGCCCATTTATATAACTGGGGGCATTCTAAATGGGGGCAACAGACACTGCAAGCAGCATTTACTGGGCCCATTAATACACTGGGGGCTCATCCATGAGGCCCCCATAAACTGGGCATTCAAAATGGGGACCCCTCAGACATTGGAGCAGAATTTACCCGGGGGCCCATTAAACACTAGAGAAATTTAAATGGGCCCCCTTTATATGGTAACATTATATTGGGCCATCATACACTGGAGAAAAATCCATGGGGCCCTTTATAACTGGGAAAAATTCAAAATGGGGGACATCAGACCTGGAGCAGAAATTTATGGGCCCATTAACACTGGAGCATCATCCCAAAGGCCCCACATATACTGGAGCATTCAAAATGGGGCCACAGACATTGGAGCAAATTTACGGGGCCCATTTTTACATTTGACATTCTAAATGGGCCCTTATATAAGGAGCAATATTTTGGCCCATCATAACACTGGGGGAAAGGAATTCAAAATTCAATTGGGGCCCCATTATACACTGGAGATTCTAAATGGGGCTCATTATATATGGAGCATTATATTGGCCCCACATATACTGGATCATCATCCATGAGGCCCATCATATACTGGAGCATTCCAAAATGGGGGACATCAGACCTGGAGCAGCATTTTATGGGACCCATTATACACTGAAGCATTCTAAATGGGGCCCATTTATATATGGAGCATTATTTTGACCCCATCATACACTGGACATCATCCCATGGGGCCCATCTATCTGGAGCATTCAAAAGGGGGACATCAGACACTGGAGCAGCATTTTACGGGGCCCATTATACACTGGAGCATTATAAAAGGGGCCCATCATATACTGGAGCATTCTAAATAGGGGACATCAGACACTGGAGCAGCATTTACAGGGCCCATCATACACTGAAGATCATCCATGGGCCCATCAAATACTGGAGCATCATATGGCGTTCATTACTTATGGGGCATCAATATAGGGTATGGAGCATCTTTGGGAGCACATATGGAGCCTATTCTGTATGGAGCATTATATGGAGCCATTTGTATGGAGCAAATATATGGGGCCCATCATTTACTGTATGGAGCTTTATTTGTACTCATTATACTGTATGGAGCAATATGTGGCGCTCATTATACTCAATGGGTACCGTCCCTAATACTGTATGGAACATTATTATGGGACCAATTATTCTTTATGGAGCAATATATGGGGCTCATTATTCTGATATGGCGCACTATGTGGTGGCGATAATACTGTATGGATTAATTACGTCCGGTTTTTGAGCATTGTAGAATTTAAAAAAGATATCAGTCATGTATTGTAAGAAGTGAAAGTATTTGTCATTGGTACTATACCTATTTCTGTGCTGTATCGAGCATTCATGAATTGAGTATGTGTTAAAGGGGCCCACTGACATTCTTTCACCCGGGGCACAATTGAAAACCGGGAGCCAGCCCTACCCCCCCCCCCACAACTTTAAGCCAAATAACCCCCAGTTTTCAAATCCGTAACTATTATTATAAATTAAAAGAAGGTTGCCAAGCTTAAGTAAAAGAATTGATGTCGTTGGCATGAAATGGGCACTGCAGGTGGTTTACTGTCCTCACCCCTGCCTACTTTGCTTCCCCATTGACTTGCATTGGGTTTTCGTGTTTCAGTTGGACCACTGACTTTTCCCAATAGTTTGACCCATTTAGTTCGACTCGACTTTTGAGGAAAGTCGGGTTTTATGAAACGCGACTCGACCCTAAAAAAAGGCAAAGTCACTCCTCTCTAGTCGTCATGATTCATAATTTTGGCAATGCGGGGGTCCCTTTTTAGGATCCGCAAGACATAATCACACTTGTTGGCCAATGTTCCAGGTGTCAATGATGCACTGACAGTGGTGGGGTGGAGGAGCACTCTCTGCCAAATCCACATCCCTCCAGTCACGCACAAACCTGCCCTGACCTTGGCAAGCCAACATTTTCTCTTGCCCCCTGAGAAGCATCCTCCTCCCCAAAAAAATTCATCCCCCATCATCCTTCTTCTCTTCCTCCACCTCGTTCAGGGACAGTTCCCTGAGCAGACAATGGCTACCTGTCATCAAGGCTTCCCTCCTCTACCTCCTCCTCTGCAGACACCTGATCCTTAATGTGCGTCAAAGTTTGCATGAGCAGACACATAAGTGGGATGCTCTGCTTATGATGGCGTCGTCTGCGCTTACCAGCCGTGCTATTCCTCAAAAACACTGAAGGACTTTACAGAGGTCTTTCAACTTTTGACCACTGCACACCCGACAACTCAATGTCTGCCCTCAAACTGCCTGCCCGTGTAATCCTCCCACAAATGCATTACAGCCTTACCTCTGTTCGCTACAGCCTCTCAACCATGTGCATGGTGGAGGTCCACCTTGTTGTAACTTGTATGATTAGGCGGTTGCTTGGGGAGGTGGAGCAACGCTGCAGGCCTCTGCAATATCGACTGGAGTCTACGGCCGAGCGACGGATGTTCGAAGCACAGTCTTCCACCTTATGGAACAGGGCTGTTAAACCCGGATAATTATTTAAAGGGAATCTGTCACCATAAATTGGCGGGATATTTAGTGATGGCAGTCAGTTCAGATGGGCGGTGTTTTGGGTACTTGCCCTTAACATGTTGTTCGCCCTCTGTCTCCATTATTTCTGGGAATTGAGTCGTTGCCCTCCAATATAATGCGCCTGCGCATTGCAATCTGGGGCAAAGCATATTGCGCGTGCGCAATTCAAGATTGCAATGCGCAGGGCGTTAAATGGGGGCAACGACTACAATTCCCAGAAATATGGTGACAGCGGAGAACAACATGTTAAGGCAAGTACTAAAAACACCGCCCCTCTGACCTGACTGCCATCCATTTAATAACCTGCCAATTTAGGGTGACAGATTCCCTTTAATGGCCCTGGCCATGCCTACTGGCCCATGCATCTGTTGTGAGGTGCAACCTTTCCACTCACTGATTGTTTGAGTGCATGGACAATGCGGTCTTTACACATGCAGGGGAGGGCAGAGATGGCTTTTCTAGAAATGAAGTGCCAGACTGGGTAGGTCATAGCGGTGGGACAGCGTAGGCCATGAGCTCTCAGAATGCTGCTCTTTCAACCAAAGTAAGGGCATTATCTCTATTGAAATCAGTTTGGCAATGTAGGGTTCAAAGCCAGTGTACGCGGATGAGAGGATGAGTACTTTCTTGTCCTACTCAGAGTGTCGGAAGGGTGAGCTGGGCACTTGAGAGCTGCATTGGGGGAACTAGGGGTGGACATGATGGACTAAGAGGGGGTTGGTGATGGTGGTGTGGGTATGGTGGCCTAGATTCAGTGTTTCGTTGGAAAAACATTGTGATTCCCTGACTGCTTTGGCTTGCGATGACACCTCAACATTTCTTGCTGGTGGTGTGCTAACCGGTGGGCTTACAGTGGGGGAAGCGATGGAGCGTTGCTGACTACCTTCAGTCGGAGCAGGTGCACATGTGCTACCTGAGGTTTTGTAGTCCATCCACACTTGCAAGTGCATGGTGTTTAAATGTCTAAGAATGCAACTGGTATTCAAATTTTGGAGATTTTTCCCTCGGCTAAAGGTCCTTCCGCACTTCTTACAGATAACCTTTGCCTCAATAGGATTTTGGTAAAAAAAGTGCCACACTGCACTCTTCCAACTATAGGATAAATTTTCAGGGCTTGCACGCTGTACTAATTTTACCGTCTGGCCAAGTGTCCTGCAAGTCTTTTTGTTTTTTTAACACATTTTTGGACTGCTACGGGGCTGCCAGATAACCATAGCTGCGATGTCGATGACTGCTGCGGATCCTCTTCCTCTTCTGAGCTCTTGCCAGCGGCACCCTCTTCCCCCAATGAATGCCAATCCGGGTCAACAACTGGGTCATCCATCATCTCGTCTTCAATTTCATCTGCACCTTCCTCTGTGTCACCGTGTAAGGTAGTAGACTATGCAGGAAGGGGCACCTGAGTTTCATCAGGGTCAGAATCTGGCTCAGTAGACTGCGAGGGCAATGCAGTGCTCTTGGTGAATGTACCAGCAGAATCATATAGCAGTGGCTGTGCATCAGTGCACTCCATGTCATATTCATCTTGGACTGGGAAATTCAGGATTTCACTTGATAACCCAGGCATGGTATGTGAAAAGAGCTCCATGGAGTAATCTGAAGTGTGGCCTGCCACATCCTTCACTTTTGTTGGGGGTGAAGGACTCAAGGAAAGGTGTCGTTCCTGACCAGGAGCCAGCACTGATGACTCAGTGCTTACAGTTTTTGACACTTCAGAAGAGGAGGCGATAGAGCTGGAGGCTGTTTCGGCAATGTAAGCAAAAACCTGTTGCTGATCCTCTGGCTTTAAAAGCGATTTACCTACTCCCAGAAAAGGGAGCCTTCCAGGCCTTCTGGAGCCAGACGATGACGCAGGCTCAACACCTCCTGCCTTAGGTGCTATTGTGCTTTTGGCACTTCCAGCAGATGCACCACCACCACCAGTACCAGCTGCCCCCCCCGCCCACGTCTGCGGCCTCTTCCACTATACTTGCTCATGTTTGGGAAAATTTACCAAAACTACCAGCAGATATATGGTACTGTATCAGAAGATACCAGGTGTATATAGTGTAGGGGAAAATTTAAATCTCCATATATATTTCCGGAGTCACACACAGATGCTCTCTCAGTATGGATTTGACCGTAATACAAAAGGCAGTAAAAAGGTAATGTATCAGAATTTAACAGGTGTATATAGTATAGGGGAAAATTTAAATCTCCGTATATATTTCCAAAGTCACACACAGACGCTCTCAGTATGTATTTGACCGTAATACAAAAGGCAGAAAAAAGTTACTGTATCAGAAGATACCAGGTGTTTATAGTATAGGGGAAAATTTAAATCTCCGTATATATTTCCAAAGTCACACACAGACGCTCTCTCAGTATAGATTTGACCGCAATACAAAAGACAGTAAAAAGGTACTGTATCAGAAGATACCAGGTGTATATTGTATAGGGGAAAATTTAAATCTCCGTATATATTTCCGGAGTCACACATAGACGCTCTCTCAGTATGGATTTGACCGTAATACAAAAGGCAGAAAAAAGGTACTGTATCAGAGGATACCAGGTGTATATAGTATAGGGGAAAATTTAAATCTCCGTATATTTTTCCGGAGTGACACACAGACGCTCTCTCAGTATTGATTTGACCATAATACAAAAGGCAGAAAAAAGGTACTTTATCAGAAGATACAAGGTGTATATAGTATAGGGGAAAATTTAAATCTCTTTATATATTTCCAGAGTCACACACAGACGCTCTCTCAGTATGGATTTGACTGTAATACAAAAGGCAGTAAAAAGGTACTCTATTAGAAGATACCAGGTGTATATATTATAGGGGAAAATTTAAATATCCGTATATATTTCCGGAGTCACATACAGATAGTCAGCATGTATTTGTCTGTGATACCAGCCGATACACGGTAGTGTGTGAGGAGCGTACAGCTCTATACGGTGTGGGAAAAAATGAACGCTCAGTAACTGAAGGTAAAAAAAGAATAAATGTATTAGTGCTGTGTAAAAAGCAGTCTGCACAGCAGTGTACACACAGCAATACAGCTAGCAGGCGGCCTAATAACCTCCCCTGTCCCTGGCAGGCAGCCTAATAACCAGGGCCGGCGTCAGCACCCGGCATACCCGGGCAAGTGCCGGGGCCCTGAGCAGGTGGGGGGGCCCACTCGCCGTCGGGCACCCCGGCACCCCTTAGCGGTGCCAGCGCCACCACTGGGCTCCCCTGCTTGCTCAGGGCCCCGACAGCAGCCGGTGCAATGCTTACCTCTCCCTGTGCCTCCGCTGCCGCAGCACCGGGCTCCAGGGGGCGCCTGCAGGGCGCCGGCGCTTCCTCTCACAGCAGCACCTCTGAATGATGTCATCATTCAGCGGCCGGCTGTGGCAGAGAGAGCGCGGACGCCGGACAGGTGAGGTGTCTGTGTGTGTGTATCTGTGTGTATCAGTGTGTGTGTGTGTATGTGAGAGAGTGCTGCGATGCTGTCTGTGTGTGGTGCTGTATGTGTGATGGTGGTGGGGGGAGGCAGTGATGGTGATGAGGAGGCAATGATCATGATGATGATGGTGAGGCAATGATAATGATGATGATGGGGAGGCTATGATGATGGGAGAAAATGATGATGATGATGATGGGGAGGCTATGATGATGGGGAGGCAATGATGATGATGTTGGGGAGGCTATGATGATGGGGAGGCAATGATAATGATGAAGTTGGGGAGAAAATGATAATGGGGAAGGCAATGATGATGATGATGATGATGATGATGATGATGATGATGGGGAGGCAATGATGATGATAATGGGCAGGCAATGATGTTGATGGGGAGTCTTTCCACAGCGCCCTTTCCTGAGCCGTAACAGTGCAGAACGCAGCACAGTGTAGAGGAGAGCTCCATATTTTGTATGGAGCATTATATGGGGACCAGTATCCTGTATGGAGCAATTTATGTGGTCCAGTATTCTGTATGGAGCATTATATTGGGTCCAGTATTCTGTATGGAGCATTATATAGGGGATGGGGGGAGACATCCTGCATGGGGTATTACATGGGTGATGAGGTGGAGACTATGTGGTGCCCATAATATTGTATGGAGGACTGTACTGTCCAGTCTGTACTGTGCGCTGTGAGGATTTGGCGGTTTTTGAGCTATTGTACAATTTACAATAGATATCAGTCATGTAATGGAAGAAGTGAAGTGTTTGGCATTGTACTATACCCATATTTCTCTGCAGTATCTGTGCATCATGAATCGTAGTCTGTGTTAAAGGGGCCCACTGCGACTCTTTCGCCCAGGGCCCATAAAAGCCTGGAGCCGGCCCTGCTAATAACCAGCGCTGCTGCACACAAGAAAATCCTCTCCTGTCACTGCACACTAACTGCACAATTGCACTAACTGCACACTAACTGCACTGCACAATTGCTATCAGCACAAGCACATAAGAACTTCTCTTTCCAGCCCTAACTCTCTCCCTACTGATAAACAGCGTCAGCAACCTCTCCCTACTGTTAATATCGGTAGAAGTAAAATGGAGGTCGGCGCTCAGGGCTTCTATAGACACTATGATGCCCCCCCAAAGCAAGCCAATCACTGCAATGCCCTTCTCTAAGATGGTGGTGGACGCTGCACATGCCATCTCGTTGCCCACAGTGTACATCCTTGCTCATTGGCTGAAAAAAGGCGCCTGAAAGCATTATGGGAAAATCGACTTTGGCGCTCGTTTTGCAGAACGCATGGCTGACTTAACGCTATGGTCGGGTTTCGCTCGGTAAAACCCAACTTTGGCGAAAGTCGGCGACTTATGAATCTGACTGACCTGTTTCGCTCTAGTCTAGTGCTGACCCTTTCACTGCCATCATCTCTTCTCCACATTAGTATGTTCTGATCAGTGCCATTAAAGGCAGGCAAATAGATGGAGAAAAACAGATGTTTGAAAGTCACTTGCATGCTATTTTTTTTTACACAGATGAAAACAAGTACCCTAATAAAGGGATGTGAAAAGTTTCATAACTGTCCATAATGACAAAAAATTTTAAAAAAAAGTTTAGTTACTCTTTCAATAAAGCATTAACCCTTTCATGACCCAGCCTATTTTGACCTTAAAGACCTTGCCTTTTTGGCTTCACAAATTGATCCGTAAAAAAAAAAGTACTTTTTTTTCACAAAAATTTTCTTTCAGCTTTAGTTTTTTCATTTTCACATGGGCAACAGGATAAAATGGATCCTAAAATTTGTTGGGCAATTTATCATGAGTACACAGATATCTCATATGTGGTCATAAACCAATGTTTGGGCGCACGGCAGAGCCCAGAAAGGAAGGAGCGCCATTTGACTTTTGAATGGAAAATTAGCTCCAATCGTTAGCGGACACCATGATGCGTTTCGAGAGCCCCTGTGTGCCTAAACAGTGAAAACCCCCCACAAGTGACACCATTTTGAAAACTAGACCCCTTATGGAACTTATCCAAATGTGTTGTGAGCACTCTGAACCCCCAAGTGCTTCACAGAAGTTTATAACGCAGAGCAGTGAAAATAAAAAAATATTTTTTTTCTCAAAAATGATTTTTTAGCCGCTATTTTTTATTTTCACAAAGCTAACAGGAGAAATTCGACCACAAAAGTTGTTGTGCAATTTGTCCTGAGTACACCAATACCCCACTGTTTTGGCGCATGAGAGAGCTCAGAAGGGAAGGAGCGCCATTTTGGAATGCAGACTTGATGGAATGTTCTGCGGGCGTCATGTTGCTTTTGCAGAGCCCCTGATGTGCCTAAACAGTAGAAACTCCCCACAAGTGACCCCATTTTGGAAACTAGACCCCCAAGGAGCTTATATAGATGTGTAGTGAGCATTTTGAACCCCCAAGTGCTTCACAGAAGTTTATAAACGCAGAGCAGTGAAAATAAAAAAATCATTTTTGTTCCTCAAAAGTCATTTTTAGCCCGCTATTTTTTATTTTCCCAAGGGTAACAGGATAAATTAGACCCCAAAAGTTGTTGTCCAGTTTTTCCTGAGTACGCTGGTGCCCCATATGTGGGGGGGACCACTGTTTGGGCGCACGGCAGGGCTCAGAAGGGAAGGAGTGCCATTTGACTTTTTGAATGGAAAATTAGCTCCAATCGTTAGCGGACACCTGTTCGTGTTTGGAGAGCCCCTGTGTGCCTAAACTTTGGAGCTCCCCCACAAATGACCATATTTTGGAAACTAGACCCCCTAAGGAACTTATCTAGATGCACAGTGAGGACTTTGAACCCCCAGGTGCTTCACAGAAGTTTTATAACGCAGAGCTGTAAAAATAAAAAATCATTTTTTTTTCTCAAAAAATGATTTTTAGCCTCCTATTTTTTATTTTCACAGTGGTTGCAGGAAGTTGTTGTACAGTCTGTCCTGAGTATGCTGGTACCCCATATGTGGGGGGAACCACGGTTTGGGCACACATCAGGGCTCGGAAGGGATGTAGTGACGCTTTGAAATGCCGACTTGATGGAATGGTTTGCGGGCATCATATTATGTTTGCAGAGCCCATGATGTGCCTAAACAGTAGAAACCCCCCCAAGTGACCCCATTTTGGAAACTAGATCCCCAAGGAACCTATCTAGATGTGTGGTGAGCACTTTGAATCTCCAAGTTCCTCACAGAAGTTTATAACGCAGAGCTGTGAAAATAAAAAATCATTTTTTTTCACAAAAATAATTTTTTTAGTCCCCAATTTTTTTCCCCAAGGGTAACAGGAGAAATTAGACCCCCAAAGTTGTGCAATTTTTCCTGAGTACGCTGATACCCCATATGTAGGGGTAAACCACTGCTTGGGCACACGTCGTTGCTCGGAATAAAGGGAGCACTGTTTGACTTTTTGAATGCAAAATTTGCAGGAATCAATGGTGGCGCCATGTCGCGTTTGGAGACCCCCTGATGTGCCTAAATAGTGGAAACCCCTCAATTCTAACTCCAACCCTAACCCAAACACACCCCTAACTCCTACACACCCCTAATCCTAATCTAAACCATAACCATAACCCAAACCCCAACACATCCCTAACCCTAATCCCAAACCTAACCATAACACTAACCACAAGCCTAACCCTAATCCCAACCCTAACCCTAATTCCAACCCTAACTGTAATTCTAACCATAACCCTAATTCCAACCCTAACCCAAATTCCAACTGTAACCCTAATTCTAACCGTAACCCTAATTCTAACCCTAAGGCTAACCCTAACCCTAAGGCTAACCCTAACCCTAGTTCTAACCCAAACCCTAATTCTAACCCTAACCCTAACAGAAAAATAAAAAAAATATTTTCTTTATTTTATTATTTGTCCCTACATATGGGGGTGATAAAGGGGGCGTTTATTTACTTTTTTTTATTTTGATCACTGTGAGAGTTTATCGCAGTGATCAAAATAAATGTATTGAATCTGCCGGCCGGAGGGCGCACTGCGCATGAGCCCGCCATTTTCCAAGATGGTGGCGCCCATGAAGAATCCCAGACGGATGCCGGGACCGACCCAAGGACATTGGAGGACCGGGGAAGGTGAAGGGGGGATCGGAATGCGGGAGGAGCACAAGAAAGGTGGCGGCGGCCGATCGCCGCCATCACTCGGTGTGGGGGGGTCGGATCTCGGTGTTCAGCCATGGCAGATGCTATTGCGGCATCGGCCATGGCTGGATTGTAATATTTCACCAAATTTCATTGGTGAAATATTACAAATCGCTCTGATTGGCTGTTTCACTTTTAACAGCCAATCAGAGCAATCATAGCCACGTGGGGGTTAAGCCAACCCCCCTGTGGTGAAGCACAAAGGGTCTTGTGCCTGCGGATAGGGTGACCTTTCAGTGACCCAGGTCACCGGACCCGCAGGAGCGGGATTTATACCATGAAGCCTACGTCGGCGTCATCGGTGGGGATGGCACGGGTTTTCATGACGCCGACGTAGGCGTCATGGGTGGGGAAGGGGTTAAGCTGTGCTCACATATCATTTTTTTTTTTTGCTGTGATTGGAAAATCAAAGCAAAACTTTGCAATATTGAAACAGTTGCCGCAAAAATCCACAGCCAGTTTACATGATGTGAATGTAGCCGATCTATCCAAGTAACTTTTCAAAATCTGTCATTATATAAATTATGTGTACATTAGAAAATCATTATTTTTGACAATTTGTGACTTAACATATCTAATGGTCTCTTTTTTATTAACTCAGTTTTAGAGCAGACAAAGAATACTGCTATTATGTATTCCATACACATCACAAATAGAGGAGGAAATCCTACTCCTTTATCTAAAATTATTATTATTTAAAATTGAAGGCATACTGAACCAGAATGGCTACCACAACATCTTTCAGCGGCATGCTATTCCATCCGGTTTGCGTTTAGTTGGACCATCATTTATTTTTCAACAGGACAATGACCCCAAACACACCTCCAGGCTGTGTAAGGGCTATTTGACCAAGATGGAGAGTCACCGGACCTGAACCCAATCGAGATGGTTTGGGGTGAGCTGGACCGCTCACCGCTTCAATTTTGAATAAATCCCCAACAGTGTCACCAGCAAAGCACCCCCACACCATCACACCACCTCCTCCATGCTTCACGGTGGGAACCAGGCAGGTAGAGTCCAGCCGTTCACCTTTTCAAAGCAAAGGGTGGCTACTTTCAAGAACTTAGAATATAAGACATATTTTCATTTGTTTCCACTTTTTTGTAAAGTGTAATGTATAATTCCACGTGTTAATTCATAGTTTTGATGCCTTCAGTGTGATTCTACAATTTTCATAGTCATGAAAATACAGAAAAATCTTTGAATGAGAAGGTGTGTCCAAACTTTTGGTCTGTACTGTATACGTATACACATTACATGACACATGAAATATACTGTTTCTGTCAAGAACATATTTACACACCAGGGCCGTATGCAAGGGGTGCAGGGCATTGAACTGGCCCCATACCTGTTACATGTGTATATAACAAAGTTTCTGATCTTCACTTGTACTGTTGAAAATGTTTATTGAAAGAACAATGACTTTTTAAGGTAAGGGGTCTGCAAAAGCAAACACCATGAACACAAAGTTATGTAAGAATTAAGCTGTGTGTATGCAGTTACCTCGGCAAACCTGAATAACACACAGCTTTTTAACAATATTACACCACCGAGGAAGTATGAACTTGGCAGCAACACAATACTGCATGTCCTTCTTTTATGTTTCATTGTTACTAATTTATAATATGGCAGTATAAATGTTCAATACCACTAGGAAATTATCAACGTCTTTAGTTGAAAATATCGATAGTGACATGAAAGCTATGCTATTTTAACAGCGTTCAGCCTTGTGTGTTACTTTGGATTTTCACAAAGTATTTAATTCAATTGTAAAACTGCAGATCTAATTCTTAATATCCACAGGGTTGATGTTTGCTATGTGCATCCACTACTTATGTTCAATCTGCAATGCTTTGTGCTAAATATACTGTCTGTAACAAGAAGTCAATGCTTCTGAGAATTACAATAAAATTTGCTTAAAATATGTACATCTGATAAATTGCCCTTAGCTGATATATATATATATATACTATTGGAATGACATACTGCCAAGCATGATATTTTCTTTAGGTTTTATAGTTAAGGTTGTTTCGCAGACTAATAGCAGTTAGGTTAGCTCAGCAGTGTGGCATTGAGCTGAAGCTGAACAGAGGTGTTTGTTTGGTGAACACATTTAAACTGCTTGAGCAGATTCTGACTGGAATACTGAGATTAGTGAGGCTGTTTCATTTACTTTGTTTCATTGCACCTGAAGAAATGATTATTTATTTGTACTTTAAAAAAGCTGTTTTTGAAAGGTCTGTGATGGACTATAAACCTTATACTGTTTTGATATAAAAACCCTGCGCCAGTGCTTATCCAAGTGGCTACGAGATAGCTGAAACCCTACAATAGATAGATAACTAGCTAGCTAGATAGATAATTAGATAGATCTATCTATATACTGTACCTATATATAATTTATTGTGAATCCTTAAAATCCATAGCAAGGATGCTGTGTTAAAGTCCAAAAGAGAAACTAAAAGTCACTAAGGAGAAAAAAAGGGTTAACGCCTTTCTTACTCTCAATCTGAATAAAACACAGTTCGAAAATAGTTTAAAAGCCCCGCTAGAGGTACACCTTCGCAATTAATCAGTGACATCTCTAAATAAATAGTTCCCAAGAAATAGACAAATGGAAAAAAAAAATCACATACAGAGTTAGTAATATAAAATCAGATCGGTAAGGTTGTTTAGATCGTGTGGATGAGAAGCATCAAGCATTAATATCCAGTCTGCTTCTCTATTAAGGAGAGCTTGTCTTCGGTCTCCACTGCTGTATAAGGGGCTAACTCTTTACAAATTGTAATATTCCAAACCTTCCAAATCGCCTCCATATTCATGTAAAAATGTTTTGATTAGAGTTGAGCGATACTTTCCGATATCCAAAAGTATCGGAATCGGAATGGTATCGCCGATACCATTAAAATATCGGCGATACCCGATACCGATACCGGAAATCCAATGTAAGTCTATGGGAACAAAATATCGTAACTAAAAAAACCCCATTCTTTCCTTGTAAACACTAAATATACACACATAGAATACATATATATATATATATATATATATACATGTCATTGTGACATATATATATACATATATGTATAGTTTATACACTTCTACATAGTAAAATATCCTCTGATTCAATTGCTGGGTAAAGCCGGCTTCTGTGAAAAGACAGAAGCACCCGACATGAAATGACACTTGGTGTACATAGGGTTAACCATGTCTTTTCATGTCGTTTGCTATCTGATTTGCACAAACAATTACATCAGTCTATGTGTGCAAAATTTCACACCTGTAGGGGTTAATTAAAGGTGTAAATTCGTTGTAAAAAAAACGGACCTTTTTGCTACGAATTTACACCTTTAATTAACCCCTACAGGTGTGAAATTTTGCACACATAGACTGATGTAATTGTTTGTGCAAATCAGATAGCAAAGGACATGAAAAGACATGGTTAACCCTATGTACACCAAGTGTCATTTCATGTCGGGTTCTGCATTTTCACAAAAGCCGTCAATTGAATTAGCGGCTATTATACTATGTAGAAGTGTATGAACTATAAATATAAATATATATATAATGTGTCACAAATTCAATGACATGTATATATATATGAGGTGTAAAATTGCTGAAAAAAAATGCGTGGGCTCCCGCCCTATTTTCGCAACCAGACAGACAAAGCCAGTGAGTGGGGGCAGATAATAATAGCCCAGAGAGGGACCATTATTTTTGGCCCCCCCCCCTGGCTACTAACATCTGCCCCCAGACACCCCAGAAAGGGCAAATCTCTAATTAGATTTGCCCTTTCTGGCACTTTGCCCGTCTATTCCCATTGCCCTGTAGCGGTGGCGAATGGGTTAATAAGGGGTTAAAATGACCTTGCAATTGAAAGGTCACTTTAAGCCAGGTTAATAATTGAGAGCTGTCAATTAGACAACTATCAATTATTAATCCTATTGCATGAAATAAAAATAAAACACACACACTTTAATTAAAAATCATTTTAATGAAATAAAGACACATGTTTTTGACCATCTTTTATTTTACTGCAAAAACCATTTCCTGTAATAAAAATAAAATAAAAAAGCAAAATTATTCTTACCTATCCCATGCACAGTCAGGTCCCACGGTGTAATCCTTCAGAAAGGGTTAATGTTTACTGCAGGGACCGCAGCTAATGCTGCAGCCTCACAGTAAACCCCCAAATGAATGAGTTCCTCTCCTGGCTGACAGGAGAGTAAAGGCTGGGTCTCACATAACGATACACCAGCGATCCCGACAGCGATATGCACTTGTCAGGATCGCTGGTGTATCGCTACATGATCGCTGCTGAGCTGCCAAACAGGCAGCTCAGGCAGCGATCTGGGACAGCGACACTGCGAGTAACATCGCTTAAGGGCCCGTCTCACATAGCGATATCGCTACCGTGATCGCTGCTGAGTCACTAGTTTTGTGACGCAGCAGCGAGCTCACCAGCGATATCGCTGTGTGTGACATTCAGCGACGATCAGCCCCCCTGCCGGGTATCGCTGATCGTCGCTGAAATGTCAGGACCTTTTTTTGATCGCTGGTTTCCCGCTGACAGGCACGCATCGCTGCGTGTGACAGGCGGGAGACCAGCGATCCGCTGGTAACCAAGGTACACAGCGGGTTTCCAGGCGCGGGGCTGTGCCTAGAAACCCGCTGTGTACCTTGGATACCAGCGCCCTGATGCAGGGGAGCTGGTATCCAAGGTACACAGCGGGTTTCCAGGCACCGCGCAGGACGAAGGTATTATACCGAAACGCGCGTCGGGCGCGTTTGACTGAGATTCCCCTGTGCCGGTATATGCTCCCAGGTAATTTGTTAATCCTATACCGATCGCCATATACCTTATTTGGGTTAGCTATTTTATTCACCTTCATCTATATCACACTTATTTGGCACTGTGTGATTCGTCTTTATAGTTGATCTCTGTTTGCACTATGTTGCACATTATTTGGGCACATGCTTTTTAGTGTTGCACATATTATTATAATTCTGTTATAGCTCCCACCTGGGGTATTGGATTGGCTATGTATATATACCTGGTTATATGTTGAGCATTTTATTATCCATTTTTTCCAGCACATGCACATTTTGGGTCTCTCACCATTAATTTTTAACATTAAAATTATTCAATTATCTTTTATTGTATTCTGATATGCCATTTGTATATTAATAAAATATTTTTATTGGTGCACATTATTTTTGTTGTCTATATTCTTTCTTACCACTGTAGGGGTGCTTCACCATACCATATCCTTTGGTTTCTTTTTATCTTTCCGGATGGTCTGCCATCCTTTCTTTCTGGGAAATCTTGGGGAATAATTTGGTATGATTATTTTGTTTAATTATTTGTTGTATTGCCTTATACCAATTATTTTCATTTTTCCTGTTATATTTATATATAATACACAATATATGCTCTACTACAGTTAATGAATTGAATAATCTGATATCATCCTTAATAGACATTTTAATTTCCTTTGTCTGTTTAACATGAATATGCTATTGCCCAGACTTAGTACCAGAAAATTGCAAAACAAAAATAGAACTTGGCTTACACTAGTGGGGTTCTAAGTTTTAGAAATCATAGGATTGCTAAGATTACAATATTGGATTCTTTATGATCATATTAAGTAGTGATCCCGCATTGTGTTTTGACTCAGGAACTGGGAACTGCAGAGCTCTGTTTTGAATGGAGACGAGCTGCACGAGCTCAACCCTCAGCTCCATTCATTGTCTACAGGACTGACTTCTTGGTTTCAGTATTTTTCTGTAGTATGATAATAGGACAGAGGGGAGTAAAACTGGCGTCTTGGTTTGTAGTGCTACAAAAATGAAACAAACAATTAAATTCACAGGCAGCTGGAAAAGGTGCTGTACTGGGTGTATATCACAGATCAGATATAGACTCATTCAGACATTTGATAAAATCCACCATCATAGCCACCAACAAGAGACAAGCATCCAACATCAGTGCCCAGGAGAGAAAGGCCATACAGTCTCTGAAAACCAACAAAGAAATCATCATTAAACCTGCTGACAAGGGAGGTGCAATAGTCATGATGAACACATCAGACTATATGAAGGAAGCAAACAGACAACTTACGGACACACGCTACTACAGAAAACTGGAGTCGGACCCTACACAGGACTATTACAAGGAACTAAGCAAGTTGGTATCTTGTCTGTCTGACAAATCCATAAGAGCTGATGACCTGATACCAGAAAGTCCAAGAACAGGGACATTTTACATGCTTCCCAAAATCCACAAAGCTGGGAATCCAGGGAGGCCGATTATTTCATGTGTGGACACCCTGTCACGCTGTCTAGCAGATATATATATAAACAATGTCAGTAATCTATCAAGTGGGACAACATTCTATATAACATATAAATAGGTAACATTAACATGTATATATAGCATAGTATTACCTGACATAATATCCTGTGGGTAAATACTGAATCCTTTTCACGCTGTCTCTGGCTAGAGGTGGACCGGGGTCTATGCTGACCCTAAACTGGGGTCCTGACTAGTCCCTCTACCTGGAGGTACTGTTAATGGTACAGAGGTCCAGGCCGCCAGCGTAAACCCTGTCTCCTATAAATCCCTGACCACTGTAATCTAGTCCTTAGAAGGACCCTGATTACCACCATAGGGAATGGACAGGTAAAGGTTAACCAACAGTAAAGACAAACGAGACAGACAGGGGATAAAGTAAATACTGTCTTGCATACAACATATAAACACAGAGGGAACACCAAAGGTCTAGGAGATAAACTATAAGCAAGGTGAGGAGAAACAACAAAGGAGCTCTTAGCTTAAGTCTTCTCAGAACCGATCCTATCTGCAGTCTGTATGAATGCTTTCACCGGCATCTAACACACAGACTGGCAGGAATATAAAGGAAGCTAATTAGTACATAATCCAAAGCAGCCGGGCGAGGCTGGACCTAGTCTTAGCAAAGAGCTAGGTAAAATTAACTCCCTCACCACCAAACACAAAGTAACAGCAACTCAGCTGCGAGAAGTCAGAATGTGCATTCGCGACGATCCTCGTGGCGATGCACCCATGACACACCCTTACTGAGCAGGTATCTGGATGGGTAGAGGGTATTCTTAAACCCCTGGTAAAGGATACACCCAGCTACATTCAGGACACAACTGACCTACTGAATAAACTAGCAGCAATAGGTCCCCTACCAGAAGGAACCATCCTGGCCACCATGGATGTGGAATCTTTGTACTCTAATATCCCACACCAGGATGGATTAAATGCCTGCAAAGTCTTCATGGGAAACACCGGGAATGATGCTGATTCTGTGGTGAAACTCACAAAATTCATCCTCACCCACAATTACTTTGAATTTGACAACAAGATCTATCTTCAGGAGACTGGCACAGCTATGGGAAGTAAAATGGCTCCACAGTATGCAAATCTTTTCATGGCCAAGCTTGAAAGCGACTTTTTGCCCTCATGTCCCATCAGGCCTCGGGCTTACTACCGCTACATTGATGACATTTTAATCATCTGGACAGAGTCTGAACAACAGCTAAAGACGTTCCATGAACAGTTCAACCAATTTCATCCCACCATCACCTTAACACTTAACTACTCCAGCACTGAAATTAACTTTTTAGACACCACCATTAAGCTAAAGAACAATGAAATAGAGACATCCCTGTATCAGAAGTCAATCAACCGCCCGACATACCTTAAATGGGACAGTTTCCATCCAAAACACATAAAAAACTCTATTGTCTACAGCCAAGCCATCAGATACAATCGTATATGTTCCAACCCTATGGATAGAGATGAACACCTTATTCGCCTCAGAAAGACCTTTTTGAACCAGGGCTACCATCCAAGAACAATTGAAAACCAAATTACAAGAGCCACCAGAATATCAAGGAATCACCTGCTACATTACATAGCTAAAGAAGAAAACAACCGGGTGCCTCTAGTGGTCTCCAATCCAATCTCCAATCCAAATCTGGAGATGCTAAGGGGAGCTGCACGGAAACTACAACCTTTACTACAAAAAGATGCCCGATTACAATCCATATTTCCAGACCCCCCACTACTATGTTTTAGGCAGCCCCCAAATCTAAGAAGCATCATTGTCAGAAGCTCCCTGTCCTCCCCAACATCTGCAGGAACCTTTCCTTACAACAAGAAGAAATGCAAAACCTGTGCATCTATAATGACCACGGACAAGATAAAGATCCCCAACTCCCATCAGGACTACAAGATCCCAGGTACTTTCAGCTGCATCACATCTAATGTGGTATACCTAATTATTTGTACGAAATGTCCAACTGGGGGTCTGTATGTGGGGAGACCGGGCAAAAACTGAGAACAAGGATGAATTCTCATCGCCACACAATAAGAGAAAAAAGAATGGATTTACCTGTGGCAAAACACTTTTGTATGCCCGGTCATAGCATGATGGATATGGAATTACTTGTATTAAAATCTAACTTCAAATCTGAGAAAGATAGAAAGGTTTGGGAATATAAACTTATGATGACCTTTGACACTCTTAGTGCTGGAATGAATATATCCCAAGGTTTCATGTCTTTCTACATCAATTAAGGAATCTGCTTCTCTGACCTTCTAGGGGCATCAAAACACAATAGCAGACTCCAATCAGAGGGTAATAAAACTTTCACTCCTTATCTATGAACTGTTCCAATATTTATGTTCATCCCTCTGCCATAATGACAGTTCTGCTTCACGTCACTTGTCTTACCTATTGCATTATTCCTGTGTCCTGTTGTGTATAAATAATGTGATTCTTCAGATTTTGTATTAGTCTTCGCCTGATGAAGAGACCTGAGTAGTCTCGAAAGCTTGCAATTTGTTACCATCTTTTCAGTTAGCCATTAAAAGGTATCAACCACTGAGGACTCTCAAGTCTAAATATTTTTCTAACACAGATCAATCATTTCGCAGTCACACAGACTCTGCAGTTCCTGCACCTCTTCTATCTCTATCTCCCTTATTATGTTACTTGAATCTACATATTATTTAAAGATTACCATTCCTATTTTCTATGCACTTCAACGCTGCAGTAGTATACCACATCACACACTTTTAACAGTAATCCTTAAAGGAGTTGTCCGCTACTAGGACTACCCCTTATCAATCAGAATATTTGCCCCTGGTAAAATAGAAACACTTACACTCAACTCCCATGCAGGTGCTGTTCAAGCGGGGTTGGTGTAAGGGGTTACAAAGACTGGTGCACACCGCTACCCTTTTTACGCACGTCCCGGTTAAATGTGAATATTTGTGATCTGTTAAGTGGATGCCGTTTAAAAAAAAAAAGAGAAAGAAAAAAATATATTCCTCTTTTGCAAAAGTTGTGCCTGTTGCACTGGATCAATCAGGAAACGGGACTGTTACATGTCCCTGTGGGCAAAGGAGCCCTGTAGCACCAAAGCCGGGTGCAGTGTGGCCGGTATGGTCCACGGTAGAATGTTAGGGCTGTTTCCCCCATTTAAAATGCTTGAGGAAATGGGGTACGTGTCTGTGGACTGAAAAAAGAAAAATGGACTGTGTGTGGTTGTTGAGTGTGCAGCAGACATGTGTTTTTTAAGGGACGTTCCCCACACAAAGGAAGGGGGAGCCCCAAAGGACTAAGGACCTGATGGACAGGTCATGTTAATAACAGACTGTGTAAAAAATTAATGAAACACTCCCAGAGTTGGGAGTAATGCAGCCAGATAGCCAGAAGTGAATGTTTTCATCGAACATTAGTCTTGTTGCACCTGTTGCGCCCTTTCTGCTGGATAGCAGAATCTTGCCTTGTGAGATTACGGGTCCTTGGACTAAAAGACCGGGTGCAGCTACAGCAACAGACTGTGTTCCAGGACCAGGCAGCATGCACGTGGTGCACAGGACCGTGCCACTCATAAAGGGAGAGGGACGTCTCCCTTAAAGAACTGTTGATCTTACGGAAAGGTCATACCCCTGAAAATACGTTGGACTCAGTAAATGAGTCTGAACTGTTTGATGTGTAAATTGGCATTAAAGGTACAATGGAAAGAACAAACTGTTGTTTCTCACCATGGACTGGAGGTCACCATGGACTGGAGGTGTAACCTGGACGACTGTGAGCCATGCACCCAGTAAGAGAGACAGGACTCTCATGCGTTATTTAAAAAAAAATTCTTGCTACCTCAGTTGATCTCCCTGCGTGGACTATTTCTTGTTTTTAATAAAGTTTTAGGAGGAATAGTCAGGGATGACCATTATTAAAGGAAGTGGGAATGTAAGGGGTTACAAAGACATGTACACACCCCTACCCCTTTTAAGCATGTTCTGGTTAAATGTGATTATTTGTTGCAATGTATAGAGTGTTTTATGTTTCACAATGCTGTGTGTTGTGAATATGCTGAAGGCAGCTTCTGAGCTGGGGCTCCCTCTGGTGGTTGCTGAGGGTAATGAACTGATTACTGAATGGCCTTCAGCTGGCGCTGAATGGTAGGATATAAGTGGCCTGAGTTCCCAGCAGCCTTGCCAGTTATCAATTGTTCCTTCTGGTCTTGCTTGAAGCTCTGCTAGTTTCCTGCTCTCCTTCAGATAAGTGTTTGCTGTTTTTTTTTTCCTCTGTTGAATTTTCTCTGCTGGTTTGCTGCTTGCAGTGGACTGCAGTTTGTTCCCTTTTGGGGGTTTGGTGCTGCAATTGTGCTCCGTTTGTGTCTGCACTTTTGCTTTGCTCCTTTGTTACTTTTTATTTGCTGAATAGCGTTTTGTTACACCAGGGATCTGATTTAGGTGGATGAAATTGTGTGATCTAAGGTTTTTTGGCAATCAGAAGTGTTGGTATTTTTGTTAGGGTTTTGTTGGATTGCAGTCAGAATTCTTTCCTGTACTTTTCTGTCTAGACAGGTTGGGACCCAGCGTTTGCTCATTCTATTTTCTGTCTGTGTCCGTGCTTTCTTCTTGTCTAACCGCAATTACATGTTTGGGGGCTTCCTATTTTCTTTGGGGATCTGCTCCGGGGCAGATAGCTTTCATCTATCTGCCTTTAGGTGTAGTTATCTCTCAGGCTGTGACGAGGTGTCTAGGATCACCGTAGGAACGCTCCATGGCTACTTCTAGTTGTGTGGTTAGTTCAGGTTACTGCAATCCAATAGGTTCCAGCCTCTCTGGTGTATTACCACTTTTGCTATTTTTTGCTATTTCTCCTCAGTTACTGAAACATAACAGCTGTGTGTATATATATATATATATATATATATATATATATATGTATATATAGATATACATATTGTAAGCTTTTCAGGGGATATAGCTCTGGGATCGCCGTCTTGGGGACGGAGTGGCATATAAACAGTTCACTCAGACAGCAGTTCTGGTGTAAAACTGGCCGCAACCAGCTTTATTAAAGTCCACAGCAAACAATAGGTGATAAAACGAAATCATAAAAAGAAAACCTAAGCCCCTCGGCTACTCACTACACACATGTAATGTCCCTTTCTATCAGGAACCAGGCTCTACCAGCCTGGGCCAAAACAATACATATGATATATGTTACCAGTATGGAGTTTCACAGATACTCCTCTTTATGTCTGAAGGCACCTCCAACGTCCAGACTTGAGAGAGATCCCCTCCTATTCAGTAGTCACCAGCATGGAGTGTCGCAGAGTCTCCTCTTTGTGTCCGGGGTACCTCGGGCACCCAGACAGAGAGAGCTCACCTCCCGGAGTCTCCTTCTGTGCCTGGACTCCTGTCCAGACTGAATGAGCTCTCTGACTGTGTTTGCAGACACCTACTTCTGGTCTCCTAATTAACAGCTGAATGGTTTCAGGCCTGAGCTGCAAGTGTGTGCTGAATGTAAGGTGTAGTGACCTTTCTCTACCACTAGGTTTACAAAGCCACACATTTCCCTTATACCATACAGCACAGTACCTAGGTGAAATGTACACCCCATTCAACACATATTCCTTCACTGTCTCACATATCCCCTCCCTCTTCTCCAGACCGGAGGGCTGGTCATCCAGACCGGAGGGCTGGTCAACAATCCAAAAGAGACAGCGAACTCTGGACCAGTCATGGCCTTCATCAGCTTCATCTTCACTACTGTCATCCGTATCTTCACCTGAGCCATAGCCAACATCAGCTTTCTCTTCATCTGAAGCATCCGCACTACCCTGTACCCTCCCAGGCCTATGCTTTCTGCGGGCCTCGGGTATCCTGCACGGTTTCATCTTGACCTTAGGGCCGGGCTCAGTTTCGATATAGTGCCTGACCAGAGAAGTACGACCCGGCACATCAGAACACTTCTGCTGACTCTTTCTCAGAAACTCACGTACCTCCTGTCCCTGGTGCACTGACCATGTGTCACCAACTATCACAGAAGGTATAGGGGGTTTTTCACTTTTCTCCAGTTCCCCTTGAACCTTCTTTACTTCATTGAGCTTCTCCAGAAGATGCTCATGGCTCTCATCACGCTCCTTCATCACAGTTTGGAGTTTTTTTTGAGAAGTAATCACTTCATCTTGTACCTGTTGGACGTCCTTTATGTCTTCAGCCCCTTCTTCAGGCTCTTCTGGTAGGACATGCTCAGAAGCCCTACCGTCAGTCTTACATTCTACTTCTTCAGTCACATCATTATGGTCTCCAATATCTCCATTTATTCCAGCTTTCAAGTTCTCCTTGATAGCGGCATCTGTATACTCAGAACCCGCCGGATTCTTCTCTTCCACCACGTTCTGCATCCCATCTGGGCTCCCGTGTGTCTGTAGCGGCAACGGAGTGACACATCTCTTTTCCCATTTGTTGGGACGTGGCTCCGATGTAGCCTCCCTGAAAGTGCGCTTGAGCTCACCAACGCCAGCCCGATGTCTCAAAATCTCATCTTGTGACTTATCCAGATCCTTAGTATCACTCGGGAACACTGCTGGGGCTCCGGGCGCCGAACTTCCAGCCTGAGCTTCACGAGTTGCAGCTACTGATGAGGCATCTGGTTTGGTGTCTACCACTTCTATGGCTTTTTCCACCTCTGCAGCATCACCTTCAGAGCCCTTGGCATGATGCAGATCCACACCACTCACCGACAACTTCTCATCTTCAACAGCATCCACTTGTGCTGTGTTCAGTTTCAGAGTCCTGCCCCCAAAGCTCAGCTCTCCTCCCTTCACCCCAGTCTTCGCCAGGGAACCGGCCAACTGCAAAACATCCCCAGATGCCATCTTCTGTCTGGCTGTAAGGTCAGCATTGTAACGGGTCTGGGAGGCGGAACCTCTGAGCTTTATTATACAAGGAGGCTTTCCTTGTAAAGGAGCGGGTGGCGCCCAGGGAGACGGACAGGAAGTCACTGCAAGTGACGGGGGCAGTCTCTGGACAGACAGGTGGGAGGTCACGGCAAGTGACTGGGGCAGTCTCTGGATAGACAGGCGGGTAGTCACGGCAAGTGACCGGGGCAGTCTCTGGGTAGACAGGCAGGTAGTCACGGCAAGTGACCGGGGCAATCTCTGGATAAACAGGCGGGTAGTCACGGCAAATGACCGGGGCAGTCTCTGGGTAGACAGGCAGGTAGTCACGGCAAGTGACCGGGGCAGTCTCTGGATAAACAGGCGGGTAGTCATGGCAAGTGACCGGGGCAGTCTCTGGGTAGACAGGCAGGTAGTCACGGCAAGTGACCGGGGCAGTCTCTGGGTAGACAGGCAGGTAGTCACGGCAAGTGACCGGGGCAGTCTCTGGATAAACAGGCAGGCAAGGGGCCGGGGCAGTCTCTGAATGGACAGGTATATACGACCTGAGACGGTGGAGCCTCCCGGTAGGCTAGCAGGCAGATGACAGATGAGCGCCCCCAAGTGAGCAGGCGAGAGTCTCTGGAATAGCCGATGGACACCGCGGGTGATGGCCGAACCTCCAGGTAGGCTTGCAGGCAGATGGCAGATGAGCGCCCCCAAGTGAGCAGGCGAGAGTCTCTGGAATTGCCGATGGTCACCGCGGGTGATGGCCGAACCTCCAGGTAGGCTTGCAGGCAGATGGCAGATGAGCGCCCCCAAGTGAGCAGGCGAGAGTCTCTGGAATTGCCGATGGTCACCGCATGTGACGGCCGAACCTCCAGGCAGGCTTGCGGGCAGGTAGCAGACAGCAAACTGGCAGGAAACAGGCAGGTAACTGGTAACGGACCCTGAGGACTGAAGCAGAGTAAACAGTGCAACAACAACATTGCTCGGGCACCTCCATTAAGGAGGAAGTACTTTATATAGGGTGGAGTCCTCCGGCATTGGCCGGGGACCTTTTTGAAAGATGCGCGCGGCCCCTTTAATAGCGGGGGCGTGCACGCGCGCGCGCCCTAAGCCCAGTGGCAGGGAAGGAGCGCGCAGCCCCAGCAGGGCGGAAGGAGGACGCTGTGTGAGGGTAAGGGGAGTGACGTCCCTGCCTGGCAGAGGACGCTGGCGCAGGGGAACAGCGTCCCTGCCTGGCAGAGGACGCCGGCGCTACAGTACCCCCCCCTTTAGGCCCCCCCTTTTTTAGGCCAGAAAGAAATTTAGCTAAGATGAGAGGGGCATGGATGTTCTCCCGAGGCTCCCACGTTCTCTCCTCAGGACCAAACCCCTTCCAATCCACCAGAAAATAGGTCTTTCTTCCTACCCTTTTGGTGGCCAGAATGTTCTCTACCTCAAATTCGTCTTCAGCAGACACTGGAGCAGGAGGTGTACCTGTAGACTTGACAAAAGAGTTAAGTACCACCGGTTTGAGGAGAGATACATGGAAGGAGTTAGGAATCCGCAAATTGGCCGGGAGTTTCAATTTATAGGACACCGGGTTGATCTGACTGATGATCTCAAAAGGACCGATGAACCGAGGGCCTAACTTGTAGGAAGGAATCTTGAGCCGGACATACTTGGACGAAAGCCAGACCTTATCCCCCGGACGGAATTGAGGAGGATCCAGACGTTTTTTGTCAGCATGTTTCTTCATGCGCTCGGATGACAGAATGAGTGCGGACCGGGTACTCTCCCATATGGAGGAAAATTCGTTAACCAGAGATTCCGCAGCTGGATTGTCCACAGAGATGGAGACAGGAACAGGGATCCGAGGGTGTTGACCGAAGACTACAAAAAACGGAGATTTGGAGGAAGATTCGCTCTCGTGATTGTTGTAAGAGAATTCGGCCCAAGGCAGGAGATCCACCCAGTCAGAATGGTGGGCATTAACGAAGTGTCGGAGATAACTGGTCAGATTCTGATTGATTCGCTCGACTTGTCCATTGGACTGTGGGTGGTAAGCGGAGGAGAAATCCAAGGTGACGTCTAGCAACTTACAAGTGGCTCTCCAGAAACGTGAGGTGAACTGTACCCCACGATCCGACACAATGTGACGAGGCAGACCATGAAGACGGAAGATGTGGCGGATAAAGTCTTTAGCCAACTCGGGTGCAGACGGAAGCCCTGGCAGGGGAATGAAGTGAGCCATCTTGGAAAATCGGTCAACGACCACCCAAATGACCGTACAACCGGCAGAGACGGGCAGATCTGTTATGAAGTCCATGGCTATATGCTGCCAGGGGGCAGCGGGTACAGGAAGCGGAAGAAGACGGCCGGCAGGCAGGTGTCTTGGAACTTTGTTGCGGGCACAGGAGACACAGGCAGAAACAAAGTCTATTACGTCCTTGTGCAGGGTAGGCCACCAGTAATGCCGAGTAATGAGCTGGAGGGTCTTTTTCTGACCAGCGTGGCCAGCTAGTTTAGACGAATGACCCCAGTGTAGGATTCTCTCCCGATCGGTTACCGATACGAACGTCTTACCAGGAGGGAGACGATTTAAACTCACGGGAGCCACCTGCATCACTCTGGCGGGATCGATGATATGTTTAGGTTCTGTCATGTGTGCATTGCCACAAAGATCGTCGCGGTTGCACATTTTGACTTCTCACAGCTGAGCTGCTGTTTCTTTGTGTTTGGCAGCTAGGGAGTTAATTCTGTCTGTGCTCGGTTCTGGGACTGGGTGCAGTTTCTCCCGGCTGCAATTGATTATTTGTTGATTGGTTTCCTTTAAATTCCTGGTTGTCTGCTTGGGGAGTTGCCAGTGAAACCTTCATGCAGACCACAGATAGGAATGAATCTGTATAGACTTTAGTTGTGAGCTCCTTAGTTGTTCTAAGCTCAACTTGGTTAGAGTTTATTTCCCAGACCATTTATTTTCCTTTGGTGTTTGAGTGTGTATGCAAGCGAGTGTTATCCTGTCTGTCTTATATGTCTAATCTGTGTATTTAGCTAAGATCAGCCCATATCCCTTTGGTGGTAGTCAGGATCCTTCTTAGGACTGATTACAGGGTTCAGGGTCTGATAGGAGACAGGGTTAGGTTGGAGACTTGGACCTCTGAACCATTATCAGTACCTCCAAGGTGAGGGATTAGTTAGGACCCCAGTTTAGGGTCAGGTTAGATCCCGGTCCACCTCTTTCCTGTTTCAGCTCATCAAGTCCTCAAGATTAACCCTGAGTTCAGCAGATATCGTGTCAGGTAAATCTATTCTATACTTACATGCTGATGTTGCTATACTAGTTGTTGTATAGAGTGTTGTTCCTGTATTAATAGTTTACTGACATTGTATACATATCATTAGACAGCGTGACATTTTCACTGGCCATAAAAATTATCTCCAGTTACCATGGATCCAGTAGCCCAGCTGGCTCTGCAGTTGCAGGGATTATCCATGGAGCTGACGGACATTAAGTCCAAAGTTTTGTCTCCCCTGGAGCAAACCAGAGTTGAACCTAAGGTTGCTCTCCCGGACAGGTTCACTGGTGGGCGAGACAAATTTTTCACCTTCCGGGAGGCATGTAAATTGTATTTTCGGCTTCGGCCTCGATCATCAGGGAGCGAGGAGCAGAGAGTGGGAATTGTTATCTCACTTCTGCAAGGGGACCCTCAATCCTGGGCATTTTCCCTTCCTCTGGGATCCCCGGCTCTACTGTCTGTAGATCAATTTTTTACTGCCCTGGGATTGGTATATGATGACCCAGATCGGGTCTCTCTTGCTGAGACAAAATTACGTAAGATACAGCAGGGAGATCGTCCGGCAGAGGAATTTGCTTCTGAGTTTCGTAGATGGGCCACAGATACTCAGTGGAATGACCCAGCTCTTAGGAGCCAGTTTTGTCATGGGCTTTCTGATAAATTAAAAGACGTTTTGGCTCAGTATGAGTCTCCTCCTTCTCTGGAGGCTGCTATGGCCTTAGCTATCCGTACTGATAGACGGCTTCGGGAGAGGGGTGAGGTAACCCCACTCCCTGTTGTTTCTCCACCTACCACTAAAGTCCCTTATGTTGAGGTTCCCTTGTCTGTTCGGATGAGCCTATGCAGTTGGGAGGGACATCATTTCGTAGGAGGGGATTGGCGGTACGCCGCAGGACTAGAAGATGTTTTTTCTGCGGGAAAGAGGGACATTTTGTTGGAGAATGTCCATCCCGTGCCTTGTTGAGCCAAAAGTCGCCGGAAAACTGTTAATCCCAGGTTGTGTGGTGGACGACAACCTGGGAGTATGTATTTCATCCGCCAGTTCTTCTCAGTTCCTTGTACCAGTGGAGGTGGTAGTTGGTACGAGAGTGGAGAGATTGTCTGTTCTTCTTGATAGTGGTTCCGGGGCTAATCTGGTTGACGCTCAGTTTGCTCAGGCTCAAGGTATGCATCTGAGTGTATTGGTCAAACCGATCCCTATATTCTCCATTGACGCCAGGCCTCTCGGCCAAGGTAGCTTTGTTCATGAGGTTCATAACATTGACCTTCGGGTAGGGGCAATACATAGGGAACAATTATCTTGTTATGTGTTGGAGGGTCTTCCTACTCCCATTGTGTTGGGACTTCCTTGGTTGGTTAAACATAACCCTGTGATTAATTGGCAGTCCAGAGAAATAAGCTAATGGGGTGAGTTTTGCAAAAGCAACTGCATGAACACAGTCATCAGTGCGGTCGTGCCTAGTACATTGCCTCCTTTTTTGGAGGATTTTGGGGATGTTTTCTCTGAGGAGGGGTGTCATGAGTTGCCTCCTCATCGCGTGTATGACTGCCCTATTAATCTCCTTCCTGATGCTAAGTTGCCTAAAGCTAGGTTGTATAATCTTTCTGGTCCTGAGAGGCAGGCTATGAAAGATTATATTTCTGAAAGTCTGGCCAAAGGGCATATTAGACCTTCATCTTCCCCAGTAGCCGCGGGGTTCTTCTTTGTGAAGAAGAAAGATGGAGGCCTACGCCCTTGCTTGGATTTCCGCGAACTTAATCGGATTACTGTTCGAGATCCGTATCCACTCCCTCTTATTCCTGATCTCTTCAATCAAATTGTTGGCGCCAAATGGTTTTCTAAATTGGATCTCAGGGGGGCGTATAATCTGATTAGGATAAAAGAGGGGGATGAGTGGAAAACGGCGTTTAACACGCTGGAGGGACATTATGAGAACCTAGTCATGCCTTTTGGTCTGACTACTGCACCAGCAGTATTCCAACATTTTGTTAATGACATTTTTCGTCACCTTGTGGGGCTGTTTGTGGTTGTATATTTGGACGACATTTTAATTTACTCGCCAGATCTTGTGTCTCATCAGGAGCATGTGAGACAGGTGTTGCAGATCTTGCGAGACAATAAATTATACGCCAAACTGGAGAAGTGTGTATTTGCCGTACAGGAACTTCAGTTTTTGGGTTTTTTGGTGTCAGCCTCCGGTTTCCGTATGGACCCTGAAAAGGTGAGAGCAGTGCTTGAATGGGATCAGCCAGGGGATTTAAGGCTCTGCAGGTTTTTTGGGGTTTGCTAACTACTACCGGAAATGTATTTGTAATTTCTCATCTGTCGTCAAACCTCTCACTGACATGACAAGAAAAGGGACGGATTTTTCTAAATGGTCGGACAAAGTTTGCCAAGCCTTTTCCTCTTTGAAGAAATGTTTTGCTTCGGCACCCGTTCTCATACAACCAGATGCATCTCAGCCGTTCATTGTGGAGGTGGATGCGTCTGACGTAGGGGTGGGTGCTATATTGTCCCAGGGTCCGTCCCCTGGTAAATGGCATCCGTGCGCTTTCTTTTCTAAGAAATTGTCGTCCGCCGAAAGGAATTATGATATCGGCAATAGGGAACTTTTGGCCATTAAGTTAGCTTTTGAAGAATGGCGTCACTTTTTGGAGGGGGCAGTCCACCCGGTTACCGTTATTACTGATCACAAGAACCTGTTGTATTTGGAATCCGCTAAGCGTCTGAATTCCAGACAAGCTCGATGGTCGTTGTTTTTTACCAGGTTTAATTTTGTCGTCACTTATCGCCCGGGGTCTAAGAATGTAAAGGCTGATGCCTTGTCTCGCAGTTTCCCAGGGGCCGGGAAAACGGATGACCCGAGTCCTATCCTTCAGGAGGGGGTGGTAGTGTCGGCTGTATTTTCTGAGCTTGAGGAGGAGGTGTTAGAGGCTCAGGGGGACGCCCCTGCAGGACCTCCAGGGAGACTGTTTGTCCCAAATCTGTTGAGACAAAAGGTTATTGAGGCACATCATAATTCTGCTCTAGCAGGACATCCAGGGAGTAAGGCTACTTTAGATCTCCTTTCTCGCCGGTTTTGGTGGCCTAATGCTAATAAAGATGTTATAACTTTTGTCGCGTCATGTGGGGTGTGTGCTCGCTCTAAAACCCCTCATACCCGTCCGTCTGGGACCCTTTTACCCTTGAAACTTCCGGAGCGTCCATGGACTCATTTATCTATGGACTTCATTACGGACCTTCCTCCGTCGTCAGGGAATACTGTCATACTGGTGGTTGTTGACAGGTTCAGTAAGATGGCACATTTCGTTGCTCTTCCTGCACTCCCTAATGCTAAAACTCTGGCGCAGGTGTTCATTAGGGAGATTGTTAGACTTCATGGGTTGCCTTCTGATGTGGTGTCAGATAGGGGGTCTCAGTTTGTGTCCAAATTTTGGAGGGCATTTTGTTTACGTCGGGGGATGCAATTGTCATTTTCCTCGGCTTTTCATCCGCAGACCAATGGTCAGACAGAGCGTCTGAATCAGAGCTTAGAGACATATCTCCGGTGTTTTGTCTCAGAGAACCAAGAGGACTGGTCTTCTTTCTTGCCTCTGGCAGAGTTCGCTCTTAACAACAGGCGGAGCGAGTCCACTGGTAAGTCCCCGTTTTTTGGGGCATATGGTTTTCATCCCCAGTTTTGTACTTTCAATGGGGGGGGCCCTTCTGGGGTTCCTGAGGAGGAGCGTTTCTCGTCGTCACTTGCTTCTGTGTGGAGAGGTGTATTGAATAATCTGAGTGCGATGGGGAACCGTTACAAACGTATGGCTGATAGGAGGAGAGTTTCTGGTCCAGATCTGAATGTGAACGATCTGGTATGGTTGTCTACCAGGAATATAAAACTTAAAGTGCCCTCCTGGAAACTGGGTCCCAGATTCATCGGGCCGTACAGGATCAGTTCCATAATTAATCCTGTGGCATTTCGTCTGGACCTCCCTCCTACGTTTAAAATTCATAATGTGTTCCACAAGTCATTACTTAAAAGGTATGTGGCACCAGTCATACCGTCACCTCTACCTCCTCCTCCTGTGTTGGTCAATGGTAACTTGGAATTTCAAGTATCAAAGATCATTGACTCACGTCTGAATCGCCGGTCCCTTCAGTACTTGGTGCATTGGAAGGGGTATGGTCCAGAGGAGAGGACGTGGGTCCCTGCGTCTGATGTTAACGCAGATCGTTTGGTTCGGACCTTCCACAGAACTCACCCGGACAGGCCTGGCCCTGAGGGTCCGGAGGCCCCTCGTAGAAGGGGGGGTACTGTCATGTGTGCATTGCCACGAAGATCGTCGCGGTTGCACATTTTGACTTCTCACAGCTGAGCTGCTGTTTCTTTGTGTTTGGCAGCTAGGGAGTTAATTCTGTCTGTGCTCGGTTCTGGGACTGGGTGCAGTTTCTCCCGGCTGCAATTGATTATTTGTTGATTGGTTTCCTTTAAATTCCTGGTTGTCTGCTTGGGGAGTTGCCAGTGAAACCTTCATGCAGACCACAGATAGGAATGAATCTGTATAGACTTTAGTTGTGAGCTCCTTAGTTGTTCTAAGCTCAACTTGGTTAGAGTTTATTTCCCAGACCATTTATTTTCCTTTGGTGTTTGAGTGTGTATGCAAGCGAGTGTTATCCTGTCTGTCTTATATGTCTAATCTGTGTATTTAGCTAAGATCAGCCCATATCCCTTTGGTGGTAGTCAGGATCCTTCTTAGGACTGATTACAGGGTTCAGGGTCTGATAGGAGACAGGGTTAGGTTGGAGACTTGGACCTCTGAACCATTATCAGTACCTCCAAGGTGAGGGATTAGTTAGGACCCCAGTTTAGGGTCAGGTTAGATCCCGGTCCACCTCTTTCCTGTTTCAGCTCATCAAGTCCTCAAGATTAACCCTGAGTTCAGCAGATATCGTGTCAGGTAAATCTATTCTATACTTACATGCTGATGTTGCTATACTAGTTGTTGTATAGAGTGTTGTTCCTGTATTAATAGTTTACTGACATTGTATACATATCATTAGACAGCGTGACAGGTTCCTCCTCGAGATCCGACACCAGGAAGGACCGGGACAAGGCGTCCGCCTTGATGTTCTTGTCGGCCGGGCGAAAATGTAAGAGAAAATCAAAGCGGGCAAAAAACAAGGACCACCGGACTTGGCGAGGGTTAAGTCTCTGGGCATGCTGGAGGTAAGCCAGATTTTTGTGGTCAGTGTAAATGATTACCGGATGAAGAGCCCCCTCGAGTAGGTAACGCCACTCCTCCAATGCCAGCTTGATGGCCAATAACTCTCGGTCTCCTATGGAGTAATTGCGCTCTGAAGAGGAGAAGAGTTTGGAGAAGAAGCCGCAAGATACCATCCTCCCGGATGAAGATTTTTGAGTAAGTACCGCTCCGGCTCCAGAAGAGGAAGCGTCCACCTCCAGGAAGAACTGCTTGTTGCCGTCCGGGCGATGCAGCACTGGAGCGGAAGAGAAGGCCTGTTTTAAAGAAAGAAAGGCCTCCTCTGCTTCGGGCGTCCACTGTTTGGGATTAGCATCCTTGCGGGTGAGCGCGGAGATTGGAGCCGTCCGGGAAGAGAAGTGCGGTATGAAAAGGCGGTAATAATTGGCGAATCCCAGGAACCGCTGAATGGCCTTCAACCCCTCCGGTCGGGGCCATTTCTCGATGGCAGACAGTTTCTCCGGATCCATTCGTAGGCCTGTCTGAGAAATGATGTAGCCCAAAAACGGAAGCGAGGTCTGCTCAAAGAGGCACTTCTCATATTTGGCGAAGAGGTGATTCTGCCTGAGCCTGAGCAGAACCTGACGAACATCCCTCCGGTGAGACTGGAGATCCGGAGAGAAGACCAAGATGTCGTCTAGGTACACCACAACGCAGGAGTAGAGAAGGTCCCGGAAGATGTCATTGACCAACTCCTGAAAGACTGCTGGAGCATTACAGAGACCAAAGGGCATCACCAAATACTCGTAGTGGCCGTCCCGGGTGTTGAATGCCGTCTTCCATTCATCCCCCCGACAGATACGGACTAGGTTATATGCCCCACGAAGATCCAGTTTGGTGAAGATTCTAGCCCCCCTCAGACGATCAAACAATTCTGGAATGAGCGGAAGAGGGTACTTATTCTTCACCGTGATCAAATTTAGGCCTCTGTAGTCAATACAGGGACGGAGAGAGCCGTCTTTCTTTTTTACGAAGAAGAAACCTGCTCCCGCTGGGGAGGTGGATTTCCGGATGCATCCCTTGGCCAAATTCTCCTCGATATATTCAGACATCGACCTGGTCTCAGCAGCGGACAATGGGTAAATACGCCCACGGGGAGGCGTAGTACCGGGTAGCAGGTCGATCGGGCAATCATACGGTCTGTGAGGGGGTAATGTCTCTGCTTCCTTTTTATTAAAGACATAAGCGAATGACCAATATGGAATCGGGAGCCCTGGTAGATTAGTTGGTGTAGGAGAAGGATGGATGGGATGAACAGGAACCAAACACGTTTTATGACAGTCCTGTCCCAGCGAAGGATCTCTCCAGTCTGCCAGTCGAGCACGGGTGCATGCTTTTGGAGCCAAGGCAGACCTAGTAAGAAAGCCTGAGAGAGTCCAGGCAGAACATGAAACGAGATGCTCTCAGAATGCAACATTCCCACCTGCAGGGTTATGGCTTCAGTGATAAGTTGGATGGGACGTGGTAGGAGACCCCCATCCACAGCAGCAACAGATACTGGTTCAACCAGAGGTTTGGTAGGAATGCAATATTTTACTACTAGAGCCTGTGAAACAAGATTCCCGGCTGCTCCAGAATCAAGTTGGGCTAGTTCGAAATAACGGTTCTCACCGAGGAGAATTGAGACTGACAGCAGCAGAGATGAAGAGGATTTATTTTTGTCTAGGTGGACCTCTCCGAGCGAACCTAGACACAGGCGTTTCCCGACCTCTCTGGGCAGGTACGGATCCGGTGCTCCTTACTGCCACAGTAGAAGCAACTCCCCTCGGCACGACGTAAGTCCTGACGGGCTTTGACCATCTTGGTCTGGTCGACTTGCATAGGCTCAGAAGAGTGTACCTGAGGAGAAACGGAAGGAGTTACAGGTCTCTGAAAAGAAGGAGCTAGACGAGGAAACCTTCTCTCACGGGTGACCTCTTTAGCGCGCTCCTGGAACCGTAGATCAATTCGATTGGCAAGAGTTATTAGGTCATCGAGAGAGGTTGGAATGTCCCGACCGGCAAGTTCATCTTTAATACGGCCGGACAGACCCTCCCAGAAGACAGATATCAGAGCGTCATTATCCCAAGCCAGCTCCGAGGCAAGGGTACGGAACCGTATGGCATATTGACCCACGGTGAGACTTCCCTGACGGAGACGCAGCAGAGATGATGCAGAGGAGGTCTTCCGTCCGGGTTCGTCGAATACCTTCCGGAAGGCTGAGAGAAAAGCAGACAGGTCAGACACCAGAGGATCTTCTCTCTCCCAAAGAGGATTTAGCCAGGCCAGGGCCTCTCCGGTGAGATGGGACATGATGAAGGCAATTTTGGCCCGGTCGGAGTTAAACTGGTGTGCCAGGAGTTCAAAATGCAGGGTGCACTGGTTAATGAAACCCCGAGCCAGAGCAGGGTCGCCTCCAAACCGAGGAGGAGCTGAAAGTCGAGGTCCAGGAACGGAAACCACAGAATTGGTAAGCAGCGGAACTGCCGGATTGCGAGTCATGGCGCCCGCGGTGGTTGCTGGTGAAGTAGTCAGGGTGTCCAGGCGGGAATTAACATTCCGCAGGTGACCTAGGATGGACTCTGTTGAGACCTCTGACGAGACAGTTCATGACACAGGTCAGAGAGCGAGGGAGTTTGGGTGCCACCGGGTTCCATGGCCCGAGCAAACTGTAACGGGTCTGGGAGGCGGAACCTCTGAGCTTTATTATACAAGGAGGCTTTCCTTGTAAAGGAGCGGGTGGCGCCCGGGGAGACGGACAGGAAGTCACTGCAAGTGACGGGGGCAGTCTCTGGACAGACAGGTGGGAGGTCACGGCAAGTGACCGGGGCAGTCTCTGGATAGACAGGGGGTAGTCACGGCAAGTGACCGGGGCAGTCTCTGGGTAGACAGGCAGGTAGTCACGGCAAGTGACCGGGGCAATCTCTGGATAAACAGGCGGGTAGTCACGGCAAGTGACCGGGGCAGTCTCTGGGTAGACAGGCAGGTAGTCACGGCAAGTGACCGGGGCAGTCTCTGGATAAACAGGCGGGTAGTCACGGCAAGTGACCGGGGCAGTCTCTGGGTAGACAGGCAGGTAGTCACGGCAAGTGACCGGGGCAATCTCTGGATAAACAGGCGGGTAGTCACGGCAAGTGACCGGGGCAGTCTCTGGGTAGACAGGCAGGTAGTCACGGCAAGTGACCGGGGCAGTCTCTGGATAGACAGGCGGGTAGTCACGGCAAGTGACCGGGGCAGTCTCTGGGTAGACAGGCAGGTAGTCACGGCAAGTGACCGGGGCAATCTCTGGATAAACAGGCGGGTAGTCACGGCAAGTGACCGGGGCAGTCTCTGGGTAGACAGGCAGGTAGTCACGGCAAGTGACCGGGGCAGTCTCTGGGTAGACAGGCAGGTAGTCACGGCAAGTGACCGGGGCAGTCTCTGGATAAACAGGCAGGCAAGGGGCCGGGGCAGTCTCTGAATGGACAGGTATATACGACCTGAGACGGTGGAGCCTCCCGGTAGGCTAGCAGGCAGATGACAGATGAGCGCCCCCAAGTGAGCAGGCGAGAGTCTCTGGAATAGCCGATGGACACCGCGGGTGATGGCCGAACCTCCAGGGAGGCTTGCAGGCAGATGGCAGATGAGCGCCCCCAAGTGAGCAGGCGAGAGTCTCTGGAATTGCCGATGGTCACCGCGGGTGATGGCCGAACCTCCAGGTAGGCTTGCAGGCAGATGACAGATGAGCACCCCCAAGTGAGCAGGCGAGAGTCTCTGGAATTGCCGATGGTCACCGCATGTGACGGCCGAACCTCCAGGCAGGCTTGCGGGCAGGTAGCAGACAGCAAACTGGCAGGAAACAGGCAGGTAACTGGTAACGGACCCTGAGGGCTGAAGGAGAGTAAACAGTGCAACAACAACATTGCTCGGGCACCTCCATTAAGGAGGAAGTACTTTATATAGGGTGGAGTCCTCCGGCATTGGCCGGGGACCTTTTTGAAAGATGCGCGCGGCCCCTTTAAGAGTGGGGCGTGCACGCGCGCGCGCCCTAAGCCCAGTGGCAGGGAAGGAGCGCGCGCAGCCCCAGCAGGGCGGAAGGAGGACGCTGTGTGAGGGTAAGGGGAGCGACGTCCCTGCCTGGCAGAGGACGCTGGCGCAGGGGAACAGCGTCCCTGCCTGGCAGAGGACGCCGGCGCTACAAGCATCAGCTTTCTTCTCAGGACTCTCAACCTCCTCTGCTACCATGCCTTCCTCATTTGCACTGGTTGCTTTATGGTCATCAGATGATTCACTATCACTATCCCTGTCTGACCCCTTTTTCTCAGCCACATCTGGCTCACTGTCAGGGCTATACACTTCATTTTCATTCACATCCTGCTCACTGTCAGGGTTATACAATTCATTTTCATTCACATCCTGCTCACTGTCAGGGTTATACAATTCATTTTCATTCACATCCTGCTCACTGTCAGGGTTATACAATTCATTCTCATTTACATCTTGATCTGGAACCTTAGTTAACATGTCATCCACAACATTAACTTCACCATCTGGTCCCTCAAGTATGTGACTATGTGACAACCCCAGCACTATACTTCCATATAGCTCAGGTACTAGGAGCTGACTCACGACCTCTCCCTGGACTTCAGTGTCCCTATACAATAGGTTATTGTTCATGGCAGCATGAGGAAACCTCTCCTCAGAGCCAGGCTCTTGGGGAACCTCATTCAGAACAATTACATTTTCCTGTGCCGTTTTAAGAGTGGGGTCTCGCACCGGCTCACTCCCAAAATTGTCACAGGACACAGGCAGGTCAGGGACACTCGGTTCCGAGAACCACCATCCTCGTCTCCCAACATCACCTGCAAAGGAATTTCATCTTTATCATGATCATCATCAGTATCATCACTATTATGATTAGCATCATCATCATTATCAATATCAGCATCATCATCATGGTCATCATCATTATCATGATCATCATTATCATTATCAATATCAGCATCATTATCATGGTCATCATCATTATCATGATCATCATCATTATCACATAATTTTAATGGCCCACTAGCATTGTGTTCCGCCCCTCGGGACTGCGCACCCTCAATAGGAGCTTCATCACACTGTTCATCAGAATCACCCTTCCCCCAGAGATCCTTAGACCGGGGAAAGTCATTACCCAATATGATGGGTTGCACCAGGTTCTTCACTACCCCCCCTTCATATGAAACCTCCCCGAGTTTGGGAACCAAGTCCACGGCAGTCTCTGGGTAGACTTTGGTGTCTCCATGGATGCACACCATACTCAGGTGCTTATCAGGGATGAAGTCCCTATCAATCAGGCTGTCACATACGGAAGTCACTGGACTCTCTGAGTCCAAGAGGGCCTGTGCTGGGCAGTCATTAACAACCACCGGGGACCCCTGTGGTCCAGTCTCTTCGGCTGCGGTGGTCACACACACAGGTTCTGCGCAGAGAGAGAGGGACCTGCCAACATCACGGCACATAGGCTCCCCCTCTAGTGAACAGCCGGCTGCAATTTCACAACATCTCCAACACTGTCCACCACAATCACCTTCCCATATGTCCCCTCGGGCCTGAACCCGCTTATCAGCATACCCCATGTCCCCAACAGCTGGAACGCTCTTACCGCGAGAGTTCAGCGTCCGGGAATTCCGAAGTGACGACCTCTCAGACGGCTGTACCTCAGGAGGACGTGCTTGGGTGTAGCGGTCCACTATCACCTTTTCAACTCCATAATCAGGTTTGCTGACTGCAGACTCCCAACTGCATCTCCAGTCATGAACTCCCCTGGCACGGGCTGTCACCGTAACACCCAGCCGGGTAAGAATCTCCGCTTTCATCTTGGCATAGTCTTGGCTGTTCTGCTCGCTCAGGTCAGCATAGGCCCTTTGGGGTTCTCCAATCAGATAGGGTGCGACCATCATGGCCCATTCAGATAGGGGCAGATTCTCCTTCTCTGCCAGTCTCTCAAACCTAGTTAGATATACCTCCACATCATCACGAGGTGTCATTTTTTCCAAGGACCGTCTTACCGCCTTCTTTACAGCGGACAACGCAGGTGCCTTCACAACATTACTTCGGGACGCGGCACCGAAATCCTTTTTTTGTGCTGCCATCCGCTCAACAAATAACCGGTTATTCTCCTGCTGCTGCTGCAGGAATTGCTGCTGGCCTGCTGCATGCGCTGCTGGTGCTGCAGGCGCTGCTGCTCCATGCTCTGCTGCATGCTTCGCTGGGCCTGGACCAGGTACTCAATGAGCTCCTCCATACTGCCGGACTTATCTGTCTCAACCACGGCAGTCTTATGTTGCACATTAACTTGCGCCATTTGTTCAAACAGCGCCTCCATGCTGTCATCCATGCTGTCAGACTTCTCTGTCTCAACAACGCAGTCTTCACTCAAGACATACACACTCCACAGTCTTTTCCACAGAAAAATTCAGCTCTGCTGTGCAGACACTTTTTTTTTTTTTTTTCTCTGCAAACTCTATTAGGGCCACTGTCTCTTTAAGACTGCTCCAATAGACGTTTCTCTTTTGCTGCTGCACACTCCACAGTCTTTTCCACAACAAGTTCAGCTTTGCTGTGCAGACACACTTTTTTTTTTTTTCTTTTGCAAACTCTATTAGGGCTACTGTCTCTTTAAGACTGCTCCAATCAGACGTTTTTTTCTGACACACTTTTTTTTTCTCTGCTGCTGCTTCAACAGACTTCACCTTTATTGCTGTCTCTAAGCCACTGTGCTGCCAGCACCAATTATATCAGCCACTGTGCTGCACGCACATTCCAGCACCATTTGTATCAGCCACTGTGCTGCCCCAGCATTCTCCGCCAATTGTAAGCTTTTCAGGGGATATAGCTCTGGGATCGCCGTCTTGGGGACGGAGTGGCATATAAACAGTTCACTCAGACAGCAGTTCTGGTGTAAAACTGGCCGCAACCAGCTTTATTAAAGTCCACAGCAAACAATAGGTGATAAAACGAAATCATAAAAAGAAAACCTAAGCCCCTCGGCTACTCACTACACACATGTAATGTCCCTTTCTATCAGGAACCAGGCTCTACCAGCCTGGGCCAAAACAATACATATGATATATGTTACCAGTATGGAGTTTCACAGATACTCCTCTTTATGTCTGAAGGCACCTCCAACGTCCAGACTTGAGAGAGATCCCCTCCTATTCAGTAGTCACCAGCATGGAGTGTCGCAGAGTCTCCTCTTTGTGTCCGGGGTACCTCGGGCACCCAGACAGAGAGAGCTCACCTCCCGGAGTCTCCTTCTGTGCCTGGACTCCTGTCCAGACTGAATGAGCTCTCTGACTGTGTTTGCAGACACCTACTTCTGGTCTCCTAATTAACAGCTGAATGGTTTCAGGCCTGAGCTGCAAGTGTGTGCTGAATGTAAGGTGTAGTGACCTTTCTCTACCACTAGGTTTACAAAGCCACACATTTCCCTTATACCATACAGCACAGTACCTAGGTGAAATGTACACCCCATTCAACACATATTCCTTCACTGTCTCACAATATATATATATATATATACACATACATATATAGTGTTCGCTACCTTTATACTTCTTAAGGGCCATGTAGTCTTGTGACTTGTAATGCTGTTAGGTGTACATACATATATTGATGTTTATAAGGTTAAGATAAGGAAAATGTAGTACCCTTAATAGGCCACTAGATAGAGGCACGTTAGTTAAACTGAGACAGTACTGTAAATAGTTAAAAATAGGAGGGGCTGACCATGGAAAAGTGTAGAAGTATTCCTGTTTCTAGTCAGAGAAGCCAGGGAGCCGAGACAGGCAAGTCGGGCCTGTGAGCCAAGGAGGGCCCAGGTGCCCAAGTTAGGGCCTAGTGCCCATGTGGGGTGGTCAGCTCCGTCACGTTGAAGCAAGTTACCCAGGCATTCAGAGTCCGGATGGACAGAGGTGCAGCAGAGGCAGCAGTGCTACGACAGCAGGAAAAAAAGCTTAAGAAGTCCTAGATCAGTACAGGGATGCAGGTCGCTCATCATGTGGCAAGTCATCGCATGAGCTGATGCCCTCAGAACTGGGGTGAAACGGCTGAGGGAACCCCCAAGCGCAGTGAGTCTGAACAGTGAGGACACTGGAGAACCGTACGACATGGTCCGTCCCTGTAATGTACTGAAGGACATAGAGAGGAGTGCAGGAAAAGTGAATAACGTGAACTGTGTGGTACCGTATACTGATGTTGTTACTGACGAGGATATGCTGTGACAAAGAAAGAGTAAAGTTCACTGTTTGATGTTTTCAAAGGACTCTGTCACTTTATGCGCCACAACGCAAGCAGCGGAGCTTCAGCAAGCCCAATGGGACCCTGACGGTGCGGAGGGTGATATAGAAGGTATGCTGCACAAGGGACAGTATTTTCCTGTGATTGGGAGCCAGGGCAACCCTAAGCCACTTGTTTCAGCCACGACTATGGCCCTGGCTCTGCCTCACATATTGGCACCCGCGTTCCCAGCGCTCACGTGAGGTTGGTACATCAAACGAGTCAGCGCCCATTCAGCTCTGGATTCACTGTCCCCATCTTTAGATGAATAAGTAATTATAATCAAGAAGAAGTCAGGGCTGTGGCTACTCTCTTACCTCCTCTTGATTTGTTATACATTTGAAGGTTGGGACATTGACGACAGCGCTTATTGGGCACAAGGCTCATGTGACATAATAATCTCAAGTGAGACCGGGGAATGCAATGCAAGTGCTGACACCGCTGGAATGATGTACTCACTTACAGTGCAGGCAAGTGTTTTATTTTAGTGGGGGCAAACATTCAGATTGTCCTGATAGCGGGTGACCCCTTTAGGTCTTTTTCTACCTTACTCTGTGCCCTCTGACCTCCTCTCTCTAGGCTGTAAAACCCTATGTGGTTACTGATTTCCCTGCCTCAACTTTTATAGTGCCTGTGATAGTCCTTTTTGATTGACTATGCTAAACCATGTGATGTGATAGCTGCAAGGCATTACGCGGAAGTCGCACAGCAATGCCTGATGTCATGTGAGCCTGCTCTCTTGTAGATTCAACCTTCGATAATGTGTGAAACTGCAATTTTTTTGCTATTTGACCATATCACAAATTGTTCAAATGTTCTGAGACCTATGAATTTCATGAAATTTGAGTCCAATTTGCAACAGATCGATACAATTAATTCTACTAAAGATAAATGACATTGAGAATTATAAATAAGGGTGTAATTGATTAACAAAGGATGAATAATTGATCTGAACATGACCTATTTTTTTTTTAACCAATGCAATTTTTTAAGTGAACATATTGTATCTTAGACGTCATGTAAGAATTCTTTTGATTTCCATAGATAAATCCACAGTTCAAAGTGTGCTTGGGTGTGTTTATGCCGAACCAAATATGCTTTGCATAGATGTCTTTGAGCACAATGTGTTTATAGGTGTTTTGTGCTTGCTTTTTGTAATGTGTTTTGTGTTTATATTGCAAAGTACCAAGTTTTCCCTTCATAAATAAAGACTTGTTTGAGTACTTCCAAATATTAAGGCATACATGGGAAAAGTACATTTTCTCCATTGTATTATTGTTTCAAGATTTTCTTAAGCTGATCTAATAACTGTAGTATGTGTATTACGGTGCACACATTTTGTTTTTTTTTTCATGTTAGGCTTTGCTAATGTGCACATTTAATTTTACAGTCACATGAAATTCATGCTTCATAGAGTTTGTAATGCACAAATCAGGTGCAAGAAGCATATTGAGATAAATACCTGTATTATGCTTTTTACTACCTGCTTTGTCATTCACTTTCACGTAACTTAAGAACTGTATTTTTGCAAAAATACATTTGTTGTATACAGTATTGTGAAATTATTATATTGCAACTAAACAACTTTAGAAATCAGGTTAAGAAAAGGAGATGATTTGTTCTCATCTTCTCTGGACCTAAAATAAAAAAAAAATCTCAGGGCAAAATTTTTTCTTTAGCTGAATTTTTATAACTGTTTCATATCTTGCCTTTTAATGGCACTGAGACAACTTTCACAAGGATTGTCACTCAGCTCTTTTGGGCTTCTGAATGGTAAATCAGCCTTTTAATATTCAGTGATATGTTTACGGCATGTAGGGTGGATGCCATTTATCAGAAATAGGTGATACATTGTCTAAAGAGGACTTTGGTGATAGTAATTGGTGATTTTATAGGAAATAGCTGTTGTGGCAAGATGACTCGCTCGGCTCTCCTGAAGGCAGACTCAGGACACACGTTCTCTGGGTTTTTCTTTCTGCTGGTTTATTATCAGCCATAAACTCATGCAGGTTTCGCAGGAAAAGTAAACATGACCCCTCTGGGTTAAACGGGAAAAACATAAAAAAAACAAACAATAACTCAGTCCATAGATGAGTGGGTTCCGCCCGCTCTCGGTAGCATAAACTGCACTACTAAAGTCCTTGTGGAAAGCTCTGCAGCTTCCACTCTCCTGTCTGGAGAAAACCAGAGAAAAAAAAACAGGACTGAGCTTTTATACATTGCTCAGCCACACCCTTTTAACATATAACATGCTGGCAGATAAATAGAGTAGGTCTTAGTTCACACAGGAGAGCATCCTGTGTGACACATACCTCCCCTCACATATAAAACCAGTGACACTGTCACATATTCCCCCCCTCTGCCCAAAGCTGGGGGTTTGGGCACCTTCTGACACCAGACAGGGAATCCTAGAGAGGGCATCTGCATTCCCATGTAACTTCCCTGGCCTATGCTCCACCTGAAAGTTAAACTCTTGAAGCTCTAGGAACCATCTAGTTACCCTAGCATTTTTTCCCCTCTTTTCCCTCAACCATCTCAACGGGGCATGGTCTGATACTAATTTAAACTTCCGGCCTAGTAGGTAATATTTCAGTGTATCCACGGCCCATTTTATGGCTAAACACTCTTTCTCTACTATGGCGTAGTTCTTCTCGCAGGAGGACAGCTTTCGGCTTAGATAGAGAATGGGATGTTCTTCCCCATTTATTTCTTGGGAGAGTACGGCCCCTAGACCAACCTCTGATGCGTCAGTCTGGACCACAAATTCTTTCTTAAAGTCTGGCGCGACCAGGACAGGCTGCTTGCACAATGTTAGCTTCAGCTTTTGAAACGCGGTCTCCGTTTCTTCCGTCCATTTCACCATGGTTGATTTGGTGGCTTTTAGAAGATCTGTTAGTGGGGCGGCAATCGTGGCGAAATTCGGGATAAACCGCCGGTATTATCCCACCATTCCCAGGAATGCTTTCACCTGCTTCTTTGAGAGCGGTTGCGGCCAGGTTTGAATTGCCTCCACTTTCTTGATCTGCGGCTTTATTTCGCCTCTCCCAACAACATAGCCCAGGTACTTGGCCTCCTCTTTTCCGATGGCACACTTTTTCAGATTTATGGTAAATCCTGCTGTCCTTAGCGCGTCCAAAACGGCATGTAGTTTAGATAGGTGACTAGCCAGTCTGAGCTAAAGACCACAATGTCGTTGAGGTAGGCTGCGGCATACTTCTTATGTGGAGCTAGGATCCGATCCATAGCCCTCTGGAAAGTGGCTGGGGCCCCTGTAGTCCGAACGGCATCCGCTTGTATTGAAAACAGCCATCCGGTGTTGAGAAAGCCGTCTTCTCTTTAGCCATCTGGGACATGGGGATCTGCCAGTAGCCCTTCGTCAGGTCAAGAGTGGTGATGTACCTCGCCGGTCCAAGCCTCTCGATGAGTTCGTCGACGCGGGGCATCGGGTACGCATCACACTTGGATACCTCATTTAGCCGACGGTAGTCAGTACAAAACCTCCACTCTCCATTGGGCTTCGGCACAAGGACGATTGGGCTCGACCACCCACTCTTTGACTCCTCTATTACCCCGAGGTCTAACATCCTCTTCACCTCAGCCGAGATCACCTCCCGGCGTGCTTCCGGAATCTGATACGGCTTCAAATTCACTTGTACATGCGGTTCTGTCAGCACGTCATGCTCTATCACTTGTGTATGCCCCGGCAACTCTGAGAACAGGTCCCGATTCCGCTGTAGTAATTCTCGACACTGTTGCTTCTGGGCTGGGGATAGAGTCTCTGCAATAGTGACCTCCTCCACCTTGCCTTCCGGTGCGGCTCCCAGGCAAGGAGTTTCCACAGGTTCACGGTCCCGCCACGGTTTGAGCAAGTTTATGTGATATATTTGATGTGCCTTCCTTTGGCCAGGCTGGTGGACTTTATAATTAACCTCGCTGACTTTCTCCACCACCTCATATGGACCTTGCCATTTGGCGAGGAACTTGCTCTCGAGGGTAGGGATCAGCACCAAAACACGGTCTCCGGGCTGGAACTGTCTTAGTCTCGCCGACCGGTTATAGACTCTCGCCTGGGCTTCCTGCGCCTGGAGGAGATGTTCCTTTACGATGGGCATCACCTTTGACATTCTCTCCTGTAACTGGGCGACATGTTCGATGATACTCCGGTGTGGCGTGACTACAGCCTCCCAAGTTTCCTTGGCGATGTCTAGGAGACCTCTTGGATGCCACCCATATAGGAGCTCAAATGGAGAGAAGCCCGTGGAGGCTTGAGGAACTTCTCTGACCGAGAAAAGCAGAAATGGGAGCAGGTAGTCCCAGTCTCTCCCATCCTTTTCAACGATCTTCTTGAGAATCGCATTTAAGGTCTTGTTGAAGCGTTCCACTAGGTCGTCCGTTTGTGGATGATAAACCGAGGTCCGCAGCTGAGTTATCTGAAGGACTCTGCAAAGCTCCTTCATCACCTTGCTCATGAAGGGGGTTCCTTGGTCTGTTAGAATCTCTTTTGGTAGACCTGTCCGAGCAAAAATATGGACCAACTCTGGGGCTATACTTTTACTGGACATGTTCCTTAGGGGAACCGCTTCTGGATACCGAGTCGCATAGTCCATGACGACCAGGATATATTGGTGGCCCTGAGCTGATTTGACTATGGGGCCCACGAGGTCCATGGCAATCCTCTCAAAGGGAACCTCTATCACAGGTAGTGGAACTAAGGGGCTACGGAAGTGGGAGGAGGGAGCGGTTATTTGGCAGGTGGGGCAGGACCTACAAAAGTTTTGAATTTCTCGATAACACCCTGGCCAATAAAACCTCCTCAGTATCCTCTCCTGAGTTTTCTCGACCCCTAGGTGTCCCCCCAGAACATGTGAATGGGCCATGTCTAGCACCCGCCGTCTGTATGGCCCCGGCACTAACAGCTGTTCCACTATCTCACCGCCCCTTAGTTTGGCCACCCGATATAGCAACTCCCCCTGTACTGAAAAGTGGGGGAATCTGGTGTCGGCCCCCGGCTCTTGGGCAACCCCATTACATACAGTAACCTGGTCGAACGCCCCTTTTAAGGTCAGGTCTCGAACTTGAGCAGTCCCAAAGTTCTCTCTGGACATATCTAACGCAGGTAGGTCGGCCTCCTCTGTCACCGTCTCACCCTCATCACCGACAAGGACGCACAGTGGGAACTCCTCACTCTCAGACTCTGTTGGGGGTTCTTCTTCAAGGATCTCGCTTTTTCCCATGCTACTTAGTCCAGTTCCCTTCCCCCACAAGTCCCAGAATAAGGAAAAATCACGGCCCAATATGACGGGATGTATCAGGTCCTTTACCACCCCGACTTCATGGGACTGGGCACCGCAGTCTGTCCCCACTGTTACTGTGGCCACGGGATAGTCCTTGGCGTCACCATGGATGCACCGAACACCCAGGGTTTTGGAAGGGAACAACTGGTGGGGAAGGGATGCTCTGATCAAGGTCACCAGACTCCCGGAGTCCAACAGCCCAAGCACTTTTATTCCATTAATGGATACTGCACACGCCTGCAGTCCCTTGCCGGGTCGACAGTCCACGCTACAGGCTGGATAGGCATAATAGGAGACCCGTCTGCCTAGGCTGCAGTCCATGGGCTCAGGGGATATTTGACACTTGGCGGCTACATGTCCAGGGTTGTGACATCGCCAGCAAACTATATCTTTCCCAACTGTTCTAAAGGCCCCTTCAATAGGAGTGGGACGCCCCCAGTGGTGGATCTAGACCCCTTCCGTGGTGAACCCACCCCCTTTTTGGGTATCCCAGTAGGGAGAAATGACTGCATCCAGTTTCCCAAGAGATCTCTCAACTACCTGGTACCTCTCTACCAGGCCGATAAAGTCATCTGCGTTCTGGGGATCATCCTTGGCAACCCAGGTCTGTACTGATTTGGGAAGGGAATGCATGAATCTATCAATCACCACCCGCTCAACCATCTGGGCCGGAGTGGAGGACTCCGGTTGTAGCCACTTCTGAACAAGATGCAATAAGTCAAACATCTGCGAACGAGGGGGTTTGTTGCTAGCATACGCCCAGTAATGAACTCGCTGGGCTCTTACTGCCATATTTACTCCCAGACGTGCTAAGATCTCTGTCTTTAGTTTGGGATACTCCTTAGCATCTTGCAGCGCCAAGTCAAAATACGCTTTTTGGGGTTCACCCGATAAATATGGCGCCAGAACCTCTGCCCACTGTGCTGGTGGAAGTCTCTCCCGATCAGCCACCCTCTCAAAAACAGTCAGAAATGCTTCTACATCATCCCCAGGGGTCATCTTCTGCATGGCCCGCCTTACCGCCTTCCTGACGTGAGAATCATCAGTCGGCCCTGGGGTTGGGTGACCGCCCTGCTTTGGATGGCGTCCGCCAAAAGCTGTATCTGTTGTTGCACCTCCTTCTGGTGCTGCTGCGACTTTTGCTGCAACTGGATCTGTTGAAGCAACAGTTTGGTCGTCTCCTGGTGCTGCTGCTGCATGCTCTGCTGGGCCTGCTGTATGCTCTGCTGGCTCTGTAGGTGTTGCTGCTGTATGCTCTGCTGGGCCTGGACCAGGTGCTTAACGAGCTCCTCCATGCTGCCGGACTTCTCTAGCTGGCTGGCAGCCTTCACCCAGGACATCCACCGGTCTTTGTGGCAGGTACACGTGTTCCTGGAATCCTGCACGCACTCTCACTCCAACTGTGGCAAGACGACTCGCTCGGCTCTCCTGAAGGCAGACTCAGGACACACGTTCTCTGGGTTTTTCTTTCTGCTGGTTTATTATCAGCCATAAACTCATGCAGGTTTCGCAGGAAAAGTAAACATGACCCCTCTGGGTTAAACGGGAAAAACAATAAAAAAACAAACAATAACTCAGTCCATAGATGAGTGGGTTCCGCCCGCTCTCGGTAGCATAAACTGCACTACTAAAGTCCTTGTGGAAAGCTCTGCAGCTTCCACTCTCCTGTCTGGAGACTTTCTTCTCCAGACCACACCAGAGAAAAAAAAACAGGACTGAGCTTTTATACATTGCTCAGCCACACCCTTTTAACATATAACATGCTGGCAGATAAATAGAGTAGGTCTTAGTTCACACAGGAGAGCATCCTGTGTGACACATACCTCCCCTCACATATAAAACCAGTGACACTGTCACACTGTATAAGAGCTCTGACTGAGTTATTTGGAGAAGTAAGCTAGGGCTTGTAGCTAGATAGCAGAGACGTTAGATCTGGTTGATATTTCTTCTGAATTGGGGAATGTAATACAACAACCACTATATGTAGCTATTTAGAGCCAAAAATTGATAAAACTACCTAAGGTTCTTTTGGATTTATGGTAACACTCCTGGTAATTTAGTGTAGGCCAGGGTTTATTGTCAGTTTTTGTGAAGGCTTAGGGTATTGAATGTGTAATGCCTGCATCTCTGTTATACTCTGGCAATAACATGGTTAGAATGATAGAATACCTATTATTCTTTGACAAACAAAAGTTAATTTTGCATATACCTGGTGTCCAGTAGCTTTATCACACCTCCACTGTCCAGCATTGTCTAGGTAGCACAAAGGCTAAAGCCTCCCATACACGTAAGGATAATATTGGCCTCACCGCCAATGTTAATAAATTCGTCCGACACTCTAATGTGTATGAAGGCACCAGGCAACTGATTGTCAGGGGCGATGTTGCTCAGACATGACCAATTTCGTACTGCCAATCACTTTCGTCTCCTGAAAATAAGCTGCCGGCAAACAGATCAATCGGTGGCTTTTTCACAGAGAACACAGGAGAGTTTGACCGAATGAACACTCTGTGTATGGGAAAGTCGGCTGAGATGGCTATTGAACTAACAATCGACTGAAGCATCATTTGGTCAACAGCCTTGCATACACTTACTCCTGATGGCACTCCTCTCGCAGTTTGCTCTCCATGCCACCTTCACAGACTGTTCTCCAATGCCCCTTAAACAATGACTGTTCCCCATGGTCCTGTCTCTTTCAGACGACCCTCTATTCCACCATCTATCACACAGACTGATAACAGTGGTCCCATATCTCTATCAGACTGCTCCCCATCTTCCCTCTCCACACAAAATTGTCTCTACGCCCCTGCACATAGACTTCTCCCCTTCCCAAAACATTCTCTATGTGTGTCACTCCCATAGGCTTTACATGCTTCCCCTCCACAGTCTGTAACGGGAAGCTGAACTGTGCTAGTTAGGTTTCCTGAGTTTTGCCTGTACTTATCAGACTGCAGTGCTGCTGGTAAATGACTGCTCAGTTCTTTGTACGAGTGGTCAGCGGGATGTATCAAGAGCATATATAGTGCTAAGGCGCATGGTGCCACTATAAGTGCTAGCCGGTTAGGTAAATGGTAAGAGAGAGAGGAAAGCTCTTAGAAACAAAAGGTATACATGACCTAGCTGCAGAGTAGCTCCCCGACGTGCGTTTCATGTTAGCTTCTTCCTTTGGGGGTCAATGGTCGTGACCATGCGCCTTAGTACTATGTATACTCTTGATACTATGGGACTCATCCCAGATACTATTTACTGCCATTAACTTAATTTGGAATCTTTGAGCATTGTAAATTGTACCCCCTAGTATACTTTACCTATTGGATGTATAAGGTCTGTGTGCATTACTTTCAGTGAGGAGTGGGTTGGTCTATACATCAGTTTTATGAGCACTAACCATGATATCAAATATGTCTGATTGAATACCCATTTTTATTTTCCGGTGTTGAATTTCACACTAGTGTCCTCTCTAAATTAGACCTCTGCATTATTGCACTCAATTTGTGTGCATTTGGATATATACTATATCTTCTTGGATATACAGGTCCTTCTCAAAAAATTAGCATATAGTGCTAAATTTCATTATTTTCCATAATGTAATGATTACAATTAAACTTTCATATATTTTAGATTCATTACACACCAACTGAAATTTGTCAGGTCTTTTATTGTTGTAATACTGATGATTTTGGCATACAACTCCTGATAACCCAAAAAACCTGTCTCAAAAAATTAGCATATCAAGAAAAGGTTCTCTAAACGACCTATTACCCTAATCTTCTGAATCAACTAATTAACTCTAAACACATGCAAAAGATTTCTGAGGCTTTTAAAAACTCCCTGCCTGGTTCATTACTCAAAACCCCCATCATGGGTAAGACTAGCGACCTGACTGATGTCAATAAGGTCATCATTGACACCCTCAAGCAAGAGGGTAAGACCCAGAAAGAAATTTCTCAACAAATAGGCTGTTCCCAGAGAGCTGTATCAAGGCACCTCAATGGGAAGTCTGTTGGAAGGAAACAATGTGGCAGAAAACACTGTACAACGAGAAGAGGTGACCGGACCCTGAGGAAGATTGTGGAGAAGGACCGATTCCAGACCTTGGGGGACCTGAGGAAGCTGTGGACTGAGTCTGGTGTAGAAACATCCAGAGCACCGTGCACAGGCGTGTGCAGGAAATGGGCTACAGGTCCCACTCTGGATGAGCTTAAGGCCGCTATCGAAGCATCCTGGGCCTCCATAACACCTCAGCAGTGTCACAGGCTGATTGCCTCCATGCCACGCCGCATTGAAGCAGTCATTTCTGCAAAAGGATTCCCGACCAAGTATTGAGTGCATAACTGAACTTTATTATTTCATGTTTTTTTTATTTGTTTTTAAAAAACACTTTTATTTTATTAGACGGTTGAAATATGTTAATTTTTTGAGACAGGTTTTTTGTGTTATCAGGAGTTGTATGCCAAAATCATCAGTATTAAAACAATAAAAGACCTGACAAATTTCAGTTGGTGTGTAATGAATCTAAAATATATGAAAGTTTAATTGTAATCATTACATTATGGAAAATAATGAAATTTAGCACTATATGCTAATTTTTTGAGAAGGACCTGTATACTCCTTCACCTCTCGCTTCCTAAAACTCAATGTATACAAAATCAAAATCATCATTTTTTCTCCATCTCACGTATCTTCCCTACCCGATCTATCTATTATGGTAAATGGCATCACGCTCTCTCCAGCACCTGAAATCCGCTGCCTCGGAGTAACTCTCGACTCTGCCCTGTCCTTCCAACCACACGTCCAAACTCTTGCCACCTCCTGTCGCCTCCAACTTAAAAGCATTTCCGGAATTCGTCTCTTCCTCAGCCCTCAATCTACTAAAACTCTTGTGCATGCCCTTATCTCCCACCTTGATTACTGCAACACCCTCCTCTGTGGCCTCCCCATCAACTCTCTTGCACCACTCCAGTCTGTCCTCAACTCTGCTGCCCGACTAATCCACCTCTCTCCTCGCTACTCCCCTGCTTCTCCCCTCTGCAAATCCCTCCACTTGCTCCCAATTCCCTAACGAATCCAGTTCAAACTACTAACACTGACCTACAAAGCTGTCCACAACCTGTCCCCTTCCTATATCTCTGAACTAATCTCCCAATATCTTCCTTCACGTAATCTTCGTTCCTCCCAAGACCTCATACTATCCTCCACACTTATTCATTCCTCACATAACCGCCTTCAAGATTTCTCCAGAATATCCCCCATCCTCTGGAATTCCATGCCTCAACATGTCCGATTATCCACCACCCTCGGATCCTTCAGACGGAACCTGAAAACCCATCTCTTCAGGAAAGCCTACAGCCTGCAAAAACCATTCTGCCACCTCGCCACCACCCGAGCTGCCACCTCGCCACCACTACCACCAGAGCTGCCGCCTCGCCACCACCACCAGAGCTGCTGCGTCGCCACCACCACCAGAGCTGCCGCCACGCCACCACCACCAGAGCTGCCACCTCACCACCACCACCACCACCAGAGCTGCCGCTTCGATACCACCACCAGAGTTGCCGCACCCCCGACCTTCTGTTTCTTTCCCATTATCCCGTAGAATGTAAGTTCGCAAGGACAGGGTCCTCTCCCCTCTGTACCAGTCTGTCATTGTAAATTTGCTTACTGTAAACGGTATCTATAACTTTGTATGTAAGCCCTTCTCATGTACAGCACCATGGAATTAATGGCACTATATAAATAAATAATAATAATATATACTAATTGCTGTTCAAAATATAGCAATCTTTGGACTTCCAATGACTACTATTAGGCCCTAAAAATTTAATCTGGCCTAAATAATTAAATTGGTCTAATTATACTTGGACTCACTACTATCGGAAAATCTCTTTTTTTCTTATTCTTGGTTTTTGTACATTGACTCTCACAAGCACTAACTGTGCAAATATATGTCCTGAGAGAGTCTAACCCCTTTTCTTGATGTAATAAATATGAGTTAAATTCACATAAGGGAAATATTTTTTTGCTCATTTTTTACCACCTTTTCATCCTTTAGATACAAAGAATTTTAATTACCGTACTTCTAAAAGGTGATAACTTAACATACCATAAACTTTAGGCATAGCTACCCCTGTGTGTGCAGATCCGTTTTGTAACTTGTGTTTCCCATTGAAATGTTATATTTTATGTAATTTTTTGTTCAATAAAGACTTATCTATTTTTTTTTTAAATTTGGCACTTGCTTCCGTATGTTTGTAGGGATATGCAAATATGTTATGTAGTTCACACTGCAATTATATACAGCAGTCCATCTATATTACAGCAACTGCTGTGTATAATTGCTGTATCACCTATATAATGTATATAGAGCAGTATCACTTACATAATGTATAGAGAGCAGTCTGTACACATCATATAGGTAATACTGCAACGATTATATATACAATGTAAAAGTGATACTGCAATTATATAAATCAGCAGCAGTATCCTCTATATATTGTATACAGGCTTCTCTATATACAATATATAGGTGATACTGCTACTGCAGTATATACATTACATAGGTTATACTGCTACTACAGCATCACCTACATAACATAATAACATATATACAGCACTAGCAGTATTACATATAGTATCTACAGTACATGGACACATTGACCTTGGCAGGGAGTTACCTAGATACTTGTGCTGAGGGGGAAAGCGATAAGGAGCTGCAGCATGTGCAGCGTCGGACATGCAGAGGAGAAGAGGCTGGAGCGGATCCTTAAAGGGAATCTGTCACCCTAAATTGGCGGGATATTTAAATGATGGCAGTCAGGTCAGATGGGCGGTGTTTTGCGTACTTGCCTTAACATGTTGTTCGCCGCTGTCTCCATTATTTCTGGGAATTGTAGTCATTGCCCTTCATATAACGCGCCTACGCATTGCAATCTGCGGGCAAAGCATACTGCGCGTGCGCAATTCAAGATTGCAATGCGCGGGCGCGTTATATGGAGGGCAACGACTACAATTCCCAGAAATAATGAAGACAGCGGCGAACCATTCCATCAAGTCGGCATTTCAAAATGTCGCTACTTCCCTTCCGAGCCCCGACATGTGCCCATACAGTAGTTTTCTCCCACATATGGGATATCAGCGTACTCAAGACAAATTGGACAACAACTTTTGGAGTCTACTTTCTCCTGTTACCGTTGGGAAAATAAAAAAATTGGGGACTAAAAGATCATGTTTCTGGAAAAAAATATGATTTTTTTATTTTCATGCCCGGGCGTTATAAACTTCTATGTAGTGCTTTGGGGTTCAAAGTGCTCACCACACATCTAGATAAGTTCCTTGTGGGGTCTAGTTTCCAAAATGGGGTCACTTGTGGGGAGTTTCTACTGTTTAGGCACATCAGGGGCTCTGCAAATGTAACATGATGCCCGCAGACCATTCCATCAAAGTAAGCATTTCAAAACGTCACTACTTCCCTTCCGAGCCCCAGCGTGTGCCCGAACAGTGGTTCCCCCCCACATATGGGGTACCAGTGTACTCGTGACAAACTGTACAACAACTTTTGGGGTCCAATTTCTCCTGTTTCCCTTGTAAAAATAAAAAATTGCGGGTTAAAAAAATCAGTTTTTGAGGAAAAAAATGATTTTTTATTTTTACGGCTCTGCATTATAAACTTCTGTGAAGCGCATGGGGGTTCAAGGTGCTCACCACACATCTGGATAAGCTCCTTGTGGGGTCTAGTTTACAAAATGGGGTCACTTGTGGGGGGTTTCTACTGTTTAGGCACATCAGGGGCTCTGCAAACGTAGCAAGATGCCCGCAGACCATTCCATAATGTCGGCATTTCAAAGCTTCACTACATCCCTCCCGACGTGTGCCCAAACAGTGGTTACCCCCCACATATGGGGTACCAGCGTGCTCAGGACAAACTGTAAAACAACTTTTGGGCTCCAATTTCTCCTGTAACCATTGTGAAAATATAAAATAGGGGCTAAAAAAATCATTTTTTGAGAAAAAAAAAATATTTTTTATTTTCAGGGCTCCGCGTTATAAACTTCTGTATAGCACCTGGGGGTTTAAAGTGCTCACTGTGCATCTAGATAAGTTCCTTAGGGGGTCTTGTTTCCAAAATGGGGTCATTTGTGGGGGAGCTCCAAAGTTTAGGCACACAGGGCTCTCCAAACACAACATGGTGTCCGCTAACGATTGGAGCTAATTTTCCATTAAAAAAGTCAAATGTCGCTCCTTCCCTTCTGAGCCCTGCCGTGCGCCCAAATAGTGGTTCCCCCCACATATGGGGCACCAGCATACTCAGAGAAAACTGGACAACAACTTTTGGTGTCCAATTTATCCTGTTACCCTTGGGAAAATAAAAAATAGAGGGCTAAAAAATGATTTTTGAGAAACAAAAATGATTTTTTCATTTTCACTGCTCTGCGTTTATAAACTTCTGTGAAGCACTTGGGGGTTCAAAGTGCTCACTACACATCTAGATAAGCTCCTTGGGGGTCTAGTTTCCAAAATGGGGTCACTTGTGGGGGGTTTCTACTGTTTAGTCACATCAGCGGCTCTGCAAACGCAACACGACGCCCGCAGAACATTCCATCAAGTCTGCATTCCAAAATGGCGCTCCTTCCTTTCTGAGCTCTCCCATGTGCCAAAACAGTGGTTCCCCCCACATATGGGGTATTGATGTACTCAGGACAAATTGCACAACAACTTTTGTGGTCGAATTTCTCCTGTTACCCTTGTGAAAATAAAAAATAGCGGACTAAAAAATCATTTTTTGAGGAAAAAAATGATTTTTTTTTTATTTTCACTGCTCTGCGTTATAAACTTCTGTGAAGCACTTAGGGGTTCAGAGTGCTCACAACTAGTGTTGAGCTTTCCAATACTGCAAATATTGGGTATCGGCCGATATTCGCTGTATCGGAATTCCGATTCTGAGATCCGATATTTTTGTCATATCGGATACCGGAATTGGAGTATTCCTCTAAAGTCTATGGGGAGTTCCTGTGTCACAGAACGAAGTACGTGACACAGGAACTTCCCGAAAGTGTCACTGTCAGTGTCGGTCGGGTCTGTCAGGTGTCAGCAGCACTTACCTGGCAGAGATCCCCGGAAGTCACGTCCATCCATCCATCCAGGCCGGCCATTACCCTCTCCCTGGCGGTCACGTGCAGCATCTCGCGATAACTGCATGGGCTGACGGGTACTGGGTAATCTCGGCCAGCTGTACTCTCGCGACAGCTGGCCGTAAACCAGTCCGATGACATCACCGCCGGGGAATCAGCTCTGGTAAGCAGCTCTGCTCTTTGTGGATGTCAGGCTCAGCCTGGCATGCAGATGTAACAGAGCTGGACTCGTCGTGGGACACTCGTGATTTTGGACTGCGTCGGACAGGGAGTATTTGTGTTGGTTTGTTATTTTGGTTTTTTAACAGGAGATCGATGGCGTCGCAGGATGAGCGTACAATAAAAATAATGAAAACTGTGTTGTGTTTTATTTCATTAAAAGACTTTTTTCTGGCTGTGTATTTTTTTACAAATTTTCAACCTTTATGATTAATAATGAATCGTTGTCTTATTGACGCCTCTCCATTATTAACCGGGCTTATTGTCACCGTTCAATCAAAGGTGACATTAACCCCTCATTACCCCGCTTGTCACTGCTACAGGGCAAGTGGGAGGAGCCGGGTAAAGTGCCACAATTGGCGCATCTTTGGATGCGCCATTTGTGGGGCTGCTGCAGCCTGGCATTTTTAGGCTGTTGAGGGCCAAAATCCATGGGCCTTGACAGTCTTTTAATACCAGGCCGCAGCAGTCTGCTTTTTACTTGGCTGGTTAACAAAAATAGGGGGACCCCCACGCCATTTTTTTTCGAGGGGATCCCCTATTTTTGTTAACCAGCCAAGCTAAGCAGACTGCTGTGGCCTGGTATTATCAGGCTTGCAAGGTCCATGGATATTGGCTCCTTAACAGCCTGAAAAACCAGGCCTTAGTAGTCTGCTTTATCAGGCTGGTTAATAAAAATAGGGGGACCCCACGCCATTTTTTTTCGAGGGGATCCTCTATTTTTGTTAACCAGCCAAGCTAAGCAGACTGCTGTGGCCTGGTATTATCACGCTGCAAGGTCCATGGATATTGGCTCCTTAACAGCCTGAAAAACCAGGCCTCAGTAGTCTGCTTTATCAGGCTGGTTAACAAAAATAGGGGGAACCCCACGCCATTTTTTTTTCGAGGGGATCCCCTATTTTTGTTAATCAGTTCACTTCAGGTCAGCCGGGATTCCCTCTGACGTCACTGATGCTTTGGGTGTCCCTGGCTGACCTGAAGTGAAAGTGGGAAGCAATCAATTATGCTAACCACTTCCTCTCCTGTCAGCCGGGAGAGGAGCTCATTCATTCGGGGGTTTACTGTGAGGCTGGCAGCATTAGCTGCGGTCTCTGCAGTAAACATTAACCCTTTCAGAAGGATTACATCGGGGACCTGACTGAACATCGGATAGGTAAGAATAATGTTGCTTTATTATTTTATTTTTATTACAGTTGAACAAGGGCTTCACAAGTAATGGCAGTAAAATAAAATATGGTCAAAAACTGTGTGTTTATTTCATTAAAATGATTTTTAATTAAAGTGTGTGTGTTTTATTTTTATTTCATACAATAGGATTAATAATTGATAGTTGTCTAATTGACAGCTCTCAATTATTAACCTGGCTTAAACTCACCTTTCAATAGCAAGGTGGCTTTAACCCCTTATTAACCCATTCGCCACAGCTACAGGGCAATGGGAATAGACGGGCAAAGTGCCAGAAAGGGCGAATCTAATTATAGATTTGCCTTTTCTGGGGTGTCTGGGGGCAGATGTTAGTAGCCGGGGGGGCAAAAATAATGGTCCCTCTCTGGGCTATTATTATCTGCCCCCACTCGCTGGCTTTGTCTGTCTGGTTGAGAAAATAGGGCAGGAGCCCAAGCATTTTTTTTCAACAATTTTACACCTCATATATATATATACATGTCATTGAATTTGTGACACATATATATATATATATATATATATATATATATTTATTTATATTTACAGCACATACACTTCTACATAGTATAACCGCCGCTAATTTAATTGCCGGCTTTTGTGAAAATACAGAACTCGACATGAAATGACACATGGTTTACATAGAGTTAACCATGTAATTTCATGTAGTTTGATATATGGTTTTCACTAACAATTACATGAGTGTATGTGTGCAAAATTTGATACATGTAGGGGTTAATTAAAGGTGTAAATTCGTAGCAAAAAAATGTGGGTTTTTTTACAACGAATTTACACCTTTAATTAACCCCTACATGTGTCAAATTTTGCACACATACACTCATGAAATTGTTAGTGAAAACCATATATCAAACTACATGAAATGACATGGTTAACTCTATGTAAACCAAGTGTCATTTCATGTCGGGTGCTTCTGTCTTTCACAAAAGCCGGCATTACCCGGCAATTGAATCAGAGGCTATTTTACTATGTAGAAGTGTATGAACTATAAATATATGTATATATATATGTCACAATGACATGTGTATATATATATATATATATATATATATATATATATATATGTATTCTATGTGTGTATATCTAGTGTTTACAAGGAAAGAAAGAGGTTTTTTTAATTCCGATATTTCTGTCCCATTGACTTGCATTGGGTTTCCGGTATCGGATCGGCGATACCCGATACTTTTTGAGTATCGGGCCGATCCAATCCGATCCGATATTTTAGGATATCGGGCAGTATCGCTCAACACTATTCACAACAAATCTAGATAAGTTCCATAAGAGGTCTAGTTTCCAAAATGGTGTCACATGTGTTTTTTTTTTCACTGTTTAGGCACACAGGGGCTCTCCAAACGAGTCATGGTGTCCGCTAGCGATTGGAGCTAATTTTCCATTCAAAAAGTCAAATGGCGCTCCTTCCCTTCTGAGCCCTACCGTGGTCCCAAACAGTGGTTTATGACCACATATGAGGCATCTGCGTACTCAGGAGAAATTGCCCAACAAATTTTTGGAGCCATTTTATCCTGTTGCCCATGTGAAAATGAAAAAACTGAGGCTAAAATAATTTTTTGTGAAAAAAAAGTACTTTCTTTTTTTTACGGATCAATTTGTGAAGCACCTGGGGTTCAAAGGGCTCACTATGCATCTAGATAAGTTCCTTGGGGGTCTAGTTTCCAAAATGGGGTCACTTGTGGGGGAGCTCCAATGTTTAGGCACACAGGGACTCTCCAAATGCAACATGGCAACAGCTAAATATTCCAGCATATTTTCTATTCAAAAAGTCAAATGGCGCTCCTTCCCTTCTGAGCCCTGCCGCGCACCCAAACAGTGGTTTTTGACCACATATGAGGTATCCGTGTACTCAGGAGAAATTGCCCAACAAACTCTAGGATCCATTTTATCCTGTTGCCCATGCAAAAATGAAAAAATTGATGCTAAAATAAAATTTTTGTTGGAAAAATTAAAATGTCCATTTTTTCCTTCCACGTTGCTTTAGTTCCTGCGAAGCACCTGAAGGGTTAATAATCTTCTTGAATGTAGTTTTGAGTAGCTTGAGGGGTGCAGTTTTTAAAATGGTGTCACTTTTGGGTATTTTCTACCATATAGACCCCTCAAAGTGACTTCAAATGTGAGGTGGTCCCTAAAAAATGGTTTTGTAAATTTTGCTGTAAAAATGAGATATCACTGGTCAACTTTTAACCCTTATAACTTACTAACAAAAAAAAATTTGGTTCCAAAATTGTGCTGATGTAAAGTAGACATGTGGGAAATGTTATTTATTAAACTATTTTGTGTCACATATCTCTCTGGTTTAACAGAATAAAAATTCAAAATTTGAAAATTGCGAAATTTTCAAAATTTTCGCCAAATTTCCATTTTTTTCACAAATAAACACAAAAATTATCGACCTAAATTTACCACTAACATGAAGCCCAATATGTAACGAAAAAACATTCTCAGAATCGCTAGGATCCGTTGAAGCGTTCCTGAGTTATTACCTCATAAAGGGACACTGGTCAGAATTGCAAAAAATGGCAAGGTCATGAAGGGGTTAAAGGCCCCGTGGCCACTTTGCAATTTAGAGCCACAGGTTTACGGGGCAAATGCTGGCCTGGGCAGATTATCAATCCAGGCCTGATGAGTACACTTCAAGTGCAAATCAGTGGAGGTTGGAACGTATGTTAATTCTATACCTTTTTTTGTCTATGAAAGCACACACACACACTATTATCATTTAGTGGAATATATTTATTTTCCCATAACCAAAATAACTTTCCTTGCTTCTATTGTATATGCAACAAAGGCCACAACTACACATTGCTTTCAGCTCCTTTTGGTATGAGCCTTTCTATGCAGAGGATTGCATAATAATAGTAATAATAATAATAATAGTATCCTACAATGCCGTGTTGTTTTATATAACATATTCAGGCTTTATACTCTCAAGGATGCTTTGTAAGGCTATATAAAGGTGAGCCCTGGGTAAACACAGACTGCATCTGAAAAGGAGCTTGTGATGCTCCTGTGGAATCTGCACTGTCATATCTGCTCACATGTCTTTTCCTAGCATGGGATTCTCCTGTGTCTGTCACATTTCAGAATGAAATGCTTCCAATTCTTAGCTTTATTGTGGTTCCCAGATGTTTAGCAGTTCAACAGTGATAATGATGTCTTCCTTAAGTTACATGTGATTGAGCTCTAAATACCACAGTTCAGCAGTGGTGGCAAATAAGATTTTGGGTGAGATAGTCAAACAATTGCCTTGTAATAGAAAACACTTGTCCTTAGAGAGGACAAAGAGAACACGCCTAGGGATCTTGACACATTTTTCTTCTAAAGTAGTGAAAATCAGTTTATAAAAATCTATCTGTCCATCCATCCATACATCCATCCATCCATTAATCTATCTAGCCAGCCAGTCAGTCAGTGAGGTCTGAGGGGCAGTGAAAATGTTGAAACGGTTAAAAAACAGTGCTGAATGGAAGGAAACGCTGCATGGGACAGACCTATAGAAGCATCTCGGACTCCCTGATCGCTTTTGAGAACAATGGTGTCACACCTTTACTCCACTTTTAAAGGACTGACAATAAAACATTCACAATTGATGAGAAATTGGAGTTTACAGGAAAAAAATGTCAAGAAACATTGTTTCCTGTATAGCGACTTGTATATAAGGCACAATTTAAAAAAAGATTAAAAAAATGATAATTTAAGTAAACCAAAAGTGAATGTTTCATTAAAAATTGGAAATTTCAGTGTAATTTATAAAGGAAGCAAGAAGTACCAAAAATTAGAGACTCAGAAACACTCTGTATTGGACATAAAGGAGGGCCTCGTACACATTCTGTTCAAATTGTCATGTAGTCGTACTCATAAACTCATAAAGGCTATGCAGTGAATGCAAATCCTCCCAAAAATTACAAGCAGGGTCATGCATAAACCCGAAGGCACCAAATGTAGTGCCTCATTCAAATATTGTGAGCAAAGTGTAGTTGTAGTACTCGTACACTCATAAAAGCTCTGCACCCAGTGCAAAACCTGCCAATAATTACAAGCAGGGACATCCATACATCCTTAAAGACACCAACTGTAGTGCCTCATAAAAAATTAAGAAAGTGTAAATGTGGTACTCTTACACTTAAAGGCTTTGCACATAGTGCAAAGCCAGAAAAAGTAGAAAAACATTCATAGACCTTAGTAGGCAACAACTAGCGGGCCTCATTCAAATATTGAACATTAAAAACACTTTAAGTGCTACTGTCATCTGGTGTTGTGGAAAAGTCTGGTCTAATCCAGTCTTTGTTCATTTTTATAATAGTGACACTGTCAGTACTTTCTGCTGAAAAGTCTGTTATGACCCCTCCCTACTCCAGTGGCTCTAAAAACCCGCAGCACAACACCTCCAAGGCATAGAGGGACAGCTCATGCCAGGTGTCCAGCTTTGAGACCCTATAGCTGAAGGTCGCAGATGAATTTAAGAGTATGCTGGTTTTATTAGCCAGGTATTGCTTGACCATCTTTACAAACTTTTACCTCCTTGTCAAAAATACTTGGTCATCAAGCCCTTTATGCTGTGCTGGTGTCATTGAATTGGCTCAAATCCTTTCACAGTGTACCCCTGCCTCTGCTGTGTGTCTCGCTTACCTTTCCTCCTTGGTTGGTCAAGGAAGCTTGCCCCCTGCCGCTAGTGTTGTCCGATGGGAATTTTTTTAACATATTTTCCACAATGGTCTTCTGGTATAGCACCATTTTACAAGACCTTTCTGCCTCAGGAAGAAGAGATGCAAAGTGCTGCTTGTAGCGTGGGTCTAGCAGGGTGAACAACCAGTACTCTTTTTGGCCAAGGTGAATGAAATGCGAGGGTCACGGGAAAGACAGCAGTACATAAAGTCTGCCATATGTGTCATGGTCCCTACAGCCAACAGTTCCATAGGAGATGGAGGATAAGGAGGAGCAGGAAGGAGTGCAGGAATGGGTGTAGGAGGTGGAAGAAACCCTGATAGAAGTAGGGTTAGCAATCCTAGCCATTGGTAGCACATGTGCTGTGCCAGGATGGAACTCGGCCCCATCCTCCACAATGTTCACACAGTGTACCTTCAGGGAAATATTGCATCTCTGGCCACAAGAGCTAGTTCACATGTCGGTCGTTAAGTAGACAATCCCAGTAACTGTTTTGGTAAGGGAATGGGTGATGTTCATGGACATGTGCTGGTGCAAGGAGGGGATGCCACATTGGAAGAAATAGGTAGGAAGTGGAGGTAGGGAGCTGCAAACGTTATCCAAATAAATCCAAATGAGGGAGAGTCCAATTGTAGAGATAGGGTGGGTGCTCGTTTCGCTGGTGAGAACAGCAATGGTAAAAAACAAACAAACAAAGGAATGTATCCGGCACACCAACCCATGTAAAATAAAAATAAACTTTTATTCAAACAGTATTAAAAATATGGGAAACACCTTACGCGTTTCTAGCACGTTAAAAGTGCCCTTACTCATAGGATATAAAAACACACTGACATAAACCATTAAATACACAGAAAGAGCCAATCACAAAAAAAATCCAAAGTGATATAATATTGCAACCTGTGAAAAAACTAAATGAAAAAAAAAATTAAATGTCAAAAAATATAAAACAGATAATTTCTTAGATTCATACCTTTGGGGTATTTGGTATCAAGCTTTAGAATGCTTCACGTATAGTCAGAAGCTTTTGTTTGTTACCTTCTCAGACAGGATTATGAACCTTCTCAAATGCAAAAAAAGCAAACTTGGAAACATCTCCTTTGTGAAGATTGACGAAATGCTTGGCGGCACCTGAATAAGGTTGGCTTCACATTAGCTTTAGTTTGTGCAGCGTTTCATCCGCAGTAATCAGCATGCATCATCTTTCTCTATCTTTAACATGGTGCACGCTGGTGCATGCTTTTGCATCAGTTAGCACGCGTCTGCGTATGTAAGCGTTGTTTTTCTTTGTGCGGCGGGTTCCGGTGAACGCAACATGTTGGATTTTTTGTAGCGTCAAAAATCCGGCAAATATGCGCATCCATGTGCATGCACAGGACTGCGGAAAATAACCGCATTGCAGTCTATGAGTACGCATGCGTGCACTTGGAAATGCGTATAAACATGTGTCATGGAAATACATATATGTATTTCATATATTCAAAGTATATTCACATATATGTATTCACAATTCACAGTTAGATAGATCTCACTTGCTAAAAAACCCTGTGCTCACATATTTCTAGGCCAGCTATAATCAGTCGTTTTAAAGAAATCTGGCCTTCATAAGGCCTTCATAAGGCCTTCATAAGGAACGTACAAAAAGTCTTATTAGATATCTGTTGTTTACATTATAGTTATGCAAGACAACTAGGTCAAGAGAATATAAACAATAATTCTGCAACTTCAGCTCTTTTAATCATGATTATCATAATTATCATATTTACACTAGAACAGCCAATAATCTAGCAGCTTTTAATTGTATGTTAATTGACTAACCAGCCCCTTTTTGTAAACGTATAAAACCTTGAATGAATAATAAATGTATGTCTTTGACGAACTGTTATACTGACACTTGCGTTGTGGACAGTCCTCATTTCGTTCTGAGCGCTCAAAAAGACATTAAATAGAGATTTGGACATGGCAAGCAGCAAACACGGAAGGATATTTTTATCCTAATTAAATTTCCATATCACATGTGTTCTATGCATATGCGCTTATTAATGAGTTGCACCAGGAAGTGATTCATCCACCTGATAATTGAGAGCTATATAAAAGGAAGTGCGTACACAACAAGCCCAAAACTCTCTGGACTCTGGATGAAAACACAACACTGGCTATGTAAGTATGCAACCGAAAATGTCTGTCTCTCTCACGATTAATTTTAGATGTGTCGCTTGGTCTGGCTCCTGTCTGGCTCATGGTTGGCTCCTGTTTGGCTCCTGGTTGGTTCCTGGTGCTGCTTTCTGTCGTGGTGAGGACAAGACTGTCTATATGTAAGTATAGAAGCTTTGGAAATGTCTCTCTCTGAATGTTTTTTCTGTTCTTGTAGACTGGATGATTCTCTTGGGTGCAGTGGGTGTCTCTCCTGGTGCAGCGTTTTTCCTGTGGTCGTCTCCTGGTGCTGTGGTGGGCTCCTGCTGCTGCTGTATGTCCCTGGCCTGCCCTGACTGCTGTGGTGTAGGACTTCTGCCTGTAATGAAAGTATTTTTTTCCCTTTTTTTAATCATTACAAGTTTAATTTTTCTTCTGTTTTTTTTTCTGCAGTGTTCCACTTGGCTGCTGCTTGCTGTTTTAACTATATCCTCCACTGAAGAACACACTTCTTCCCAGGGTGGACAGACAAAGATTATGTAATCACCTTCGCTTTACTGATGGTCATGTATTGAGTAGCAATACTCCACATGTGTTAACATTTAATTTCTTTACAGGTACTTGGCAGTGATGAGGAGCAGTCAAGTGGAGGGGATTCTTCCAAGGGTCGTCGGGCTCATGTGTCTCAGGAGGAAAGACGGGGTGTAAGTATTTGTTTCATCAGAGTTTGAATACAGTCTGTGCATTTTCACTTAAAATTTTACTTTTCTATTTTATCTATAGGTTTCACAATGGGACCAAGCCACACTGGATATAGATAATGACCAACTCATCCACCTAGTGCATGAGCGAGGACCGTTGTAGAACACCCGTGACTGTCAGCACTCCGTAATGTGTTTATCCGACGACTCTAGGAAGCAGGGCCGGATTAAGAACATGATGGGCCTGGAGCTGAAGGGGCGGGGCAAGGGGTGGGGCCAAACACGGCAATTCACAAAGGCCAAAATGTAACGTAAAATATATAAACAAAGTAAATATATGATACATGCCTAATATAAATACAGTGGATATAGAAAGTCTGTTATGGTTATCACGCTGATAGTAACTTATGAGGCAAATAAACAGGGTTATTCACTGAACGCTAAACTGTGTTTTATCGTAAATAAATCAAACTGGTAGAAGAAAATTAAACTACATATTCACTTTTCATGCTTTTTTGCTTGCAAATTCCTCAATTGTAGAATCAAGATTAAGCTCATTCAGCAATCTATTTTCAATACATAACAGAGAGAGGGCATTTAAACGCTCCTGGCCCATTCTAGTATATGGTGCAGCATTGAATGTCCCATAGTAATATAGGGCAACATTGAGAGGCCCATTCTAGTATATAGCGCAGCATTGAATGTCCCATAGTAATATAGGGCAACATTGAGAGGCCCATTCTAGTATATAGCGCAGCATTGAATGGCCCATAGTATATATAGCGCAGCATTGAGAGGCCCATTCTAGTATATGGTGCAGCATTGAATGTCCCATAGTAATATAGGGCAACATTGAGAGGCCCATTCTGGTATATAGCGCAGCATTGAATGGCCCATAGTATATATAGCGCAGCATAGAATGGCCCATAGTATATATAATGCAGCATTGAGAGGCCCATATAGCGCAGCATTGCATGGCCCATAGTATATATAGCGCAGCATTGAATGGCCCATAAGTATATATAATGCAGCATTGAGAGGCCCATATAGCGCAGCATTGCATGGCCCATAGTACATATAGCGCAGCATTGAATGGCCCATAGTTGCGCAGCATTGAATGGCCCATAGTATATATAATGCAGCATTGAATGGCCCATAGTATATATAGCGCAGCATTGAATGGCCCATAGTATATATAATGCAGCATTGAGAGGCCCATATAGCGCAGCATTGCATGGCCCATAGTATATATAGTGCAGCATTGAATGGCCCATAAGTATATATAATGCAGCATTGAGAGGCCCATATAGCGCAGCATTGCATGGCCCATAGTATATATAGCGCAGCATTGAATGGCCCATAGTATATATAATGCAGCATTGAGAGGCCCATATAGCGCAGCATTAAATGGCCCATAGTATATATAATGCAGCATTGAATGGCCCATAGTATATATAGAGCAGCATTGAATGGCCCATAGTATATATAATGCAGATTGAGAGGCCCATATAGCGCAGCATTGCATGGCCCATAGTATATATAGCGCAGCATTGAATGGCCCATAGTATATATAATGCAGCATTGAGAGACCCATATAGCGCAGCATTGCATGGCCCATAGGATATATAGCGCAGCATTGAATGGCCCATAGTATATATAATGCAGCATTGAGAGACCCATATAGCGCAGCATTGCATGGCCCATAGTATATATAATGCAGCATTGAGAGACCCATATAGCGCAGCATTGCATGGCCCATAGTATATATAGCGCAGCATTGAATGGCCCATAGTATATATAATGCAGCATTGAGAGACCCATATAGCGCAGCATTGCATGGCCCATAGTATATATAGCGCAGCATTGAATGGCCCATAGTATATATAATGCAGCATTGATTGAGACCCATATAGCGCAGCATTGAATGGCCCATAGTATATATAGCGCAGCATTGAATGGCCCATAGTATATATAATGCAGCATTGAGAGACCCATATAGCGCAGCATTGAGAGGCCCATAGTATATATAATGCAGCATTGAGAGACCCATATAGCGCAGCATTGCATGGCCCATAGTATATATAGCGCAGCATTGAATGGCCCATAGTATATATAATGCAGCATTGAGAGGCCCATATAGCGCAGCATTGCATGGCCCATAGTATATATAGCGCAGCATTGAATGGCCCATAGTTGCGCAGCATTGAATGGCCCATAGTATATATAGGGCAGCATTGAGAGGGCCTCTCAATGCTGCCCTATATATACTATGGACCATTCAATGCTGCGCTATATACTAGAATGGGCCTCTCAATGCTGCGCTATATATACTATGGGCCATGCAATGCTGCGCTATATGGGCCTCTCAATGCTGCCCTATATTACTATGGGCCATTCAATGCTGCGCTATATACTAGAATGGGCCTCTCAATGCTGCCCTATATTACTATGGGCCATTCAATGCTGCGCAACTATGGGCCATTCAATGCTGCATTATATATACTATGGGCCATTCAATGCTGCCCTATATATACTAGAATGGGCCTCTCAATGCTGCGCTATATATACTATGGGCCATTCAATGCTGCGCTATATATACTAGAATGGGCCTCTCAATGCTGCCCTATATATACTATGGGCCATTCAATGCTGCCCTATACATACTAGAATGGGCCTCTCAATGCTGCATTATATATACTATGGGCCATTCAATGCTGCCCTATATATATTATGGGCCTGCAATGCTGCTTAAAATGGGCCTTCAATGCTGCCCTATATTACTATGGGCCATTCAATGCTGCGCTATATACTAGAATGGGCCTCTCAATGCTGCCCTATATTACTATGGGCCATTCAATGCTACTGATGGAATTTGTCAGAAACCACACACTTTACAACACAAACCTGTGCAGAGACTTCAGGTTTCTCCATCTGCTTTCACTGTAATATGGCTGGGATTCTTGTAACAGCACACACACCTCTGCCTGCCTGTCTCTAACTCTCTCCTCCAGACAGGGACCGTCACTACAACACACTGAACACAGGGCAGGATGCCAATAGGCAAAGATGGAAGAAGACAGTGCATGGATGAGGACAAGTGAAAGGTGAGCTGTGACTGGCTGCTCTGTGGTCACATGTTCTGCCTTCATTTACATCCTGCTTCTGTATTGGGTGAATGAGATAACACTGTGCTGCTGCCGACTCCTCTCCTACAGTACTTTCAGCGGCAGCTTTCGTCTCTCCCCCTCCAGCACACAGTCTCTCCTGGCTCCTCACCTCCCCCTCCACCACCAGACTGACGTCAGCAGCACAGGGAAGGGAGGAGAGCAGAGAGCAGCCGCGGATGGGCCTATCTCTAACAAGGGGCCTGGAGCTGCAGCTCCATCAGCCCCTACGTTAATCCGGCCCTGCTAGGAAGAAATGGCAACATTGCTGCTGCCTGGTTGGAACCGTGCCACGCCGCAAGCCAGAACTGATTTTGGTAAGTGTTACAATGTGGTCTGAAACAGCATTGAACCTGTGAATGGATGTGCATTGTTTACTATTAAATGTTTTTTCCCCCTTCACAGTGAAGCGACTCAAAATCCATTGGCGCTCGATGAAGGACCGCTTCAACAAGGACTTGAGAGAGGAGGTTCGGGTTCGAAGTGGTTCTGCTGCAAGGTTTAGAAAATACAAGTACCACCGTGACCTTGCCTTTCTGAGGCCTGCGCTTGCTCGGCTAACGTGTATATATTTATATATATATATATATATATATATATATATATATATAATGTATATATAGTTTTTTCTTTTGACTAAGGCTACTTTCACACATCAGGTTTTTTCCGACAGGCAGGATCCGGCTATTTTTAGAAAAACTGGATCCGGCAAAATCTGCCTCCGGAACCGTTTTTTTCTCATTGACTTGTATTAGCGCCGGATCGCACCGCATGGCCTCCCGTTTCTTCCGTTTTTGGTGAAAATTTTAATTCTGGCATCAGGAAAAACGGCTACAGTAACAGTTTTTGTCTGCGTCAAAAAACCGGACAGCGCCGGATGCAGCGCTTCCAGCTTTTTGCTACAATGGAAGTCGATGGGCGCCGGAATGCGCCGGATCCGGAAAAAGATTTTTAAGTCTGAGCATGCTCAGATCCAATTGGCCAGCCCCCAGGAAACATATATAAACAATGCTAGTGAGGCCCTCAGCCATTTACCAGCCAGCAAGACAGGCAGCCACAGAGGCCACAGCCACAGAGCAGCCACAGAGCAGCTGCCGCCACAGAGCAGCCACAGAGCAGTCACAGCCACAGAATGGCCACAGAGCAGCCACAGAAACCTGCCAGCCAGACAGCTACAGCCAGCCAGCGGCAGACATATCTTCTTTTGGGAGCCCTCCCCCGTGTCGGCAGCGCTGTGAGGTAAATAATTTGTTTTGTTGTTAATGATGCTCCCTTTTTTTGCCATGTTTAATATCTATCTCTATCTCTATCTCTTGTGTGTGTATGTGTAATATATATATATATATATATATATATATATCATTTTTTGTATACCAGGAAGCTGCAGCAGCAGAAGAGGTGCTTCCAGAAGAAGACCGAAGTGGTGGAGAGATCCAATTGGTAAGTTTCTTGCATGCATCGCAGAACCACATCATCACACTACACACAACACATAAAAAAACAGATTATTACAGACATCACACTGCACACAATACATATGCCTACATCCAAGCACATAATTTTTTTTTATAGTCTTCTGATTCTGGTGCTCGATCCAGAGGTCCTCAAAGCGCCTCCCAGGGTCGGCGGCGGCAGGGCGGTCGCCATCGGGTAAGTACCTTTTTTTTTTTTCTACTTTATGTTGTTGTTGCTTTGAGCCTAATGTTTTTGTTTTTTTGTCTTTTTTAACAGGCTTCACAGCGTGCTCCTGACTTGGACGGTGAGGAGGCCATGCTAGATATCGACCTCCTCATCGATCTGATCCGAGAGCGGGAGCCGCTGTGGAACATGGGGGACCGCTGCCATGCTGATATCATTGTGAGAAGCAAATATGCCAACAACTTGTGGACAACTGGGAGGACCTCAATGTTTGGGCCCAGATTCATAAGCATAAGTAAACCCAGCTCAGTTATATTGCTGGATGTAAAGTGTTGTATAATAACCAATTTGTGCTTTCACTTATCGCTTCAAGAGGGAGTACAGCAAAGAGATGCAGGCCCCAAGTGGATCTGGAGGACGCATGAGCAAGTACAAATATGCGAATGCCCTGTCTTTCCTCCGGTCAACGATGGTGAGCAGAAGGTAAATATTACCCACCCCATTTAATAAAAAATGTTCACATGTCTAACAATTTTTTGGGGTTGCAGCCAGGGCCATGCAATATCAATATATTAATTATATTTTTTTCTCTTTATTCCACGGCACCATCAGCAGCACTCAGGAGCCTGCACAGTTGAACCCTTCTGGGGCGATCCCTCAAGAGTCCGCCACCGAGGGACACTTCGACAGTCCCAGCCCATCTGCACCTTCCCAGCCTTCCCTCACATCTGATCCCTCGGTCCCATCTACCAGCGCTGGAGCATCGTGACTGATTGCATTGCATGATTCTGCTGGTGAAGCTTTTCCTTTACCCCACCCCTCTGCTGCTGCCACCTCTAGTACACCTGTGGGTTCTGGGCGGCAGCGCCAGAGGGGTCAGGAAAAGGGCTATGTGCCCGAGTTCTTGCATCTGAATGCATCCTTCCAGAACTGTCTGAAACTGTTGTCTGAGCAAATGACCGCAGGATTTAATTTGCTCAACAACAGTATTCTTGAGTTGCGCACACTTCTGGTTAGGATGCATTCAGATGCAAGTAAATCTCCAAACCACACATTTTTCCAGTCAGTACTCGAGCGTGTGGATAAGCTATCTCCTGACGAGCAGATGCATGTAATGCAATCATGCCAGTCTGCTCTAGCACATGTTAGCTCCCTCCACCCACTCTGGTCGTTCCTCCCACACTTGCCCTCCCTCCAGCCACTGTCCCTCCTCCCCCTCCTATTCAATACCAACATCCTGCCCCACACCAGCATCCTGCCCCGTTCCAGCATCCTGCCCCATACCAACATACCGCCCCGTACCACTTCCCAACCACATCATCTGCGCCTCCACTCCCTGCCCAATCCTCCTCTCCACCCACCACCTCTTCTGCCTCCCAATCCATCGACTCCACCCCTCAAAGCTTCCAAATTCCCAATACTACTCTCGGTTTCATTATTATTATTGTCACGCTCACGCCCTTGCTGATGGGTGTGAGCCAAGGGGGTTGTGGCCCCACTGTGCCACAAACCAGACTACCCTGGAAGGGGCGTGACTATGACAGCTGCCTCGGTCTTCACAGGAGCCTCTGATGGTGAGGCCAGGCTTGTGCGGCACGCAGCTGCCAGGTGCCAGGTGCACTCCAGGGTGGTGTCTGGCTGTGGCTGCTAATCCCACTTGGTGAGATGGTGGCACAGCAGAGACACAGGGCAGGCTGGCATGGATGAGACACAGGGCAGGCTGGCACAGATGAGGCATAGGGCAGGCTTGCACAGATGAGACACAGCAGGCAGGCACAGTCGAGACACAGGGCAGGCAGGCACGGATGAGACACAAGGCAGGCAGGCCCTGTTCACACAGCAAATGTAGATACTGGAACTGACTGGAAGGAATAGTGTGTTGAGAACCAGGTAGAGACAGACAGAAAGGAATGGAGTATGGAGGAACAGGTAGAGACCTGTTCACACAGGAGAAGAACCGCAAGGCTGCGGAGAAGGGCTGTAGAGCCGCAAGAGATTGCTGCACCAACAGGAGCAAAGCAGAACGGAACCACAAAATATGCGGAGAGGAGCTGCAGCTGCAGGAGCAAAGCGGAACCGCAAGATATGCGGAGAGGAGCTGCAGCAAGAGATTACTGCAGCTGCATGAGTGAAGCAGAGCAGAACCACAAGATATGCGGAGAAGAGCTGCAGCAAGAGATTGCTGCAGCGACAGGAGCTAAGCAGAGCGGAACCTTTTATGATTTGGTAACCGAGGAGGATAATAGGAAAATAGGCTAGGCAACCAGACACCCAGAGTGGTTGGTAACTTAGCGGATTGCAGACCCCTAAACTGACAACACAACTAGAATTAGCCGTGGGACGTACCTACGATGCCCTAGACGCCTCGAACAGCCAAAGAGTTAACTAAGCCTAAAGAGAGAAAGGGGAAAGCTATACTGCCCCGGAGTAGAGCTCCCAAAGGAATAGATAGCCCCCAAACATATATTGCCAGTGAGACAGATGAAGCACAAAACACAGACAGAAAATAGGGTAAGCAAATGCTGGGTCCCAAACTGTCTGGATAGAACAGGACAGGAAAGGAATTGGGAAACTGACAGATTTGTTGGAATTTATCTGCAATTTCCAGCCAACTCTCCGTTGTGGGATGTGGTATAAACTCGCCTTGTAAAGAGTCCCACAATGCACGGCATGTTTGCTTCACAATTCCAGAGATGGTCGAAATCTTAAGTCTGAACTGGAAATGGAGTGACGAAAGGGATTCTCAAGTTGCAAGGAATCTGTGAAAAAAAAAGGTGACAAATGAGTTCAAAATAACAGCAATAACATTACAGTTATAAGTCAGCTTTAACAGTTGGAGATACTATAAAAAGAATTATTAAAAACTACCAGCAACAACATTACAGTTAGAAGTGTGCTTTAAAAGGAGGAGATACAATAAATATGGCTTACCGAAGAGTCACCATCAGACGCTTCGCCGGTGAAATGGAGAAGCGACAATATGTGTCACTTCTTCTGATGAGGTGTCCAATTCGTTCCACCAATAAATCAAAGTTCTCCATTTGCATCCGAACATATGAGAAAAATCTCTCAGGGCTTCCTCGTAGCTCCATGTATAGTGTAGAATACACCCCACGCGTCATTCTCTGGGCTGTGATGGGGTGGATCCACAAACGTCGTCGGCACAGACGCATGATGCACTGCTGTCTCTCTCGCTCCTTCTCCAGAACAATCGCTTTCAAACGATTCGCCTCAACAGTAAAATCCACAATAATCTTCAGAATGTTTGCTATCACGCCTTCCATCTTCACCAGCCACTACTACCTCTCTACAACCTGCACTTGCTTCTCTACAACCTGTCAAAGATGGGCTGTAGGAACATTGTATATATAGGTTTTCAGTAGCCAATCACATTTGGGAGCCTCCCATGGGCGTTTTTAAAAACCGGAACAGTCGTAAAATTGATAAAAAAAATGGATGAAACGGATGGAAAACTGATGAAACGGATCCGTTTCATCAGTTTTCCACAATTTACTCCAGATCCGTCGCTCTGGTGCGACGCCGAATCCTGGCTGGCAGAAAAAACCTGATGTGTGTAAGTAGCCTAATGTTTAATTTTTTCTCACACACAGAACCAGGAGCAGCAAAACACAAACTTTATTTGTTCACTAACATTTTTCTCTTTTTTTCACAGAACCTGGTGCAGCACCACACAACCCAGAGCCTCCTCGGTTGAAGAGTCCCTCATCCACGAGCCACTGAACAGACACAGTCCCAGTCATCCACCAGCGATGGAGCAACCTTGCAGGCTTCACAGGCTGGGGGAGATGCAGCCGGGCCATTAGGTTTTCCCCTCTCTCAGCCCTCTACCTCTGCTTTTGCTGGGTCTTCTCATCAGTGGCAGAGGGCCTGGGAGAGGTCAGGCATGCCTGAGTTTCTTCAATTAAGTTCGGTCTTCCAGGATGGGATTATGTTGATTGCTGACAGAGTGAAGAGTGGGTTCAAGGAAGTCAACAATCGCCTAGACCGCCTGGAAGCCAAACTTAATAGACCGGCACATTTTTTTCTGCAATTGAGCGGAGCGTGTCGGAAAACCTTACACCTCAACTCCAGTTCAATGTCATGCAGGCCTGCCAGGTTGCTTACAGCCATGCATTACAGCAGTAGCAGTCCCAGCAGTAGTCACAAGACTACAGTCAACAGGCCAGAGGATACTACCAGCAGCAAATGTATTATCCAGCTCCCACAGCAGCGAACTACCCGCCACCACCACCTCCTCCAGTTCACAGAGCGATCACGCTGCCTAGTGCTTCCACCATGCAGCTGGCACCATCCACCATGCTACAGAGGACAGCACCCCTGCAGCCATCAGGATTTTCACTGCTGCCCAGTCCCCTACCCCAGCCCAATCCCACACCCCTGCCCAGTCCGGCACCCCTGCCCAGTACAGCACTCTTCCCAGTCCAGCACCCCTGCCCACTCAAGCACCCCCAAGGCGGCCCAGTCAGCACCATGCCAGAATACAGCTCCAGAGGACACAATTCAGAGTTCTCAAAGAAAAAGAGAATCCAAAAAAATAAAATCTGGGCCTTAGCCGCATTCCCATTGTGGATGTTAGGGCTCATACCCATTTGCGAAAACAAAAAACGGTCCATTTTCTGGACTGAAAAAATGGTCCGAATCTATGCAATTGTCATTCGATTGTCATGCGATTTGTATGCGATTTTTAATCGCACCATCCGTTTTCCATCCGTATGCAATACAATTTTAACATGAGGTCTTACATAGAGCAGTTCTCTCTATGTAAAAACTCATGTTAAAATAGCATTAAAATAGCATTGTAAAAAAAAAAGCTATACACATCAGTTTAAAAAGCAAATAATCCTCAATATATATTTATATTTCATAGATATGGATAGCGGAATAGCCGATAATTCAATTGCCGGCATCTGTAAAATCATTACAGAATCCGACATGAAATGACACATGGTTTACATATAGTAAACCATTTCATTTCATTTAGTTTATATATGGTTTTGACTAATAATTAGATGAGTGCATGTGTGTGCAAAATTTTGGACACGTATGTGTTAATTTAACGTGTAAATTCGTTGTAAAAAAATGAGTGGGCTCCCGCGGTATTTTCTACACCAGATAGGGAAAGCCAGTGAGTGAGGACAGATATTAATAGCCTTGAGAGGGACCATTGTTTTTGGGCCCCACTGGATACTAACATCTGGCCCCAGCCTCAACAGAAAAGGCACATCTATTTTTACATGCTCCTTTTCTGGCACTTAGCACCTCTATTCCCATTGCCTTTAGCGGTGGCTCATGGGTTAATTAGGGGTTAATGTCACCTTGCTATTGAAAGGTGACATTAATCCGGGTTAATAATGGACAGTTGTCAATTAGACAACTCTCAATTATTAATCCTATAGTAGTAAAGGTTTAAAAAAACACACACATTAATTAAAAATTATTTTAATGAAATGACACATAGTTTTTGACCAAATTTTATTACACTGCTATCCATCTGAATCCCTTGTTGTCCTGTAATAAAAATAAAATAATAAAGAAACAATATCCATAGATCTCCGCCGTTCAGTCAGGTCCCCCGCTGTAATCCGTCACAAGGTGTTAACAGGTTTACAGCAGGGATCGGTGGTAATGCTACCGGCCCTGCTGTAAACCCCCACAGACTGAATGAATTCATGTCTGCGCAGGCTCCCCGGCTGACCGGAGATGAACTGATTAGCATGGGAAACTTAATTAATTTTTTCCCACGCTATTGAGTTCACTTCAGGTCAGCCAGGGACTCTGCGCAGCTTCACTGACTATCGCTGACGTCACTGAGGCTGTGCGGAGTCCCCGGCTGACCTGAAGTGAACTGACAGCATGGGAAAAAATTAATTAAGTTTCCCACGCTAATCAGCTCATCTCCAGTCAGCCGGGGAGGCTGCGCAGACATAAATTCATTCAAATGAGATGTCACCTATTGAATAACATTGTCCCAAGTGCAATCCGATTTTTTTATCTGATTGCACTCGTCCGTATTTTTCGCCAGTTAGTATGAGCCCTTAGACAAATGCTCAGCAATGCGTTTTTTTATTTTACGTGTGGTACAACCAATATACTTGAGTTCACATGTATAAACAAACACAATAAATTACATATTGGGTATCACAATTTATAAATGTGGGTAAGCTATATGTGGTATTTTCCTGAAGAAGGGGTGGTATTCACCTTGAAACGCATAGATTAAACCACTTCTTAACTGCTACTACGTCTTGGAAATCTATTATTTGGGCAGCGCGGACTGGAATCCACATCTTTTCTGCAGTGCAATTTATAAATGTGGTGATATTGTATGAATTGCCTGCTGATGAATGAAAAACTTTTTTTCTGTCTAACGCTTAGGTGGAAACATTGCACCTACTGCCCGAACATCTGTAGAAACCAGAGATAGATAGCCAGGATCTTGGGGTGGAGCCAAGCTGCAACCTCTCCTGGCCATGTATCTACAACTTGTGCCAATAATCTGGCGTAATTTATCGTCTTGATTGACTACTAGTAAACATTTTTTGATGATTGTACTGATTGTATTTGATTGTACTGAGGACTATATGGCATGGAAAAGGTAATCATAGAATCAGAATTGGTTATAAAAGAAGATTTATTTTTTTCCAATGATCTGGGTTTATTAGAAGCCCTATTAAGTGCACGTTTGATATTGAATTTATTGTAACCTCTATCAAATAAACGTCTACTAATTATCTCACTTTCTTTGTGAAACAAAGACTGATCAGAACATATGCACTTTGCTCTGTTGAATTCTCCATACGGAATTGCTTTGATAGTATGATGTGGATGTGAGGAGGATGAAAGCAACAGAGTTCCCAGAATTATGGGAGAAATAGTGGCAGCTGGGGACTGAGGGAACAAATTTGTAATCCTGTAGCAGGACAATTTTTGTTTTTTATTTCAAATGAACAACATTTCACAAACCAAGTTATACAGTATATATGACAATAGTCATTTTTTCAACAACCAAATCTTTACACCAGTCGAAAGTCAATTTTGTTTTTATTTCAAACAAACCAAGTTCTACAGTATATATGACAATAGTCTATTTTTGAACAACCAAATTTGCACACCTGTAGCAGACCATTTTTGGTTTATATTTCAAACCAACAAAATTTCACACAAAACAGGTTTTACATTATACTGATAATGTAGAACAATAGTTCTACATTATATGGTACAATAGTCAACTTTTGGAAAAAAAATATTTTGTGAACTGTACCAGACCAAACAGTTTATAAAAAGTAACCCACCATAATTTTACACAAAGCATGTATTGACTAGAGATGAGCGACTTTGCCTCCGGGAGGGTCGAGTCGGGTTTCGGACCATCCGACTTTCCCAAAAGTCGAGTCGAACGAAGTCGGCAGACTATCGCAAAAAGTTGAGTCGGAGTCGAAAATCCAACCCCAATGCAAGTCAATGGGGAATAAAAGTCGGCAGTGAGTGGAGGACAGTAAACACACCTAAAGTGCCCATTTCAATGCCAACGACATCAATTCTTATTACTTAAGCTTGTCAACCTTCATTAACTTCATAATAATAGTAACCCATTGAAAACTGTGGGTTATTTGGCTAAAATTGTGGGGGGGAGCAGGGCTGGCTCCAGGTTTTCGAGGGCCCCGGGCAAAAGAGTCTCAGTGGGCCCCGTTAACACATACCACAATTCATGATGCTCCGATACGGCAGAGAAATATAGGTATAGTACTGTACAATGCCAAAGACTTCACTTCTTACATTACATGAGTGATATCTATTGTAAATTCTACAATAGCTCCAAAAACGAACAGTATAGTCCTCCATACAGTATTATGGGCACCACATAGCGCGCCATACAGAGTGGGCTCCATATAATGCTCCATACAGAATAGGCCCCATATGTGCTCCGTATGATGCTCCATATATAAAGGGCCCTATATGATGCCCCATAAATAATGAACCCCATATGATGCTCTAGTATATGATGGGCCCCATATATAATGTTCCAGTGTATGATAGGCCCCATATATAATGCTCCAGTGTATAATGGTCCCTATCTATGATGCTCAAGTGTATGATGGGCCCCATAAAAAATTCTCCAGTGTGTAATGCTCCCCATTTATTGCTCCAAACATTCAAAAAAATGAAATTCCCCTCCTCACTGGGCACTGCCCTACTCTGGACTCCTCAGCGTAGTCATCTTCCAGCTCTCTGCACTGTGACTGTTCAGGAAGAGGGAAAACAGACGTGACGTCATTGCGCTCTCTGACCTGAATGTTACTGTCAGGAAACGCGGAAGACGTCACAGCGATGGAGCAGGGAGAGGTAAGTATTGCAAGTGCTGGGGGCCTGAGCAAGCAGGGTGGCCCACTCGTGGGCGCTGGCCCTGGCACAGGGCCCCTCATAGTACGCCGGTGTCTCTGACAGCGAGTGGGTCCCCCCACCTGCTAAGGGCCCCGTCAATTGCCGGGTGAGTTTCATCAGGGTCAGAATCTGGCTCAGTAGACTGCGAGGGCAATGTAGTGCTCTGGGTGAATGTAATAGCAGAATTATATAGCACTGGCTGTGCATCAGTGTACTCCATGTCAGATTCATCTTGGACTGGGGAATTCAGGATTTGACTTGATAACCCAGGCATGGTATGTGAAAAGAGCTCCAGGGAGTATTCTGAAGTGTGGCCTGCCGCATCCTTCACTGTTGGTGGGGTTGAAGGACACAAGGAAAGGTGTTGTTCCTGACCAGGAGCCTGCACTGACAACTCAGTGCTTGCATTTTTTGAAACTTCAGAAGACGAGGCGATAGAGCTGGAGGCTGTTTCGGCAATGTAAGCCAAAACCTGTTCCTGATGCTCCGGCTTTAAAAGTGGCTTACCTACTCCCAGAAAAGGGAGCCTTCCAGGCCTTCTTGAGCCAGACGATGACGCAGGCTCAACACTTCCTGCCTTAGGTGCTATTGTGCTTTTGGCACTACCAGCAGATGCACCACCACCACCATCAGTACCAGGTGGCCCCCCCGCCCACATCCGCGGCCTCTTCCACCATACTTCTTCATGTTTGGGAAAATGTACCAAAAATACCTGCAGATATATGGTATTATTCCCATAATCCTAAAGTAGTAACGGCAAATGACACTTCAAAACGTCAATTTATACATAGTCTATAGTGGTAGGTACCATATAGAAGAAGTGATGAAAAGAAACGTGATGGTTTAAAATAGATAATTTTTATTAAACATTATTAACACCAAAAATTAGTGAATAAAGACAAAGAGGGAATTAACAAAAAATAGGATAAGGAGACCCAATTAGCTGCTATATCTCAGTGCATACCAATGAATGAAAGCTTGTCACCATATTCAGAAGCATAATTAGCCAGAAAAAAGGAAAGAGGTTTATCAACCTTCTTTACCATATAATAGTGTGCAAAGGCTGCTATAACATTCACCAATTAGCGATATCGGTGAGAGTAATAATTGACTGATAGTGACTAACTCAAAGGTAATTAATGCAATGCCTGATAGGATGCAGGAAAAAGAGGATGTAATTAGACTAAGTTATATTCGCCACATCTAAAAAGGGAATCATAAGGGTATGTAATCCCACTTACATCAAAAACGCCTGCACGCAGTATAATAGGAAGGAGGACAGCTTTGGAATCTCCTAGACGCCCGACGGGCACCGTTTCGCCGTGTGGCTTCTTCCGGAGCGGAAATGTAATGTAGGTGTAGATAGAGAGGTTTATATCCTAGGCGCTGCTCTCGGATAGGGCTAGAAAGGTCAGGTGATTCATAAATGGCGCACGCAGAAGGTTACCACGCCCCTGTCTAAAGGGACTTCCGGGAAAGCGCTCAGGTGGACCGCAGGTGGAACGCACCCGGGTCACCTAATTGAGCGCCACCGGAAGTCGGCGGGGTTAGTGTACCACGTGCGCGCGCATCAGAATCCCGAGACCTGGATGGGAGTGTTTGTGGGGAGGAGGTGTGGCCCAAATCCCGAGTTGGTATAAGAAAAGTACCAAAGGGAAAAATATAACAGGCACACATATAACAGTCCAGAGACCTTAATGGGATGGTTGGTATGAAGGAAATGTGTCTAAATTAATAAAACAATGCCTTTTCACCCAGAATTAGCAACATAACGAATATCGATATATAATAATAAATTGCGGAGAGGGGAAGGGAAAGTCATAAACAAAAGGAATATGAAAAACATAAAGGGGACCAAAAATACAAAAATTGGTTAATGTATAAAAATCAAAAATAAAGGGGAATAATATATGAATGAAATCAATATAAAAAAATATTAAACAAATTTTTTTTTATATAATGTGGTGCAGAGGGGGACAAAGGTGAAAGTGGGGACTAAGTTGTATAAATCTCAAATAAGAGGTGTATTATAGAAGATGAGAAAAATGGATAAATATGAGGAATAAAGTGCAAAATGCTTATGATAAAATTCATAAATAATGAACGAAGAATGTAATAAATTAGGGAGTCTTAAGGTTAAACTAATCGAGATTAAGGTGCAAGTGCATTGAGTGAGGTGCAAAAAATCAGGTTCCTACTTATCAGAACATGATTAACAGGTCATATAAAAAAGGAAAAATTATTGAATAAACACATATTATTATAATAATAATAATAATAATAAAAGAAAGTTCCATAAAACAAATACAAAAAGTATAAATATATTTTTAAAAATACATATCCCTCTCTCATTTTTTGCTTTCCCAGATTTTCCTCCTCATCCAACAGGGAGCTGCTTTGTGGAATAGGCACGGAAGATTTTCATCGCAACCACACACAAAGGTCCATCATTTCGGAAGTCCTCCATATGCAAAAAGAGGGGAGGAAGGAAAGGCCCATGCAGGAAAGTCATCCATGGTCAAGGGAAGGACCGATCAGCCACAACAAAGGTAAGTGCCTAGGATAATATATAGGAATGAATAAATAAATATCAAGCATGAAAACAAACTGCTGTTAAAAAACGACTGAAGATAAAAATACTAACAAGAAAACAATAATTAACCCCTTCAAGACCCAGCCTATTTTGACCTTAAAGACCTTGCCATTTTTTGCAATTCTGACCAGTGTCCCTTTATGAGGTAATAACTCAGGAACGCTTCAACGGATCCTAGCGATTCTGAGAATGTTTTTTCGTGACATATTGGGCTTCATGTTAGTGGTAAATTTAGGTCGATAATTTTTGCGTTTATTTGTGAAAAAAATGGAAATTTGGCGAAAATTCTGAAAATTTTGTAATTTTCAAATTTTTAATTTTTATTCTGTTAAACCAGAGAGTTATGTGGCACAAAATAGTTAATAAATAATTAATAACTAACATTTCCCACATGTCTACTTTACATCAGCACAATTTTGGAACAACATTTTTGTTAGGAAGTTATAAGGGTTAAAAGTTGACCAGCGATTTCTCATTTTTACAGCAAAATTTACAAAACCATTTTTTTTAGGGACCACCTCACATTTGAAGTCACTTTGAGGGGTCTATATGGCAGAAAATACCCAAAAGTGACACCTTTATAAAAACTGCACCCCTCAAGCTACTCAAAACTACATTCAAGAAGATTATTAACCCTTCAGGTGCTTCACAGGAACTAAAGCAACGTGGAAGGAAAAAATGGACATTTTAATTTTTCCAACAAAAATTTTCTTTTAGCATCAATTTTTTCATTTTTACATGGGCATCAGGATAAAATGGATCCTAAATTTCTCCTGAGTACACAGATACCTCATATGTGGTCATAAACCACTGTATGGGTGCACGGCAGGGCTCAGAAGGGAAGGAGCGCCATTTGACTTTTTGAATGGAAAATATGCTGGAATATTTAGCGGTTGCCATGTCGCATTTGGAGAGTTCCTGTGTGCCTAAACATTGGAGCTCCCCCACAAGTGACCCCATTTTGGAAACTAGACCCCCTAAGGAACTTATCTAGATGCATAGTGAGCACTTTGAACCCCCAGGTGCTTCACAAATTGATCCGTAAATAAAAGAAAGTACTTTTTTTTCACAAAAATTTTCTTTTAGCCTCAGTTATTTTCATTTTCACATGGGCAACAGTATAAATTGGATCCTAAAATTTGTTGGGCAATTTCTCCTGAGTACACAGATACCTCATATGTGGTCATAAACCACTGTTTGGGCGCACGGCAGGGCTCAGAAGGGAAGGAGCGCCATTTGACTTTTTGAATGGAAAATATGCTGGAATATTTAGCGGTTGCTATGTCGCATTTGGAGAGTCCCTGTGTGCCTAAACATTGGAGCTCCCCCACAAGTGACCCCATTTTGGAAACTAGACCCCCTAAGGAACTTATCTAGATGCATAGTGAGCACTTTGAACCCCCAGGTGCTTCACAAATTGATCCGTAAATAAAAGAAAGTACTTTTTTTTCACAAAAATTTTCTTTTAGCCTCAGTTATTTTCATTTTCACATGGGCAACAGTATAAATTGGATCCTAAAATTTGTTGGGCAATTTCTCCTGAGTACACAGATACCTCATATGTGGTCATAAACCACTGTTTGGGCGCACTGCAGGGCTCAGAAGGGAAGGAGCGCCATTTGACTTTTTGAATGGAAAATATGCTGGAATATTTAGCTGTTGCCATGTCGAATTTGGAGAGTTCCTGTGTGCCTAAACATTGGAGCTCCCCCACAAGTGACCCCATTTTGGAAACTAGACGCCTAAGGAACTTATCTAGATGCATAGTGAGCACTTTGAACCCCAGGTGCTTCACAGAAGTTTATAACGCAGAGCCGTGAAAATAAAAAATCATTTTTTTTTCTCAAAAAATTATTTTTTAGCCCACTGTTTTTTATTTTCACAATGGTTACAGGAGAAATTGGACCCCAAAAGTTGTTGTCCAGTTTCTCCTGAGTACGCTAGTACCCCATATGTGGGGGGGAACCACTGTTTGGGCACACATCAGGGCTCGGAAGGGATGTAGTGACGCTTTGAAATGCCGACTTGATGGAATGGTCTGCGGGCATCTTGTTACGTTTGCAGAGCCCCTGATGTGCCTAAACAGTAGAAACTCCCACATGTGACCCATTTTGGAAACTAGACCCGGCAAAGAACTTATCTAGATGTCTGGTGAGCACTTTGAACCCCAAGGGCTACACAGAAGTTTATAACGCCCGGGCATGAAAATAAAAAAATCATATTTTTTCCACAATCAGGATCTTTTAGTCCCCAATTTTTTATTTTCCCAAGGGTAACATGAGAAATTAGACCCCAAAAGTTGTTGTCCAATTTGTCCTGAGTATGCTGATATCCCATATGTGGGAGAAAACTACTGTATGGGCACACGTCGGGGCTCGGATGGGAAGTAGTGACGTTTTGAAATGCCCACTTGATGGAATGGTCTTCGGGCGTCATGTTACGTTTGCAGAGTCCCTGATGTGCCTAAACAGTAGAAACTCCCCACAAGTGACCCCATTTTGGAAACTAGGTCCCCCAAGGAACTCCTATAGATGTGTGATAAGCACTTTGAATCTCCAAGTCCTTCACAGAAGTTTATAACGCAGAGCCGTGAAAATATAAAATCATTTTTTTTCCACAAAAATAATTTTTAGTCCCCAATTTTTTTTCCCAATGTTAACAGGAGAAATTAGAACCCCCAAAGATGTTGTGCAATTTTTCCCGAGTACGCTGATACCTCATATGTGCGGATAAACCACTGTTTGGGCATACGTCGGGGCTTGGAATAAAGGGAGCACTGTTTGACTTTTTGAACGCAAAATTTGCAGGAATCAATGGTGGCGCTATGTCGCGTATGGAGACCCCCTGATGTGCCTAAATAGTGGAAACCCCTCAATTCTAACTCCAACTCCCAACACACACCTAACCCTAATTCCAACTCTAACCCATAAACCTAAACTACAAGCCTAACCCTAATTCCAACCCTAACCCTAATTCCAACCCTAACCCTAATTCCAACCCTAACCCAAAATTCAACCCTAACCGTAATTCTAACCTTAACCCTAATGCTAACCCTAACCCTAGTTCTAACCCTAAGGCTGGGTTCATATTGCGTCTTACCAGCCCGTTCAACACGTAGCGTTGACCGGCTGGTAACGGTATAGCATAACGCGATCGCGTTATGCTATACCCGCTAGCGCAGATGAATCAGCAGATAATCAGCCGCGGATCCGCAGAAATCCGTCGCGGATCGCAGCGAAATCCGCGCGGATCCGCAGCGAAATCAGTCGCGGATCCGCAGCGAAATCAGCGCGGATCCGCAGCGAAATCAGTCGCGGATCGCAGCGAAATCAGTCGCGGATCGCAGCAAATCAGCTCGCGGATCAGCAGCGAAATCCGCCGCGGATCAGCAGCGAAATCAGCCGCGATCTGCAGCGAATCAGCAGCGAATCAGCCGCGGATCAGCAGCGAAATCGCCGCGGATCAGCAGCGAAATCACCGCGGATAGCAGCGAAATCAGCCAGGATCAGCAGCGAAATCCGCTGCGGATACGCAGCGAAATCGCAGAAAATCAGTCACGATCAGCAGACGAAATCCGCCGCGGATCAGCAGCGAAATCCGCCGCGGAAGAATCAGCACGAAATCAGCCGCGGATCAGCAGCGAAATCCGCCGCGGATCAGCAGCGAAATCAGCCGCGGATCAGCAGCAAATCAGCCGCGGATCAGCAGCGAAATCAGCCGCGGATCAGCAGCGAAATCCGCCGCGGATCCGCAGCGAAATCCGCAGCAGATCAGCAGCGAAATCCGTCGCGAATCAGCAGTGAAATCCGCCGCGAATCAGCAGCGAAATCAGTCGCGGATCCGCAGCGAAATCAGCCGCGAATCCGCAGCGAAATCCGCCGCGGATCAGCAGCGAAATCTGCCGCGCATCCGCAGCGAATTCCGCCGCGGATCAGCAGCGAAATCAGCCACGGATCAGCAGCGAAATCCGCCGCGGATCTGCAGCGAAATCCGCCACACGTTGCGGATTTTGCTGCGGATCCGCGGCGTATTTTGCTGCGGATCCGCGACGGATTTCGCTGCTGATCCACGGCGGATATCGCTGCGCATCCGCAGCTGATTTCGCTGCTGATCCGCCGCGGATCAGCAGCGAAATCCGCCGCGGATCCGCAGCAAAATCCGCCGCGGATCCGCAGCAAAATCCGCAACGTGTGCACAGGGCCTAATAGGAAAAAAAAAAATCTTTATTTTTTTTATTTGTCCCTACCTATGATAAAGGGGGGGTTCATTTACTTTTTTTTTATTTTGATTACTGTGACAGTTTATCACAGTGATCAAAATAAATTTTTGGACACTGGGGGGCGCACTGCGCATGCGCCGGCCGGCGGGTGCACTGCGCATGCGCCCGCCATTTTCCAAGATGGCGGCGCCCATGAAGAGGCCCGGGCGGACGCCGGGACCGATCCAGGGACATTGGTGGATCGGGAGAGGTGAGTAGGGTGGTCGGAAGGTTAGGGGGGGGGATCGGAAGGTGGGGGCACCGGAGCAAAGGAGGAGGGGAGCTGTTAGTGACGGCAGTGACCGATCGCTGCCATCTTTCTGTGGCGGCGGCCGATCGCTGCCGTGACTACGTGTGGGGGGGTCAGGTCTCGGTGTCCAGCCATGGCAGATGCTATTGCAGCATCGGCCATGGCTGGATTGTAATATTTCACCAATTAAATTGGTGAAATATTACAGATTGCTCTGATTGGCTGTTTCACTTTTAACAGCCAATCAGAGCAATCGTGGCCACGGGGGGGTTAAGCCAACCCCCCTGTGGTGAAGCACAAAGGGTCCTGTAACTGCGGGTCGGGTGACCTTTGAGTGACCCCGGTCTCCCGGCCCGCAGGAACGGGATCCTTTCATGACGCCACATAGGCGTCATGGGTCGGATTGGCACTGACTTTCATGACGCCTACGTGGCGTCACAGGTCGGGAAGGGGTTAAAAACACACCTAAATTAAAACAAACCAGGAATAGTCAAAAATTGGGATAAACAATACATCATATACACTAACAACTGGATTAGAGAAAAGAATGGAAACCAAAATTTTCATTAATAATAATAATAATAATCTTTATTTATATAGTGCCATCATATTCCGCAGCGCTTTACAGTTTAACAGTTTCAAAACACAAGTCATAAGTAACAACTAGTGTTGAGCGATACTGCTCGATATCTAAAAATATCGGATCGGAATGGTATCGCCGATATCACTAACTATCGGCGATATCCGATTCCGATACCGGAAGTCCCATGTAAGTCTATGGGAACAAAATATCGCAACTAAAAAAAACACTTTCTTTCCTTGTAAACACAAAATATACACACTTAGAATACATATATATATATATATACATGTCATTGTGACATATATATATATACATATATTTATAGTTTATTCACTTCTACATAGTAAAATAGCCTCTGATTCAATTGCCGGGTAAAGCCGGCATTTGTGAAAAGACAGAAGCACCCGAGGGTCCAGTCGCCACAGAGATGTTGCATCGCACCCAGCGAACAGGATTCAGAAGCTCGCTATAAGCGAGTCCTGTGTGCCTTAATTGAACTGTTTTTTTGCTTGAGAATTGCAAAAATCATCATAGACTGTATTTGCCATTTTTCCGTCATATCTGCGTCACGAGGCACAGGTGAAGAATAAGGGGGTGCTCTCGTGGGCGTACACTCACTCCGTGGCGCGAAAACGATGTCCGCACACTCTAAATGTTACTGCAATGTAAGATCGTGCCCCACAGCTCTGGAGTTCCGCCTCCTCATCCTCCTCAGTGGGCGTAAACGAACGCGAAGGTCCCGCCTCCCTACAAAAGATGTCGCCTCTCCTGATGCTAATGACACATGTGACTTTGCTGAGATGGCGAATGGACGTGAGCAGAAGTGGGAAGGGATGGAGGAGTCAGTGCTCTCCCCCACGGAAGCGACCCGATCGCCACGGAGCCACCGTTTGGCACCCGGCCTGGAAACCCTCCTACGCTGGAAGAAGCGGAGGATACCCTGAGAGACCTGGCCCGGCACCGGGAGGAGGTCGCCAGGATGGAAGCGAGCTGGCGGGCCCTAAAACTACAATTGGAGCGGCGCCAATCCCTCTTACCCCCTGAAGTGTCTGTACCGGAAGGTGAGGCACCCGTTCCAGTAGAGGAGGCCGTGCGGGCATCCCAGCCCTTGCAATCTGAACCGGTTGCCAGTATCTCAGTGGAGGCACCCGTTCCAGTACAGGAGGCCGTGCGGGCATCCCAGCCCTTGCAATCTGAACCGGTTGCCAGTATCACAGTGGAGGCACCCGTTCCTGCAGAAAACGCCGCACCAGCACCCCAGATCCGCTGTCTGCCCCCGTCGCTGAGGCAGAAGAAGCGACACCCGTCCTCATGGAGGAGGCCGCGCAGGCACCAGAGCTCTACCTGCCTGTACCGGAGCCCCGACCGTCATCTGTTCCAGAGCCGGCTGCTTCCGCCGCAGGTGAGTGCCGCCAGGACTGGCGGGCGCCAGGAGAGCTGCCGCAAACCGTACATCGTAAGCTGGCGTTTGATGGTGGAGACATGGAGATGCTGGTGGAGGAGAATTACAACCGGCGTCAGGAGGAAGAGTGGAGACGTCGGGAGCGGGAAGCAGAGCGACAAAGGGAGCAGCGAGAATCCCAAAAGCTTCGGCAACGTCACCTGGAGAAGGACCTGGCAGAGAAGGCACGTATGAGAAAGGATAAAAGTACGGTGAGGGAGCCGCGGCGTAAGGGTGCAGTACGGAACTTTAAGTTAAAAGGTGGTTGGGGCTTCATCCAGGAGCCTGGACTTTATTTAGAAGTTTTTGTAACCCGGCGGGACGTGGAGGCTCACCTCCCAGAAGGACACCCGGGGAGGGACCTGTTGCCAGGAGACTTGGTGACTTACACCCGACACTGGGGTTACAATGGATGGTACGCCCTAAATGTTACCAGGTGCGACCCCTACTCCCCAGAGTGTCAGGAAACTGACAGACCCTACGAGCCTTCAGCCTCCCCCAACCAGGCCTCTGCACAAGTGCCCACCCCACGCCGTAAATCTCCCCAGCCTCCCTCAGTGGTCTCCTCAGCAGCCCCAGCTATTGACATGATAATGATAGCTGGCCCGTACCCGGGCCTGTTAGGCCCCCTGGGGTTCGTTCAGTCCGGGACATAGGGGTCCAGACCCGGAGGGAGATGAAAGAGGTGGCCATACAGACCCATATAGCGGGTCACGACGTCACTGTACTGGCCACACGACGTCATCAGGTCTGGGTGGACCCTCCTGTCACGGATGTTTGGCAAGCTCCAGAAGAGTACCAGGTGGTACCTGGAAGAGGCCAGCCAAAGAAGTCTAAATAACCCGGACAGGGTCTCTGTATGTAAATAGTTAAATTATTGATGTACCCGGACGGGTGAATGTTCATAAAAAGAAGTTTATTGCCTTAATATACCCAGGTTGGGTAATGGTTTGATGTACCCGGACGGGTGAATGTTCAGAAGAACAAGTTTATTGTTGCCTTAATATAACCAGGTTGGGTAATGGTGTTTCACTGCAATGAAAATGTTGAACTTTGAAGCCATGAACTGTACTGGCTCACAAATTTTTCTGTAAATAGTTGGCACTTCGGTGCTCCATCTTGGTTTTACAAAAAACTTTACTGTGCACTATTTTCAACTACCTCAGAAACTAAAAATCCGTTTGGTGTGGCCGAAAGTGAGGTCTGCTCAAGGAAAGTCTTGCAGCCCACCCAAGACCACAGTTGGAGGTTTGGAGCGGGTCCTCCACAAGCACAAGTAATGGACACTGTGAAGTTACCACGGTGGGGTTGTAGTCCTAAGAAGTCTCCACGAACTTCGGCACTAATGCTATTTGCACTTTTGTTGAATATGTATTTATTAACACACATGTATAACACATATCAAGGGTATGAACAGTAACAAAACATGTCACATAATATAAGCCATTTGCACTTTTGTAATGTTATTATTAAAAATTTTATTATGCAACGTTTAACTTGAAGTGTTTCCTGCTTTCTTACTACGTCGCATAGTCCACACTGCTACATCACTTTGCACCATTGCTCTATCTCACATCTATCTGCCCTGGAAGGATAGCGTGTTACCTGTAGAAGTCTTTTCACCTACCTGCACTACACCATCCCTTCCAGAGGACCTGCACAGCAGCGCTGGACACCCTGACCAGGTACTACAGGTGGCGTCACGACAAACTACACGAACATTCTATCATCCCCTGGAAATATCCCACATTCCAGTGATCGCCCAGGTCACGGACCGAGCTGTGCTACTCGTGCCATCCCCCATAGAAGTCGACGTGATCGGTGCCGAGTACCCCCAAAACCCCTGTCTCTGTGCGACTCAACTTCCCTCACTGTGCTGGCACTTTACATTTACAATGCCTCTGGGTTTTTTTTTTGGGGGGGTGGGGAACATTCAGACTTTTGCTATGGGGCCCCATGATTTATATGTACGCCCCTGCTGCTGAGGCATGGTATTTAAGGCTGTTAAGGAGCCAACATACATGGACCTTGCCAGCAGCGTCGGACTGGAGTACCTTGGCCCACCAGAGAAAATATATTCTTGCGGCCCAACATCATACTTCCCAACCTTTGAATAAGGGAAAGAGGGACAAAGGCCGTGGCACGCTGTGCATGCTGCAGAAAATTTTAGGCCATGCCACATTGCACCACAGACTGTCCAGGAGTTGGTGGATGCTTTAGTCCAGGTGTGGGAGGAGATCCCTCACGAGACCATCCGTCGCGCTCATCAGGAGCATGGCCAGAAGTTGTAGGGAGGTCATACAGCATACCTCCCAAATTTGGAAGATAGGAAAGAGGATTAAAGGCTGCGGCGCGTGTTGCGCGCCGCTGAAAATTTTAGACCACGCCCCGACAACACCCATTTCACAGCTAATCACACCCATATCCTCGCCCGAAGCGTAACCATTTAGCACTGCTGATCACACTGACTGGTAATGAGGGCACAGTGGCTGGTACTGAGGAAAAGAAAAAAAGAGCAGCGAGAGAGAAAGAACAAACAGAGAAAGAAAAAGAGGAAAGAAAGAAAAGAGAGAAGGAAAGAACAGAGAGAAAAAAGAACAGAGAGCGAGAAGGAAAGAACAGAGAGCGAGAAAGAAAGACTAGAGAGAGAGCCATAGGCGTAGCTAGGGTTTTGGTTTAGTGGGGGCAAAACTTCTGAGTGGGCCCATCATCAGAGAACCTCAGCAAATGACCGCGCTGTTGGCCAAAATAATCTGTATATAAAAAGACCAATATTGATATTACCGCCATATGGTCTGTGTTAAATAATACCAGTCCTACAGAACATATAATAGATTACAGCACAGGTACAGATAATGACTTACCGCTGATGTTCTTTCTAATGGAATTGTTCACTTTTCATGTCTTTTCCATCTGGCCCACACCGACATGACGACTTCTCCAGCCAGGACTCGACTGCACCCCCATTAAAAAAAAAATAAAAAAAAAACTCACCTCCCGGCTCCTGTGCTGCTCACTGTTCTCCCTCTCAGCGTCTGACAGCGGGCGCCGGCAGGTGATGTTATTGCGCCCGCTGTCATACGCTGAGAGGGGGATTATGGGAGAGTAGGAGCGCTCGCTCCTTCTCTCTCCATGCGGTCAGCTTTATCGGCTGGATGCCGATACAGCTGACCCTCCGATGATGGGTGGGGGGCCCACTGCTGGCACCGGGCCCCCCCAACGCCTGTTCAGGCCCCATAGCTTCCGGGCGGCAGAGCAGGGAGAGTGATTCTCCATGCTCTGCCGCAGAATGTAACTGTATCGTAGCTCCGGGTGGGCCCCCTCAGAGCGCGGGCCCCAGGGCCACCACCCCCTCTGCCCCGCGACCTATCCTTTCAAATCAGGGCCCACCACGCAGGAGCTGGGGCCCACCGTAGGTTTCTCCGGTGTCCCGGTGCCTCAGTCCGACCCTGCTTGCCAGCCTGATAATACCAGGCCACAGCAGTCTGCATATCTTGGCTGGTTAACAAAAATAGGGGATCCCCTCGAAAAAAATTTGGCGTGGGGTCCCCCCTATTTTTGTTAACCAGCCAGATGAAGCAGACTGCTGAGGCCTGGTTATTCAGGCTGGTAAGGATCCAATATCCATGGACCTTGCCAGCCTGATAATACCAGGCCACAGCAGTCTGCTTAGCTTGGCTGGTTAACAAAAATAGGGGATCCCCTCGAAAAAAAAACGGCGTAGGGGTCCCCCTTTTTTGTTAACCAGCCAAGTAAAATGCAGACTGCTGCGGCCTGGTATTAAAAGACTGTCAAGGCCCATGGATTTTGGCCCTCAACAGCCTGATAATACCAGGCTACAGCAGCCCCACATTTGGCGCATCAAAAGATGTGCCAATTGTGGCACTTTACCCGGCTCTTCCCACTGCCCTGTAGCGGTGGCAAGCGGGGTAATAAGGGGTTAATGTCACCGTTGATTGCACGGTGAGAATAAGCCCGGTTAATAATGGAGAGGTGTCAATAAGACACCGATCCATTATTAATCCCAAAGTTTTTAAATGTATAAAAAAAAAGACACAGCAAGAAAAAAGTATTTTACTGAAATAAAAAAGACAACACAGTTTTCATTTCTTTTATTATACTCTCATTCCTGCGACGCCATCGATCTCCTGTAAAAAAAGAAAAAAAACAAACCAACAGTATACCACCTGTCCGACGCAGTCCATAGTAACAAGGGTCCCACGACGATCCAGCTCTGCTACATCGCAATGACATGCAGAGCCTGTCATCTCGACGCAGCACAGCTGATTACCTGCTTCCCCGGCGGTGACGTCATCGGACTGACTGCTTTACGGCCGGGATTACCCAGCAGTCACTGCAGTTATCGCGAGAAACTGCATGTGACCGCCGGGGAAAGATGATGGCGGCCATCAAGCAGTCCAGCCCGTGACCGCCGGAGATCTTCTGCCAGGTAAGTGCCGCTGACTCCTGACAGACCCGACCGACGGACACTGACAGTGACAGTGACAAATCCGATTCCGGTATCCGATAAGACGAAAATATCGGAACTAAGTATCGAAAGTCCGATAGAGCTAATATCGGCCGATACCCGATACTTGCGGTATCGTATCGCTCAACACTAGTAACAACATTAACAATACAATAATAAAAGCAAAATAAGACGACCCTGCTCGTGAGAGCTTACAATCTACAATGAGGTGGGGGAGATACAAAGTACAGGTGTGTATATACAATGGTGCATGTACAATGATGGTCCAGCCATCTTGAGGGAGTGAGGGATGGATGGAGATAGTGAATGGGCTACACACACACACACTTACACAGAGAATGACTTTGATTAGTGAATGTTATAGGCCGCTCTAAACAGATGTGTTTTGAGGGAGCGCCTGAAACCGTGCAAATTGTGGATAGTCCTAATTTCTTGGGGTAGAGCATTCCAGAGGATTGGCGCAACGCGGGAGAAGTCTTGGAGTTGGGAGTGGGAGGTACGGATTAGTGCAGAGGTTAGTCGAAAGTCGTTTGCAGAGCGCAGCAGTCGGTTAGGCCGATAGATAGAAATGAGGGAGGAGATGTAGGGGGGTGCTGCACTGTGGAGAGCTTTGTGGGTGAGAACCAGTACTTTGAATTGGATCCTATAATGAATGGGCAGCCAGTGTAAGGACTGGCGAAGAGCGGACGCGTCCGAGTACCGATTAGCCAGATGGATGACCCTGGCTGCTGCATTAAGGATGGACTGGAGAGAGGATAGTCGAGTAATGGGGAGGCCAAGTAATAGAGCGTTGCAGTAGTCCAGGCGGGAGTGGATCAATGCTACAGTGAGGGTTTTTGTTGTTTCCATGGTGAGAAAAGGGCGGATTCTAGAGATGTTCTTTAGGTGTAGGCGGCAAGAGCGGGCAAGAGATTGTATATGGGAGGTGAAGGAGAGATTGGTGTCAAACATAACACCCAGACAGCGAGCCTGCTGCCGGGGTGTTATTATGGTGCCGCCCACGGAGAGGGAAATGTCAGATTTAGGGAGGTTAGTAGACGGCGGGAGCAGAAGAAGTTCAGTTTTGGAGAGGTTAAGTTTCAGATAGAGAGCAGAAATGATGTTAGAGACTGCGGACAGACAGTCGGTGGTGTTCTGTAGTACAGCGGGGGTAAGGTCGGGGGATGACGTGTATATTTGTGTGTCATCAGCATAAAGATGGTACTGAAAGCCAAATCTGCTGATGGTCTGTCCAATTGGGGCCGTGTAGAGAGAGAATAGAAGGGGGCCAAGGACTGAGCCCTGGGGTACACCGACAGTGAGAGGAAGAGGAGATGATGTGGAGCCAGAGAACGAAACACTGAAGGAGCGGTCAGAGAGATAGGAGGAGAACCAGGAGAGAACAGTGTCCTTAATACCTAGTGACTGGAGCCTAGACAGTAGGAGACGGTGGTCAACCGTGTCGAAAGCTGCAGAAAGGTCGAGAAGAATGAGCAGAGAGTGGTCACCGTTACGTTTTGCTGTCAGAAGGTCATTGGTCACTTTGATGAGTGCAGTTTCAGTCGAATGTAGGGGTCGGAAGCCGGACTGTGAAGGGTCTAGGAGGGAGTGAGTGGAGAGGTAACGGGTGAGGTGGGAGTAGACTAGGCGCTCCAAAAGTTTAGAGATGTAGGGGAGATTGGAGACCGGTCTGTAGTTGTTTGTGCAGGAAGGGTCAAGAGCGGGTTTCTTTAGTAATGGAGTAATGATGGAGTGTTTGAAGGAGGATGGGAAAATGTCAGAGGAGAGTGAGAGATTGAGGATTGTAGTTAGGTGAGTTGTGACAACTGGAGAGAGAGACTGGAGGAGGTGTGCGGGAATGGGGTCGGTATTGCATGTAGTCGGACGAGAGGAAGAGAGGAGTCTGGAGACTTCTTCTTCTGTGATGGGATCAAATGTGGAAATTGAGCCAGGGGAAGTGCAGGGAGGGATGGGAGTCACAGCACTTGGTGGTTGAGAGCAGATTTCCTGACGAATAGTATCTATTTTTTCTATAAAGTGGGAGGCCAGGTCGTCAGCACAAATGTCTGTGATAGGGGCTTGTGCTTTTGGCCTGAGGAGGGAGTGAAAAGTGTCAAAAAGTTTCTTGGGGTTGTTGGCTAGTGAGAGATCAGGGTGGTGAAGTAGGTCTGTTTGGCGAGGTGAAGGGCTGCATTATAAGTTCTTAACATGAATTTAAAGTGGATGAAGTCTTCTGGTGTGCGGGTTTTTCTGCCAAAGGCGTTCAGCACTCCTAGAGCATCGCTGGAGAAGGTGAGTTTGCGATGTGAGCCAGGGCTGTTTTACTGTGTGTTTGGAAGTTCTGAGGGTGAGCGGTGCTACTTGGTCAAGGGTGCTTCTAAGAGTGTTATTGTAGTACTGAACAGCCAGATTAGGACAAGAAAAAGAGGAGATTGGGGACAGTGATGAGTGTAGGGAGTCTGAAAGAGTCTGAGGGTTAATGGCTTGTAGATTTCTGAATGTGTGGTAGGTAGGAGTGCGTTGGGGTGGTCGAGGATTTGTGAGGGTGAAGGAGAGAATGTTGTGGTCAGAGAGTGGAAGCGGTGAGTTATTTAGGTGGGAGATTGAACAGAGGCGGACAAAGACCAGGTCAAGGGTGTTACCATCCTTGTGTGTCTCAGAGGTTGAAAGCTGTGAGAGGCCTAGAGAAGTGGTTAGTGATAGAAGCTGAGATACAGATGTGGAAGTAGGACTGTTAATGGGGATGTTGAAGTCTCCAAGGATAAGGGTTGGTAGTTCTGAGGACATGAAGTGCGGCAGCCAGGCTGAGAAGTGGTCAAGGAACTGGGTGGGTGAGCCTGGGGGCCGATATATGACCGCTACTCTGAGGAGAGGGGATGGAAGAGCCTGATGGTGTGGACCTCAAAAGAAGGGAATGAGAGTGATGGAATTGGGGGGATGACCTGGAAAGTGCATTGTGGGGACAGGAGTATGCCAACTCCACCACCATGTCTGTTTGTGGGTCTTGGGGAATGGGAGAACTGTAAGCCACCATAGGAAATGGCAGCAGGGGAGACCGTGTCAGAATCCTGAATCCAGGTTTCAGTGAGGGCCAACAGATGAAGAGAGTTGTTCAGAAAGTAGTTGTGCAGAAGGATAGTTTGTTGCATGCAGACCGTGGATTCCAGAGGGCACAATTGAAAGAAGGAGATGAGGGAGTGCAAGTAATATTAATAAGATTATTATGGTTTCGATATTAGGTAGGGTAGGGATTGAGGTTGGGGGATGGTGGACCAGGGTTGGGGGAGATGTCCCCTGAAATCAGTAGGAGAAGGAAGATAAAGAGCAGGTAGTTGTTGGATTTGTAAATAGGTTTTTTCTGTGATATGTTTGGGCAAAATGGGCTGAGGTTTGTCAGGAAGGTGAGGAGTGCATGGGAACTGTACATGGGAGAGGGAAGTATGGAGGGGCTGATGTGTATGCGTCGTGATGGAGGGAGGATGGGTCGATGAATGTGGATGTCAAGGGAACACAGGAGGAGAGAAGTAATGTACATAATTAAAAAGAAAGCAAAGTGTGGGCTACCTGATTCCAGCCCTGATTAACTGCCATGGATAACTGCCGTTTACTTGATGCTTGTCTTCTATGATGCTTTGCTTTCTGTGATGCGTGCGCCCCTTAGACTACTCCTAAATATATAGCCCACACTACAGGGTCAGGAAAGTGGGATTGTGGGAGCTGATTTGGGATAATTTGGCAGCTGGGGCCAGCACACCAGGGGGTGGTTAGATCATCAAAGGCAACCTGGCAACATCTATATGCTTTAGCACCTTCCACCTGATAAGATCAGAGAGGCCAAGTAAACACAGGAAATGAAGCATAAAGTATTTTAAAGCACAGTGCAAAAATGAAATTATACACAAGCATTATTACCAAGGCACATTAAACAGTGCAAGTGGGTTAAAGCATGCTTGGCCAAGAAGCAAGTATGGATGCACACCATTAATATATAGTGCAGCATACAACACAGATAGCAGAGGTGGGGATTCTATCATTCAGCTGTTTGCTTCCAATGAATGCATTGATATCATTAATATATAGTGCAGCATACAACACAGATAGCAGAGGTGGGGATTCTATCATTCAGCTGTTTGCTTCCAATGAATGCATTGTATATCATTAATATATAGTGCAGCATACAACACAGATAGCAGAGGTGGGGATTCTATCATTCAGCTGTTTGCTTCCAATGAATGCATTGCATACCTGTGTGAAGAGAGATTAAGACCATAGGGGGAAATAGTATGGAGGCGATATATCCATTTACTCTCTAAACTAGAGAGAGATTTTCCCAGGTCACCGCCCCGTATTCCAAGTTTAATCTGATCAATGGCCTTAAATATTAAGCCACGGGGATTGGAATTGTGATAGGTTTTGAAGTGGCTGGGCAAAGTTTTTAATGTGGATGGGTCCTCCGTGGTTTTGGATTTCTCAATATCACGTATATGTTCACGAACTCTAATCCGGAATTCACGTGTGGTGAGGCCAATGTAAATTAAACAGCAAGGACATGTGGCGTGATATATTATGCCTTCAGAAGTACATATTAAAGTTTCCTAATTTTGAAAATCTTTGAACCATCATGGTTTATAAAGGAGTCAGATTTTGTCATATTGGCACATGCCTTGCAAGCACCGCAAGGGAAAAAAACAGGTGGTGCACAGTACATAGTGCCATCAGTGCTGGGGTCATAATGACTATGCACTAATAAGTCTCTCAAATTAGGGCTTCTTCTAGCCACCAATAGAGGGACTGGGGGAAGGATTTTCCTCAACAAGGGATCAGTCTGTAGAATATTCCAATATTTTTTAAACAAATCTCTAAGGTCCTCCCATTGATTGTTGAAGGTGGAAATGTATCTTATTTGATTTGTATCAAGATTAGATTGCTTCTTGGGAGGATAAAGCAAATGTTCCCTAGGAGTTTTTCGGGCCCTCCTGTATCCATTTTTGATGCTACGTTTACTGTATCCACGGTTGGTAAATCTTTGGCATAAATCAGCTGCCTGATCCTCAAATGTAGAGGAATCTGAACAGATTCTTTTTAGCCTTAAAAATTGACCTGTTGGTATACCCTTAATGGTTGCTGGTGGATAAGATGACCTAGCATGCAAAAGAGAATTGGTGGCTGTGGGTTTTCGATATAAATTAGTTTCAATTAAGCCGATTGGAGAGATATTAATCTTGAGATCTAGAAATTCTACACTCCTACCAGACTGGTAAGTTAAGATGATATTTTTGTCATTACTATTAAGTTTGCTCATTAAAAAGTGGAGGTTGTCCACAGATCCCTCCCAGATAAATAGGACATCATCGATGTACCTCATCCAGCCTTGTACCCACTGTATTTCAGTAATGCTCTCATTTTGAAAAATTTCCCATTCCCAAGCACCCAGGAATAAGTTCGCATATGAGGGGCACAAGAGGCCCCATAGCTGTCCCTTGGGTTTGAAAGAAAATTTGTTTTTTAAAAGTAAAGATGTCATGATTGAGGACAAAAATTGCGATGAAAATCTTCCGTGCCTATTCCACAAAGCAGCTCCCTGTTGGATGAGGAGGAAAATCTGGGAAAGCAAAAAATGAGAGAAGGATATGTATTTTTAAAAATATATTGACTTTTTGTATTTGTTTTAGGGAACTTTCTTTTATTATTATTATAATAATATGTGTTTATTCAATAATTTTTCCTTTTTTTATATGAACTGTTAATCATGTTCTGATAAGTAGGAACCTGATTTTTTGCACCTCACTCAATGCACTTGCACCTTAATCTCGATTAGTTTAACCTTAAGACTCCCTAATTTATTACATTCTTCGTTCATTATTTATGAATTTTATCATAAGCATTTTGCACTTTATTCCTCATATTTATCCATTTTTCTCATCTTCTATAATACACCTCTTATTTGAGATTTATACAACTTAGTCCCCTACTTTCACCTTTGTCCCCCTCTGCACCACATTATATAAAAAAATTTTTGTTTAATATTTTTTTATATTGATTTCATTCATATATTATTCCCCTTTATTTTTGATTTTTATATATTAACCAATTTTTGAATTTTTGGTCCCCTTTATGTTTTTCATATTCCTTTTGTTTATGACTTTACCTTCCCCTCTCCGCAATTTATTATTATATATCGATATTCGTTATGTTGCTAATTCTGGGTGAAAAGGCATTGTTTTATTAATTTAGTCACATTTCCTTCATACCAACCATCCCATTAAGGTCTCTGGACTGTTATATGTGCGCCTGGGACACGCTTTTTCCCTTTGGTACTTTTCTTATACCAACTCGGGATTTGGGCCACACTTCCTCCCCACAAACACTCCCATCCAGGTCTCGGGATTCTGACGCACGCGTACGTGGTACACTAACCCCGCCGACTTCCGGTGGTGCTTAATTAGGTGACCCGGGTTTGTTCCACCTGTGGTCCACCTGAGCGCTTTCCCGGAAGTCCCTTTAGACAGGGGCGTGTTAACCTTCTGCGTGCGCCATTATTGAATCACCTGACTGTCATGTATAGTGTACAGTTCCTATAGCGTCTTGTGCTTGGGTGCGAGGAAAAACACAGGAGACACAAGTTGATATGAAATGACTTGTATTACTTCATACAAGCATGCTGAAAAGTTCACACAGTTTGCAGGAACAGCGACAGGAGACACAGCAGGCCAGAGTAACTTCAAGCACTATAATAAATCTCCAAAGCAGGTTCAGGATCTCTTCTCTGTACCGTAATTCCTCTGCAAACATGGATTCACCAAACAGCAGGTTTCCAGAGTCCAAAAGTGTTCCAAGGTTCCTCAGTAGGGAATAGCTGGAGTACAAGTCCAAGGTTTCCAGAAGTCAGGTCACAGACTGACTGAGGCTTGATTCAGGAGCACTGATTGTTCAGCTGAGGCTGCTTAAGAAGCAAGAGGGAAGAATCAGGGCGGGAACATGAAAACTGGAAACTCCATATTAACTGAGGGCAAGAGCTGCAGAAAGACAGAAAGCAAAATGGCTGACGGAAAACTGAGTTTCAAGGAACATGTTAAAAGAGACAAAGAACCTTACATTACTCCCCCCTTAGGGACAACCTCCGGATGACCTCAGACCAGGCTTGTCAGGGTACCTCTGATGAAACTGGCGGAGCAGGCGAGGAGCATTTACATTATTGACTGGTTCCCATGAGTTGTCCTCCACTGGGTAGCCCTGCCATTTAATCAAATATTGCAACTGATTTCTGTAAAACCCTGGAATCTAGAATCCTTTCCACCATAAATTCTTCCTGACCATCGACCAGCACTGGGTCAGGGCAAGGAGAAGAACGTCCAGGAAATGTATTGGGTGTTGCAGCCTTTAGTAGGGATACATGAAAGACAGGGTGGATTCTCATAGTTCTGGGCAGTTGAAGACGACAAGCAACAGCACTTATAATCTTATTGATCTTATAAGGTCCAATGTACTTATGTCCCAATTTAGACGATGGAATCTTTAATTTAAGATTTCTGGTTGACAGCCAGACCAAATCTCCTACCTTGAAAGCTGGTGCAGGTTTACGAAATTTATCTGCTGCTTTCTTGTACCTTTCCTGAGCCAATTCTAGATTTTCCTTTGAAGAAACCATATTCTTTTGTAAAGAAGTGATTCTTTCAGCCACTGCCGGCAAGGGCGTATCTATGGGAAATCGAGGAAGAATGTTAGGATGATAACCTAGATTGGAGTAAAAAGGAGACTGCTTAGTGGAGGCGCTCTGAGAGTTGTTATAAGAGAACTCAGCCAGTGGAAGTAGATCCACCCAATCATCCTGTAGGTGGCAGATAAAACAGCGGAGATACTGCTCCAGGTCTGATTGGTTAGTTCTGTCTGTCCATTAGTCTGGGGATGAAAAGCAGAAGAAAGGTTTACTTTAATGTCCAATGCTGCACAGAAATTTTGCCAAAACCTTGAAGTGAATTGCACCCCTCGATCCGAAATGACCTCATCCGGTACTCCATGTAAGCGAAACACATTCTTAATCATCAAGTCTGATGTCTGTTTTGCAGTGGGTAAGCCGACACAAGGGATAAAATGAGCTGCCTTTGTTAGACGGTCAACCACCACTAGAATGGTGTTCTTCCCTTGAGAGGTTGGTAACTCCACAATGAAGTCCATAGAAATGGATCCCCACGGGCGGGACGGGGTGGGAAGAGGTTGCAACAGACCAGTTGGTGAGGAGCGAGGTGTTTTGCATCTTGCACAGACTTCACATGAAGTGACATAGTTTAAGACATCTTTCCTGTAAGTGGGCCACCAAAAGAAACGAGAAAGAAATTCTTGTGTCTTTAGAATTCCCCTATGCCCGGCTATCTTGGAATCGTGGATGAGTTGCAATACTCTCAATTTGACTGTTTCAGGTATATACAGACGTTGTCCCTGAATCCACACACCATTCTTAAAGACAAGACTTACGTCCCTTGGGGGTTGAGCCAACAAAGAATCCGTATGGTATGCTTCCTTGATGTCCTTAAGTAGGTCTTGATTATGGATCACTCCCAGGAATCTAGAGTCAGGAAGAATAGTCTTAGGAGGAGTAAGTGGACGTGTCTCTGCTGAATGAATCCTAGAGAGTGCATCAGCCTTTCCATTGCGCGATCCTGGTCTATAAGAAATGACAAAATTAAATTGGTTTAGGAAAAGATTCCACCGAGCCTGGCGAGTAGTCAGGCACTTAGCCGACCTGATAAATTCAAGGTTACGATGGTCTGTCAGGACGACTATTTGCTGTGCAGCTCCCTGAAGAAGGTGTCTCCATTCCTTGAAGGCGGCAATAATGGCCAACAATTCTCTATTGCCCACATCGTAGTTCCTCTCAGCCGAAGACAACTGCTGGGAAAAGAAGGCA
>JARQOD010000005.1:178570929-178640105 GCA_033576555.1 Oophaga sylvatica | reverse complement strand
ATCATTAGGGCTGGCTGCCAGTCAGTGCCTGTACACAGAGCGGTGACTGACACAGCACCGGTGTCACCCCCGTGACTGAACCGCGAACGCTGCAGGAAATAATAAAGTTAATTTCCTCCCAGCAGCGAGGCTCTAAGTGCGGGTGCCTGGGAGGTTCAGAATGCTATTGACCTGCAGGTTAACCCCATCTGCAGGTTAGTAGCATTTTTTCACCTGACAGGTTTCTTTGAATAGTATGTCTTATGTCAAGTCACCATGTATGGAGCGGCCTCTGGAGCCAAAACCGCACCATTCCAGGCAAATGTCAGCTGTAACATATCGTTGGTCCAGCATGGGATAAAAAAGTTTTCAGCCTTTATTTGGATTAAAAATTAAAAATTCATGACAGACACATATGGCATGACTGCTGGCACATTTTGAACACCACAAAAAAAAACTATACAAGTATGGCATCATCGGAATCAAGCTGAATCACAATTCCAGGTCATTTTGGGAGTTTTGCTTTTACAGCACAATGTATGCTGTAAAAACAAAACCCAATAAAAAAATTGTGGAATTTCCTTTCTGGTGCATTTTCACCATATTTAGAAATTTTTCTTGTTTTCTGGAGTTCTGAAGAGCTCAGTGAATGAAGGGGAGGTTGAACATGCACATCTCTGCACCATTTTTGATCGTGCTTCCATTAAGAATGAATGCAACGGAGGTGTGCATGCTTGACCTCTGCTCCATTCACACTGGGCTCTCAAGATGCGTATTCTCGGGATCAGTAGGGGGCGCGGTGGTGGGACCCCTAGTGATTGGGAAATTATTCCAAGGATAGGGGAAAACTTAAAAACTCGGCGCAAACCTTTTAATAGAAGACTAGAAAAGTATACTGTTAATTAGTGAATGGTATTACATTAATAAAAAAATGACAGTAAATGTGAGTCTAACAATTATAATAATTATAACCCTTATTATTACTTTATAATCACTTTATTCTTTCCTGATAAAACATAAAACGTAACTGTAAAAAAAAACTGAGATAAAGCAATGTTATAGTTTTCAGTCTCATCATTTCGATCTATTAAGTCCCGGATAAAATGTCTCAGGGAGCAGAAAATAACTTCCGGGCCTGTGAGAGTTATATTAAACTGGCTCAGACACGACTCTCGTGCTTAAATGACAGAATTTAATTTGTGAGAAACGGAAAGCACATTTTCATAGACGGTACTTATAGTAGTAGCTAATGGTCCAACAATTCCTGTGGCTGAATTTAATGTAGTATATGTTAATAAAACACACTAGTATTAGGGTTTTAATGTCAATTTTAGGCAGTACATTTGAAAGACTAATATCAGAAGATCTCCCCTATACTTGAAGAAAGATGATGAGGGGAGCGTACACTTTCCAGAGCAGACAGGATCACGATATGGACCTGATGATACTACCAGTTAGTTCCATATCTGTCCACATGAAAGGGACGACACCATTTTCTGTCTCTTTTTCCTAAAGGAGATATTGGGATAATCTACAGTTTCATGTCTTCTGGCCGCCGTAGAGCACTGAGAGAGTTAAGCGTGATGCTGCAGCTGATAATTGCTGTGTTTCTCATGCAGTTCTGTTTACCACAGTCAATGGCCAGGATTCATGGGCTAGCTCATCTATTTGTTTCCCAGGAGTGTCCTCCTCACCAGGTACAAATGACTTGTTGTTCCCCTGTCCCGTCTGCCTCCCTGGTGACGGACAGACGAGAACTGTTCCCTGTGCTCTGCGACGTTAATGCGATCTGGGTCGAGTTGGTGGCAGGGGGGTGTGAGATACGTGAGAGGAGAAAAGGGGGGGAGCACATTTAAAGCTGAGAACTCAGACTTCCTAAAATAAAGACACACATCATTTATATATTAATGATAGTATATCGAGAAGATGTCCTGCATGCCGAGTAATATCTACTGATAACGGCCACTGATAATAACAGAAGTAGTGATAACAAAGGTAATATTGGTGATGAAGAGGATAAAGGAATCTCGTAATACAGAACGTAGATAATAAGCTGGCAAATTCTCAATTATTATTAATTATATACAATCATATCATAGAATCATAGAATTTTATGTTCTTATAACTGAATAGAAATATGGGAATAAAATGCAGGTGTGAACAGAGCCTGTTAGTCTGCATGTGAAGATACCAAAATGATGAACACAGCAAAACACTATTACATAACTGAATTGTAAGGGTATGATGTGGACATGTTCAGGAATTGGCTGCTCTTTGGACGTAGCACATGTCCACTGCGTCCAAAGCGCTGCTGGTTACTGAAGGCGGGTGAATCCGTATGTGTTCATTATACCGTGCGGAATCACTGCATCCAATACATTCTATGGGTGAAATTTATCTTGCGGAGACTCGCTTCTCCGCAAGATAAATAGAGATGATGTGATCTGGAAAGACGCTTCACATGTCCGTCTCTATGGGTGAGCCGCGGGCGTCTCTGGACGCATAGTGGGCATGGGATTTCTTAAATTCCCATCCACTAGGCTGTAACAGCTGGCCGCTGTGGGTTGAACACTGCACACGTACACAGCATCCAACCCACAGCGTTTACTGACCGTGTGCGCATACCCTAATGATTTTTGCTGCTATACCTACTTTAACAATGCCTAAAAATTATCACAAATAAAGAATTATAATTTTGATTAAACTCATATATATTTATTGTCTCTGCATTATATGCAAAGCTGGTACCTATGACAGAGACACATACAGTAATCTGTTACATATAGTTTGAGGGCCTTTAGGGGTCTGTTGGTGTGCTAAGTCATTTATACTATACTAGATGGAGGCCCGATGCGATAATGTCACCATGGGGGCAGGCTTTGCAGCGTTGAGACTCTCTCCCCCCATGTGCTCACCTACCTATCCACTCTTTCTTTCCTCATGTGATGACTTCTCCTGTCTGTGCTCTCTTCTTTGACCTGTCTACCCCATGTGCTATCCCCCTTGTCTGCTGTCTCTCTCCTTCCTGTGCTGTGTTCTCCCCTCATGTGCTGTCCCGTTTGAGCTGTCTCCCCCTGTGCTCTGTCTCTCTCCCCTGTGCACTTTCTCTCTCCCCCATCTGCTGTCTTCTCCCCTCATGTGATCTCTTATTTGACCTGTGTACCCCATGTGCTATACCACAGCTCCTGGGCAGGGGAGGAAGCAAAATACAATACTGACATTACAGCAGGAGATCGCAGAGGATACATTTTGTGAGGTGAAATATTTTTTAAATCACTCAGTGAAATATTTTACCTCACAAAATGAATCCACTGTGATCCCCTGCTGTAATGTCAGAATTGTCTTTTGCTTCCTCCCCTGCCCAGGAGATGTGGTATGCTCTGTACACGGTCAGACACAGACAATTTTTAAAATGAACTTTCGTTCATGGGAAAACCCCTTTAATGTGACCGGCTTCCTCTGCCTGTAGACACGTCGCGCATCTGCCGCCGGGATCAGCCAAATGGCCACCATCTTTGTGCAGACCGATAACAGCAGTCACATTAAAACTGCGCATGCGCTACTCCTGTACAAAGATGGTGGCAGTCAGTGAATCATTTGGCTGATCCTGGCGGCAGCGTGTTTGCGACGGTGTTCCACTGGTGGAGTGTGTGTGAGTGTGTGAGTGAGAGTGTGAGTGTGTGAGTGTGACTGTGAGTGTGTGTGTGTGTGACTGTGAGTGTGTGAGTGTGTGTGACTGAGTGTGTGAGTGTGTGTGACTGAGTGTGTGTGAGTGTGTGTGTGAGTGTGTGTGAGCGATGCGATGGTGTTCCGCTGGTGGTACCGCGCAATAGGTTGGTACCAGCAACAGTTTCCATATTGAGAAACCCATCACTTGGATGTCCCAATATGGCGGTTGGTGAACTTCCTCCGCCTGGAATTCTGGGAAACGGTGACATCTTGACAGAACAGGAAATGAAAACATTACAAGGTAATAATGTAAATAGATTACTATATCATCAAGCTTGTGGTTATATTTATACTTTTCACTTGTTGATAGTTCAACAGGGTTATCATATGTATCCTGCGCTCTATTAATTATATTTGTATATTTTGTACTATTTTAGCCTTCATCCAATTAAAAAATTTGCAAAAATTTCTACATTTCTGTTTTTTTTTTCAGTTAAGATGGGGTGCAGAGTGTACATTAATAAGAAGAAAATGAACTTTTTTGAATTTACCAAATGGCTGCAATGAAACAGAGTGAAAAATTTAAATGGGTCTGAATACTTTCCGTACCCACTGTATCTAGCACCTGCAATATATTATCTACCACTAAACAGACTGTGCCATAGCCCTTTTTTACAGTGCTATAATACCCTGCTTGTATGGCATTTCTATTGCTTTTATATATAATAAGCTTGATCTGTTATCATCTTGTAAATTTTTATTCAATAAAATATATATTTTTACATCTACAGTATATAGTACTAACTGGTCTTTATTTTCTTGATTGGACTTCTATTGTTTATTTTTATATCTATAGAGTACTATCTGGTCTTTATTTTCTTGATTGATCTTCTATGGGTTTTTGTATCTATATTATATTATTTGGTCTTTATTTTCTTGACTGGTCTCCTATTTTTTTGTATATCTACATAGCACAATCTGGTCTTTTGTCTTTATTTTTTCTTGATTAATTAGTTTTCTATAGTTTTTTTTATCTATATAGCACTATTTGGTCTTTTATCTTTATTTTTTCTTGATTAGTTCGTTTCCTATAGTTTTTTTTTTATCTATATAGCACTATTTGGGCTTTTGTCTTTATTTTTCTTTATTTGTCTCTTATGGGTTTACTTTGAGATGCGCTGGGACTTATGTAAGGTGGTATTTTGATTGTCTAATGTTATGTGCAGTATGTAAAGAAGCTTGTTCCCAGCTACTACTACTTCACTCAAATGCCACATTCCTAAATATTTTTTAATAGCATTCTATTCACATGAGTTAAAGAATAATTGGGGAACCCCAGGTTGATGAGGTCTGATAGTCAGGGTACCAGACAATGGTAGCACAAATTGGATATCTGAATTTTACTTTTCATTTTCATGCTAATGATGTATTTTCGCTGACACCTCCACCACTAACAGAATATCAGTTTCATCTCCCACAGGATGAAAAACTAGTCCCTGTGACTACTGAACTGGATTGAAAATCTAGCTTGATGCTGACAGGTAAATGCACTAATTTTCTTCTGTGGCCGGTTTTGCCTCGCAGGCTAAGCCTGCTTCTAACAACTATGTGAATAGGCTTCTGTAACCCATCCAAAGGATGATGTCAACTGCTACAAGGCCTGAGCTGGCAAGGCAGGTAACTGCTTCCCCGAGGATAAAGTTTCAGGCAGCTTTTCAATGAGATGGTTATTTTAAATGAAAGTCTCAATGGAAACCAAAGTGCATAACATTTGTCTATAAAGATGCAAATTGAACATCATCAACTGAGCAGCATCATTTTTTGAGAATTTATTGTTCCATGCCACAAAGCAGAAAAAATACTTTTTGTAGGAATTGATAAGGTATATTATTTGACGAATTATGACCTCAACACCAGATTCTGTTTGTTGTCACTGAGATTAGTGAACACAAGATGGACTAAAACAAATACACACAAATAAAGCTGTGTGATCGTAGAGCAGAAGGCACGAGGGTTCTCCAGGGTTCGTTTTGACATCTCTCTCTTGAAATTATGTTTTACTGAAAACAATTGAAAAGGAAATGATAAATATTTAACATGCTTATTAAAGAGTTACTGAACTTTTATTTTTTTCTTAAATAATTTTGCCCAACATGAAAACTTGTAGAACTTTGTAAATCACTTTAATCAGGGGATTTATCTTCTTTCCTGTAAAAATATATGTAAATTTGCTTCCAAATTCAGTCTATTTCCAGCCTTTTTATGCATTGATATTGGTGAGTGGCCAGTGAATATTTTTAACTTTAGGACTTTTAAAGATCATTTCATGTTCAACTTGCTTACAGTGGCATGTAAAAATTTGAGCACTCCTGTTAAAAATGACTGTTATTGTGAAAAGTTAAGCAAGTTCAGGATGACATGCTATCTGAAAGGACTAAAGTTACAGATAACACATTTTCTTTGTATTTTAGGTAAAAAAAAAATATATAAATATAAATATATATATTTTCATCTTTTAAATTATAAAAATTTCAAAAAGGAAAATGGGCTGATGTAAAATTTTGTGCACGCTGCATGGTTAGTACCTAGTAGCACCCCCTTTTGAGAGTATCAATGCTTCTAAATACTCTTTGTGGCCAGCTAAGAGTCTTTCAATTCTTGTTTGAGGTATTTTTATCCATTCTTACAGTTCTGTGAGATTCCTGGGACTTCTTGCATTCACTGCTATTTTGAGATCTAGTCACAGATTTTCAATGATGTTCAGATCAGGGGACTGTGAGGGCCATTGTAAAACCTTCAGCTTGCGCCTTTCGAGGTAGTGTATTGTGGATTTTGACCTGTGTTTAGGATCATTATCCATTTGTAGAAGCTATTTCCTTTTCAACTTCAGCTTTTTTACAGATAGTGTTATGTTTGCATCAAGAATTTGTTGAAATTTAATTTAATCCATTTTTTCCCTCTACCCATGAAAGGTTCCCTGTGCCATTGGCTGAAACAAAACTCCAAGGCATGATTGATGTACCCCCATGCTTAATGGTTAGCGAGATGTTCTTTTCCTGAAATTCTGTTCCCTTTTTTCTCCACACATACCTTTTATCATCGTGGCCAAAGAGTTCCATTTTAACCTCATCAGGCTTGGTTAGATGTTATTTTGCATACTTTTGATGCTGAATTTTATGGTGAGAATGCAGGAGATGTTTTCTTCTCATGACTCTCCCATGAAGGCCATATTTGTGCAGGTGTCTCTGAAGAGTAGAACAATGTACCACAACTCCTGAGTCTGCTAAATATTTCTGAAGGTCTTTTGCAGTCAAGCGGGGGTTCTGATTTGCCTCTCCAGCTATCTTACGAGCAGCTTGCTTCCAGACTTTATCTTGACTTCCACTGTTCCTGCTAACTGCCATTTCTTAATTACATTTCGAACTGAGGAAAGGGCAACTTGAAAACACTTTGCTATCTTCTTATAGCCTTTTCCTGCCTTGTGGGCCTGCACCATTTTCATTTTCAAAGAGTTAGGCTACTGCTTAGAAGAACCCATGGCTGCTGTTATTTGGCACAAGGTTAGAGGGAAATGTTTTTTTTTAAAACTGGGAAATTTGCATCATCTGGCCTTTCCTAACGTTGAAAGTGAACAAGCCATACCCCTAATAGACTAATTAATGTCTGAAACGTTGGTCAAAGTTATCTGAGCACACAAATCTCCAAGGGTGCCCAAACTTTTGCATCTGCTCATTTTCCTTTTTGTAATTGTTAACATGAAAAAATATATATATATTTTTTCATTAAAATACAATTAAAATGTGTCATCTTTAACTTTAGGCCTTTTATAGATCATTTCATCTTTAACTTGTGTAACTGTTCGCAATAACAGTAATTTTGACTAGGGGTTCCCAAACTTTTACATGTCACTGTATCTATGAGAATAGGAAGCAAATTGGAAGCGTTCTGATTTGCATCCATGTTTCACAGATCACCGTTGATTTGTATGTCTGAGTCAGATCCGCAAATAAGGATCAGAATAGGTCCTGCTTTGAGTCTCATGGGTCTTGCACTTGGTTTCATGATTTTCACAGATATGTGAATAGATTCATGTACCTCTATGGGTTTAAGTGCTGTCCGAGAAAAAAATCAGACACCAGGTGGGCTTTTCACACAAAAGTCTGAACGCAGCCTTTCTCGCATGCAAAAAAAAAAAAAAAACAACTGATGGAACTTTCTCAAGCTTAAACATTCAGAGAAACATGGGCAATACTAGGATGCAGATAGGACACCATCAATTTGCTGTCCCAGTATTTCACTGGCCCATAGAATTTCATGGGTGAGTTTGATCCAAGATTAGGATCAAAAACTGATGTCTGTTTTTTTTTTTTTTTTTGCAGACACTCAGTCCCTCCGAAAAACAAAAGTGTGAGTAGAGTCTCATACAGTTCAATTGGTACATGATCTATCCATGAAAAAAAAATAAATGAATGTAAATGTTCATTATTACAATTTGTCATTTTAGAGTATTAATCAGAAAGCTCAAGCAGCAATTAGGATTTCCTGGACTTGGAGACATTACATTGAACTGTGAAACGCCCAAGACTAGGCTGTACACAAGTAAGCTCTGATGTTGAGACTTTTACACTAGAGGGCACTACCATGTCATGCCCAGAAGATGGCAATGACCTGTGAGCTGTGTACTGCTGAACTTTGCTAATAACATTCATTGAATATAATGTATGTGGAATTAGTACAAGTGACAAGTGTTGCACGCAAATCACTTATGATATAGTTTTCAGAATTAGAGTATTTTAAAGTATTTCCAGGGTGATTATTGACAACAATCTTCTCCAAATATTTAAAGGGATTGTCCCGAAAGTCTACAGACTTATGAGTCCTCCCGCACTGTGATAATTCTTTAGTGACTGCATACTCTTGTGAAAAATCTGGACAACCACTTGAATGCTATTATTAGTTGTACACTTCTAAATCATTTTGTCATCATATTGTTGTAGGCTCTGTTCTCTTCTGCATCAATGTTTCCGTTTACAGCACAAATCATGTCACAGTGCAGGATCCATTTTACGACGCGGTCAGTCACACTCCGTCAGTGTGCCTGCTGTGCTGTATACATCTTCCTTGGCAATTCTTACAAAATCTGTGGGTGAAGAGCTTAGTGAAGTCTACAACACAGATGAGAATAAAACTTTAAAGGACCTGTCAACAGGGCTGCCACTAGGAATTTCGGGGCCCCATACTGGCAAAATTTATGGGGCCCCCTTGAGACTCCGCCCAGGCTCCACCCCCAGCTCCGCCTCCACCCTAGCTCCTCCTCCACCACGTGAACCTCCCAAAATCCCTCCGCCCTTTCTTGGAAAAACTCCACTTCTTGACTCAATGGTGACAAGAACGAGTGGAGGTGCTGCTGCTTAACTCCGCTATGCAGTGCAGTCATTTTGACAGGGCAAAAATAAATATTGTGCGGACCATTTTTTTGGCCTGTCAAAATGATGAGTCCCTTAGATTGATTTCTGCCCTGGTTCCAGGAGAGGGATTCATGGAGCCAACAAAGGTCTGTGGACAGAAGTAAGTGGGAAGCACCACATACACAGCAGAACAAGGGATACTGTCTAATAGTCATATGACAGGGAGAGGTTAAATCATATTTAAGTAATTAATCTTTATTGGAAATAAAGAATTGCCTTTATTGATATCCCGTAACAAGTGATCTCCATACATATCACAGTATTCTCTATACCAAGAGCAATAATATGACATACAAGGAACAAATACCACCACACCATGATCAGACCACATATTACCATCACAGTGACCAAAAAATACCACATACAAGGAATACATACCACCAATTCATGAAGAGATCATATATTACCACTACATAGTACCATATTAAAGGGAGAGATATCATCATACCATGACCAGATCACATATTCCCACCACACAGTGGCCGAAAAATACTACATACAAGGGACAAATACCATCACACCATGACTACACCACATAGATAAATACCGTAACACCATGACCAGATCTAATCTATGAGAACATTGTTGAAGCTCTCATATACTTGCATTGAGAGCTAATGACTAGAGATGAGCAAATTTGTTCAGGTCCCCACTTATTCGTCAAGCTATAGCACTTACCGAATAAGCTACAGCGGGAACGCGGATACCTGGAGCGTGATGGCTGATGGGCACCGCAGCTGCATGTGACACAGTACATGGAAGGAGAGCTCAACACACAGGCTCTCCATGTATGTGTTGTGACTAACACAGCCGCGATACATGCAGCTGTGGCGCCAAACAGCTGATCATCGGGAGCGCTCCAGGTATCCGGGTTACTGCTGCAGCTTAATCGGTAAGCGCTACAGCCTGCAAAATAAGCAGGGACACAAAGAAATACGCTCAACTCTACTTAAGACATAGCTTCTGATTTCTTGCCAGTCAGAAGCTGCGCTTACAAGATGGCACTGAAATACCAGAGTGATGCTGAAAATTGATATGTCGGACGGTATGAGAGAGAACTTAGGTTTAAAGGGACTCTGTCAGCATAGAGTGACTGTTCTGTTCAAAAAAGTCCCTACATTCTGTTTCACATTGAGGCCAATCCTTTAAATCCACCTTGCCACCTGCTTGTTTTCCCTCCATGTCCATCCCCTCTCCTTCAATAGACAGCTCTGGCTTCATATCAACAGAGAAGGATGGAGACAGAGGAAAATAAGCAGGTGGGAAGATGTATTTCAATGATTGTCCACTGTGAAGCACCAAGCACCTGAACTTGAACAGTCATTTTTTGCTGACAGAGTCCTTTTAAAGCAACACTCCAGTGATGGAAAAAATAAAAAACAAGCATAGAGACACCAGCTCTAAACAAAATGTGTGCACCTTGATGGATCCACGGCAGGCTGGCAGCGCTTTTGCTTCACGGATACAGGTGCAGCTCCCAGACATGCAGACTAGAGGAACCATTGGTGAACATCGGTCTGCACTTGGACCACTTTGCATGGACCGGCTACGGGTCTCCTGACCTGAACTCAGCAGCCTTACAGCATGTATGAGGATGCTGGTCAGGAGATTGGCGCCCAGTCGAGGCACTGCTGTGCGAGCGCAGACTGGTTTCCCCCTTTCAAAAATTACACTGCCATAATAATAAAGATTTTTCCCAATCATATATACTCACTTCCATCAATAATTCCTCACCCCCCTTCCAAACCCCAAACAAAACTTAGAAGCTACTGGATTATCCTGAGCACTGCAGCCTGATGTTATAATTGGGCATTTGGTTTTCCAGCAGGTCAGGATCATCCAGTAGCTTATATATACATTGCTATTGGGTAGTCGAAGGGGAAGGGGTAAGGAATAATTATACAATCATTCCTTACCCTCCCCCCCTTTGACTCCTCAATAGCAATGTATATATAAGTAGAATCACGTACTGAAATAGTGGACAAATGAATACATGGACTTGTTATTTACTCACACAGCCGATGTTGCCGCCGCGCCCACCACCCAGTCAAGAAGAATTTAATGGTCGTCTCACCCTGCCCACCGCTGCCGCCTTAGCCTGCCCAACAAATAAAAGGAAAGTTTATATTACAGCATATATAATCACTGAATATACACTACAAAAAATTCTTTATTGGTATTTATTAAGCACCTATAAATTATAGAACATAAATACCTCAAAATGTAACTCTAAAGGGTATGCCACACTAAACAACATCGCTAACCGGATCGCTAAAAAACGTCACTATTTAGCGATCCCGTTAGCGATGTTGTTGTGTGCGGCATCTGCCAGCGACGAGCTTCCTGCTGTGATCTCGCTCGTCGCTGGAATCGTTCCGGACCCTATTTTCTCGTCGGCGCTCCTGCTGGGTAAGTATATATCGCTAGTGTGGCACCTTTTCTTAGCGATTTAGCGGTACTTTTGTACCGCTAAAGTCGTTAAGGAGATCGCTAACCGCGATAGCGTCCTTAACGATATCGCTAAATGTGGCCGACACTAGCGATATAGAAACAATCCCGCTAGCGATCTCATTAGTATGCGACGCTAACGAGATCGCTAGCGGGATTGTGTAGTGTGGCAGTACCTTAAGTGATTATGTGAAAGAACAAAAATAAATAAATAAAATAGGAGTCAAGAGTAAAAGGGTGATCACCCCATTTATTTATTTTACTCACTTTTATAGCAGTAATCTTTCCAAAACACTTTAGGGTATGTTCCCACAGTCACTAAATGCTACGGTAAAGTAGACCTCTTACGGAACTTATCTAGATGTGTGGTGAGCACTTTGAACCCCCAAGTGCTTGACAGAAGTTTATAATGTAGAGCCGTAAAAATAAAAATTTTTCACAAAAAATATGTTTTCACCCCAATTTTTTATTTTCACAAGTGTAACAGGAGAAACTGGACCCCAAAAGTTATTGTGCAATTTGTCCACAGTGTGCTGTGGCCGGGGCCCTGCTGCGGCCGTGTGCTGGTGGCCGGGGCCCTGCTGCGGCCGTGTGCTGGTGGCCGGGGCCCTGCTGCGGCCGTGTGCTGGTGGCCGGGGCCCTGCTGCGGCCGTGTGCTGGTGGCCGGGGCCCTGCTGCGGCCGTGTGCTGGTGGCCGGGGCCCTGCTGCGGCCGTGTGCTGGTGGCCGGGGCCCTGCTGCGGCCGTGTGCTGGTGGCGGGGCCCTGCTGCGGCCGTGTGCTGGTGGCCGGGGCCCTGCTGCGGCCGTGTGCTGGTGGCCGGGGCCCTGCTGCGGCCGTGTGCTGGTGGCCGGGGCCCTGCTGCGGCCGTGTGCTGGTGGCCGGGGCCCTGCTGCGGCCGTGTGCTGGTGGCCGGGGCCCTGCGGCTGTGCTGGTGGCCGGGCCCTGCTGCGGCCGTGTGCTGGTGGCCGGGGCCCTGCTGCGGCCGTGTGCTGGTGGCCGGGGCCCTGCTGCGGCCGTGTGCTGGTGGCCGGGGCCCTGCTGCGGCCGTGTGCTGGTGGCCGGGGCCCTGTTGCGGCCGTGTGCTGGTGGCCGGGGCCCTGCTGCGGCCGTGTGCTGGTGGCCGGGGCCCTGCTGCGGCCGTGTGCTGGTGGCCGGGGCCCTGCTGCGGCCGTGTGCTGGGGGCCGGGGCCCTGCTGCGGCCGTGTGCTGGTGGCCGGGGCCCTGTTGCGGCCGTGTGCTGGTGGCCGGGCCCTGCTGCGGCCGTGTGCTGGTGGCCGGGCCCTGCTGCGGCCGTGTGCTGGTGGCCGGGGCCCTGCTGCGGCCGTGCTGGTGGCCGGGGCCCTGCTGCGGCCGTGTGCTGTTGGCCGGGGCCCTGCTTCGGCCGTGTGCTGGTGGCCGGGGCCCTGCTGCGGTCGTGTGCTGGTGGCCGGGGCCCTGCTGCGGCCGTGTGCTGGTGGCCAGGGCCCTGCTGCGGCTGTGTGCTGGTGGCCGGGCCCTGCTGCGGCCGTGTGCTGGTGGCCGGGCCCTGCTGCGGCCGTGTGCTGGTGGCCGGGGCCCTGCTGCGGCCGTGCTGGTGGCCGGGGCCCTGCTGCGGCCGTGTGCTGTTGGCCGGGGCCCTGCTTCGGCCGTGTGCTGGTGGCCGGGGCCCTGCTGCGGTCGTGTGCTGGTGGCCGGGGCCCTGCTGCGGCCGTGTGCTGGTGGCCAGGGCCCTGCTGCGGCCGTGTGCTGGTGGCCGGGGCCCTGCGGCTGTGCTGGTGACCGGGGCCCTGCGGTTCTGCTGGTTGCCGGGGCCCTGCGGTTCTGCTGGTTGCCGGGGCCGGGCCCTGCGGCTGTGCTGGTGGCTGGGGCCGGGCCCTGCAGTGCTGCCTGATGGTGGCCGGGCCCTGCTGGTGGCTGGGCCCTGCTGCCTGCTGGTGGCCGGGTCGGGCCCTGCTGCCTGCTGGTGGCCGGGCCCTGCTGCCCGCTGGTGGCCGGGCCCTGCGGCTGTGCTGCTGGCCAGGCCCCCCCGGGGACAAACTACTCACCCGGCTGCTGCTCGCCGTCGCCTGCACGTCCCGACGGTCCCGGTCCGCCGCTCCTAGCCACGTGGCACGCACGCTGCTCGCTCTGCTCCGGAATGAGGAAGTGGAGCAGAGCAGAGTGTGACGTCACGTCCGGCTGGCTGATGCACCTGGGCGGGCCATAGCTTCAAGCTACAGTGCCTGCCCAGCAGCCAGCCAGCCAGGCCCAGCCCAGGGGCGTTTCTGATTTTGTGTGGGGAGGGGGAGGGACAGACAGTGAGTGGAGAGAGTGTGGTGGGGAATATTTAGCAGCGAAGTGCTGCGAGCCTGCGTGCGCTTCGCCTGGCTGCCAGCGACGCGTGCTGGGGGGGGGCGGGGCGGCGCGGGCGGGCGGGCCCCCCTAAGTCACCGGGCCCGGGCGGGCCCCATACACTAGTAATGGCTGTAATGCCCTGATGGCGGCCCTGCCTGTCAAGGACTAACATATGGATGACCTATGCACTAGATAGGTTGTCAATATCAGACCAATGTGAGTCCAACCGCTGGCATTCCCACTGATCAGCCATTATCTGCAATGGCTAGATATAAAAATGTATGAAGCCAGTACACCAGAATTCTGAACACTGTTTATTGGTAGCTCCCAGGTACTGCAGACTAATTCCTATTCGATTGTCGCAGTAACATTAGAGATTTAATGGTTCAAGCCAGTGGCGTCCCGTGAATAGAGCAGACTAAGCAGCTGCTATGGGGCCCAGACAGGTGAGGGGGCCCACGACGAGGGGGCCCACGACGGCGCTGTCGTTTGGCAGCTGTGCTGTGCTGACACAGTACTATCTCCTTTAATTAAATATAAGCAATGACTGCCGGACACTGTAAACCACCTTGAAGGTCCCCTTTCCTTGTTGTTTCCTTGTCAGCAGTTGGCTTAAGTCTCTGGCTGCATTTGCATAAGAAAGCCAGCCTGCAGCCAGAGATCAACACGTGCCTCACAGGAAACAGGAAACATTCATAAGTTTCACTCAGGGAGAGATACACACAATAAGGTGAGTCCTGCTGGCTGGGGTGGATTTTTTTTGTTGAATGTGTCCCCTCACTGTGCTGGCACTTTACATTTACAATGGCTCTGGCTGCACTTTGCACCTTAGGGAGGGGGGCCCGGCTGCACGCACTGTGGAGGGTGTAGGGGGCCCTGCATGCACTGCAGGTGTGTGTGTGTGTGTGTGTGTGTGTATATATATGTATATATATATACACACCACTGAGCCACCAATGATTTATTCTGCCTTGCTAAATGTCTGTGTTATATATATTGACAATCAATCAGCTACTTGTTAGCCAATAGCTGATAGCCCATTTTGGCATTTCTTATGCTCACAGCCACAGGATCAGGATGATCAGTATAGATTGTTTTGTGTGCATAGATTATTATTGTTCTCAGCAGCACATACTGGTTACAATGAAGGATGTGTTACTGAGTGGGAGTATTTTTAAGCCAGATTGAAAATCTTTTTAGTCAATAATTGTTTTGTTGAATTGTTCATTGTTTGGGTGATGATCGGCTGTCTGTTTACACTGATTATTGGGCAATAAGCAGTTCTAGGAATCCTGCAGTGTAAATCCAGCTCTCTACAAAAAGTGACCCTATGTATTCCAGGATGGTTGCTTGCAGGCAGTCACACCGCTTTCAGGGATCATCCCAAGTTACATTTCTATGTGTACGCTTGGTTGGTAATGCTTTTGTAGATGTGTGATTTTCGAATAACCTGAAATAAATAATATTAAATCATAACTTCGTATTTTCCACCAGATAAGACTACATTGGATGTGTTTTACTTTTTCTTTTACTCAAATGAGAAAAAAATCAAAGACTAGCTATAAAATTAATTGTTTGACATATAACATGCATGCCTGGAGTTAAGAGCACCTGTTGTTTTTTTTTTTTTTGGGGGGGCCCATTCAGATTTTTGCTATGGGGCCCCATGATTTCTATGTACGCCCCTGGTTCAAGCACCTGGAACGTACCCACCCACTAACCTTTATGTCCGGATTGTCTCCTATAAGAAGGGTGATGTGGATGGTACAAGGGGTCAATATAGCAGCTGACTAGCTTTGATTAAAAGTTTTGTATCTGGGTACTGTGACGATAGACTGTAGTTAACACTACAATACATCAAGCAATAGGCAATATGGCTGGCACTATCTGTGTCATATGATTCTATCATGAGCACAATATGGCTGCCAGAGTTACGAGTACTCAGGCTGGCAGTTTTGATTTATTTGTAACTGGCATTGTTATATGGGCTCTCTGGTTGGCACAGCTATGTAGATAATATAACCAGCTCTTCTATGTGGGCTCTGTGGCAGGCCTAGTTATGGTAGCTATGTGGCTTGCAATGTTATGGGTGCATTTGGCAGGCACTTTTATGGAAGACTATGGTGACCAACGGTATAATGGCCCGCTGGCGAGTACCATTATTGACGCTGTCTCAAGAATTGTTATATGGATACTGTGATTGACTCTTAAGATGACATTGGCATTGTTTTGTATGCACAGTGCCTGGCACTTCCAAGTGGACTAAGGGCATGTGCACACTTTGCGGATTTGCCTTTGTAAAATTCTGGGTGGATTCTTCCTCTCTTGACAGAAAACGCAGTTGAAAATCTGCACGGTTTTGATGCGGATTAGATGTGGATGTTAATGCAGTTTTCTCTGCGGATTTGCAAGCTAAAAAAAAGATATATTATTTAACAAAAAAAGAATTGTGATGTCATTTCCTTGTCCAACCTCTTCTTTTACATTCTGCATTGAAAATCATAATATCATTACATACCATGTTCAAATATAATGTTTACACACACAAAACAAATATAAGTGACTATAATTTATTATAAATACAGTATATACAGTGTATGTATATATATATATATATATTTAATATGTATATGTATGTGTCAGCCAGATACCCTCATTAATAAAATGGTACATAAAGAGTTAAATAAAAGACACACACAGGGTGAGTTTCCACGGTCAGGAAACGCTGCGTGTTTGGCGCTGTGCGCTGGCGCAGCGCCAAACACGCAGCGTCCAGATGTTACAGCATAGTGGAGGGGATTTCAAGAAATCCCATCTCCACTATGCGCAAAATTACGCAGGTGGCACACCTGCGTTTACGGACATGCGGCGCGTCTTTTCAGACCGCAGCATGTCCTAGCGTCTTGCGGCGACGGTGCGTCGCCGCAACAGAATTTACACAGGGCTATGTAGCCCTGCGTTATTTCCGGAGGTGTTCCGGAGGTGTCCTGAACACCTCCGGAAATAACGCGCGTCAGAAAGGGGGCGGGACTTAGACGGAGCGGAATTTCCGCTCCGTCATATACGCTGTGTTTCCTGATGGTGGAAACACAGCCACACACTCACACATGAAAGTTGCGTAAAACGCAATATCTGTTTATTTTTCAAAAAAAAATTTTAATAAAAATTGCCTGGGCTCCTGTGTAATTTTCATAACCATCAGAGGGCTTATGTTAACATGCTGGGAAGGAGCCAATGGCCATAAAGGTTCCCAAGCTATTAATATCAGCTCACAGATGTTTGCTTAGGCTTTATTAGCTAGTTTAAAGGGGAACCCCAGAAGAAATTGACATGGGGTCCCCCTATAAAGTCAAATCAGCAAAGGCTAGGCAGACAGCTTTGGGCTGATATTAATAGCCTGGGAAGGGGCCATGTATATTGACATTCCCCAGGCTAAAAATATCAGCTCTCAGCCACCCCAGAAATGGTGCATATTATAGATGCACCAATTCTGGCACTCAGCCTCGCTCTTCCCACTTGCTCTGTAGTGGTGGCAAGTGGGGTAATATTTGTGGGGTTGATGTCACCTTTATATTGTCAGTTGACATCAAGCCCACGGAGTAGTAATGGAGAGGCGTCTATAAGACACCTATCCATTACTAATCCTATAGTTACTGTATATGATAAATAAAGGCACAGCCAGAATAAAGTCCTTTATTTGAAATAAGACTAAACACAGTTTTCCATTTTTATTTAAATGCATAATTCCAGCGAAGCTTTCGATCTCCTGAAAAAAATAAAATAATAAACCAACACAAATACACGCTGTCCACTGCAGTCCATTTACCATGGCGATCTCACGTGTAGAACAGTCACATCAGAAGATGTGACTGCTCTACATGGCTCTGGAGATACACTGACAGGAGATAATCGCTCCTGCAGTACATCACGGAGAGTTCACCGGAATTCGTGCTCTCTCTTTACGGCACTACCGCTGTATGAAAATTTTCTCATGCAGCGGTGCCACAAGTGACAGCACGAACTCCGGTGACCTCTGACAGTGGCGCAGTGATACACTACGGGAGGATTACTCCCTGTCAGTGTATCAACTAAGCCATGTAGAGCGTCTCCCGATGTGACTGTTCTACACGTGAGATCGTCGTGGGACACTCGTTATTTTATGGACTACGGCAGAAAGGTAAATATATGTGGGTTTATTATTTTATTTTTGTTGCAGGAGATCGAGGGTGTCGGGGATTAGGTGTTTGGTGGGTATGATTGTGCTTTTTTTTGTTTTACAATTGAACACAGTTGCCGGATGATGGGACTACTACTGTCCCATCATTGGCTCATGCTGTCACTGTTATATGTGACACCAGACATAGCCCGATGGGAGCAGTAGTCTCATCAGACTATGCCTGGCTACACACAGACCCCCGCAGACAGACATACACAAAGACACCCACAGACAGACACAGACACCCGCAGACATACACAGACAGACACCAACAGACACACACATATTCTCGGCTCACACAGTCTCCGCCCACACACATTTTCTCCGCCCACACACTCTTCTCCTTCCTTTCCGCAGCATTTTTGGCACGCAAATCCGCAGCTGTTCCGCAAACCTTTTTATACCTGCGGTTTAACTGCGGATTTGTCTGACTCAATGTAAGTCAATGGATGCAGACACGCTGCAGATTCGCAAAAAGAATTGACATGCTGCAGAAAATAAAATGTTGTGAATCCACGTGGAATTTTCCGCAGCATGTGCACACCAATTCTGGTTTCCCATTGATTAACATTGGTTGGGCAATACATTGCGAATTTGGTGCAATTCCGCACGGTAAAAACGCTGCGGATCTGCACAAAAATTTGCAATGTGTGCACATAGCCTTAGGTTGCCCATACAACTTAGATACCTGTCAGTCAAATTCTAATTCTGCTAAATTCTATAAAACCCACAGATTTCCTGTTATATAGTATGACTTTGAAGAAGGCTCTGATGTAAGAAACTGTACACTGATGAGCAAAAGGGTAACAATGTTTTGAACTTTTGACTTTCAGGCTCCATATATCATCATCCACTTCTGCATCAAACATGATACAACCTTTTATAGACAATTATTTTGACTATCTCATACATAAATTTGACTTGCAACTATTTAGCATATGATTCGTTATGGAGATTCTTGTCATGTCACTGCATTGTTACTGTTTTGCTCCTAAAAATCTGAATTTTATTTTTTTTTATTTTGTATTTTGCAAATCCATCTTTGGCTTTCAACACTGCCTGAGTCCCTCTGGGCATGCCCTCGATCAGATTCAATTATGTCTCTACTGAAATCTGATCCCAGGTCTCATCTACATGTCCCCAAAGTTGGTGCATATACTAATTGACTCACTTAAGTATGTATACAGTTTTTCTTTAACTCTACCCATAAGTGTTTGATTGGATTGAGGTCTGAAAACTGTGGGGGCCAATCCAGCATGTCTACTTTATTTTCACTGAACGATTTCTTCTCCAAAGCCAACGTATGCTTCTTGTCGTTGTCCAGCTGAAACACCAACACATAGTACTAGAGCAGACCTGGGCAAAGTGCGGTCCGTGGGCCACATCTAGGCCCTCTGGCTGTCTCAGTCTGGCCCACAGACCAAGACAGCCGTGGTGCTGGAAATCTGAGGTCCATGGGCCGCACTGCGCACGCTCGCTGGCTGTCTCCCTAGGCGCAGTCAGCATTTGTGGAGGAGGGGCCTCCGGCCACTTCTTCCAACAATCAGCATGTGAAACAGCTGACGTGATGATGTAATTAAATTGCGTCAGCTGTGTACCACCGGAGAGTCAGCACATCAGAGACAGCAACAGAAGCAGAAGCAGGGCGCCTTGGAATGGGACCGAGGTGAGTATGTGGTAATTCTATAAGGGTGAACATGGGGATTCTATGGGGGTGAACATGGAATTCTATAGGGTGACGTACAGCAACTGGGGATTCTATGGGGGTGACATACAGCACATGAGGATGCTATGGGGGTGACGTACAGCACATGGGGATTCTATGGGGGATTCTATGGGCGTGACGTACAACACATGGGGATGATTTTTTTCATGTGTATGAACATGGGGATTCTATGAGGTGAACATGGGAATTCTATGGGGGTGAACGTGGGGATTCTGTGGGGGTGAACATGGGGATTCTATGAGGGGTGAACATGGGGATTCTATGGGAGGTGAACATGGGGATTCTGGGGGGATAAACATGGGGATTCTATTGGGTGAACATGGGGATTCTATGGAAGTGAGCAAGGGAATTCTATGGGGGTGAACATGGGAATTCTATGGGGGTGAACATGGGAATTCTATGGAAGTGAACATGGGTATTCTATTGTGGTGAACATGGGAATTCTATGTAAGTGAACATGGGGATTCTATGGGGGTAAACATGGGGATTCTATGGAAGTGAACATGGGGATTCTATGGAAGTGAACATGGGGATTCTATGGAAGTGAACATGGGGATTCTATGGGGGTGAACATGGGGATTCTATGGGGGTGAACATGGGGATTCTATGGGGTGAACATGGAATTCTATAGGGTGACGTACAGCAACTGGGGATTCTATGGGGGTGACATACAGCACATGAGGATGCTATGGGGGTGACGTACAGCACATGGGGATTCTATGGGGGATTCTATGGGCGTGACGTACAACACATGGGGATGATTTTTTTCATGTGTATGAACATGGGGATTCTATGAGGTGAAATGGGAATTCTATGGGGGTGAACGTGGGGATTCTGTGGGGGTGAACATGGGGATTCTATGAGGGGTGAACATGGGGATTCTATGGGAGGTGAACATGGGGATTCTATGGGGGTAAACATGGGGATTCTATTGGGTGAACATGGGGATTCTATGGAAGTGAGCAAGGGAATTCTATGGGGGTGAACATGGGAATTCTATGGGGGTGAACATGGGAATTCTATGGAAGTGAACATGGGTATTCTATTGTGGTGAACATGGGAATTCTATGTAAGTGAACATGGGGATTCTATGGGGGTAAACATGGGGATTCTATGGAAGTGAACATGGGGATTCTATGGAAGTGAACATGGGGATTCTATGGAAGTGAACATGGGGATTCTATGGGGGTGAACATGGGGATTCTATGGGGGTGAACATGGGGATTCTATGGGGTGAACATGGGAATTCTATGGAAGTGAACATGGGTATTCTATGGGGGTGAACATGGGGATTCTATTGGGTGAACATGGGGATTCTATGGAAGAGAACATGGGGATTCTATGGGGTGAACATGGGGATTCTATGGGGGTGAACATGGGGATTCTATGGAAGTGAACATGGGGATGGGATTCTATGGAAGTGAACATGGGGATTCTACTCGGGTGAACATGGGGATTCTATGGAAGTGAACATGGGGATTCTACGGGGGTGAACATGGGGATTCTATGGGGGTGAACATGGGATTCTATGTGGTGAACATGGTGATTCTATGAGGGTGAACATGGGGATTCTAGGGGGGTGAACATGGGATTCTATATGGTGACGTACAGCACATGGGGATTCTATGGGGGTGACGTACAGCACATGGGGATTCTATGGGGGGTGACATGCTGTATATAAGTGGCTGTTGGGGGTTCAAAGATGTATAGGGGGGTGTGGGTGTCAGCATGCTTAATTCTGCTCAATATTAAGTGATACAATTAATATAAATAAATTAATATTGAGTAGAATTAATCTCAAGCTATTGGTTCGGCACTCCACAACAGTCATGGTCTCTCATGTGGCCCCTTGGGAAAATGAATTGCCCACCACTGTACTAGAGTGTATGAATTATGAAGTATCTTGTCTTATAGGATACTTAAATATAGCTCAACACTGATACCACCGAAGTATCCAGGACCTTTGGCTGTAAACAACCCTATATCATCAGGCTTCCTCCACAGAACTCATCAGTTCCTTCAATTTCTCAATCTGTTAACCCCTTTTTCACTTGTCTCTTCCAGACCCATTTGCACCCATCAGAGCCTCGTCTATTGACTTTCCTCTCACTCCAAATCACCCATTTCCACAGTCAACATTTTGTACTTTTTTGCAACTTGAGCCATTGCTTCTTATGACAATGTTGAAGTCAAGGCTTCTTCACCTTTCTTCAGGCCACCATTCCAGAGTTATGTAACATGCATGGATGTCTGTGATCTCACTATTTCTAAGCATATGAGACACCTCCACTGCAGAATTTGTCATAACAGAACTGATAGACCTTGTGATGAGCCAACTTATTGACTCTGATATTTTGCCTGGACGTCCACCTCTTGGCTTTTGAATGGATGGACTTCATTTCGTATTCTTCCAACTATCATGGCTCTTACATGATGCAGTTGGGCAATTTTCTTGGCCGAAAGACCACTATTGATGAGCTGGATCATGTTGTTTCTCTTTTCTTGGGAAATCTTTTTCATGGCTGCTCCTTGATTCCAACCAATGACCTTTTGCTTCGGAATCAACTTATTAACAAAGTGAGCTATTAGGGAATGTGAGGTTGTATTTTATAGTAAACTTCTAGTGAACTTCTAGTCCCAAAACCTAAATCATCTGATGAGTCGTCCATCCATTTTATCACAAAATTTTCTAAAGGTGCTGATAGCATAAAATCGATTTTGCAGAAACACTGGTCAATTCTCAAGATGGATAGAGACATTAATGACCATATTGCACCATATCTACAGGTCACCTTTAGAAGGGGAAGGTCTCTAAGGGATAGACTGGTGCACAGCCAGTTTACACCAATAGAGACTTGTGTACCCCTTACAACTCCTCTAAAGGGATGTTTTAAATGTGGAAGGTGCAAGGCATGCTCCTCGATATTCCAAACGAAGACGATTTCCAGCAATGTCACTGGTGCCATTTACCCCATTAAGAATTTCATCAATTGTCGCACCAAGGGGTAATTTATAAAGCTAGGTGCGGTTGCAGCCTTGAATATGTGGGCAAGACTAGGAGAGAGTTCCGTACAAGGGTGGGAGAGCATTTACGGGATATAATCAATAAAAGGGATACTCCGGTGGCTAATCATATCAATCGTGCACACCAAGGAGACTCAAGCATGATCACATTTGTAGGCTTTGATAGAGTCCTTCCCCCATCAAGAGGTGGTGATTGGGACAGGCTAATCCTGCAAAGGGAGAGTAGTTGGATATTTTCCCTTAGAACAACATATCCCCAGGGTCTGAATGAACAGCTGTCTTATGGCTGTTTTTTATAAGATCTCTTCACATACTTTTGATCTTCTTGAGCCGCCCTCTGTTGCATTTTTTTGTGTCTGGTCCATTGAACCCCTTTTGCCTGCACCTGACACTCCCTGTATAGGGGGGTGGTCCTCATTAGGATGACTTGCATAGGTGTGCATGGATCATGACCATCAGAGTGCCACTCGTGAGTTCATTGTGAGTTCACAGTGTGTTATAAGCATGAGGTTCTCCCTTTTTCCATTCTCCTCACTTTTCTTTCTCTAGGTCCCCATCATTATTATTTGCAAAGCCATATAGTGCTAATAAATGTTTACAAAAAGCATGGTGCTGTACTTTCTACTATTCCTATTTTCCCTGAAAGACATGTTATGTTTCTATTTATAGTATACAAGAAGAAATAGATTTTTCCACCACCAGGAGCAAAACAGTAACAATACAGTGACATGAGAAGAATCTGCATAATTAATGATATGCTAAATAGTTGCAAGTCAAATTTAAGTATGAGATAAGCAAGATGATTTTGTATAAAATGATGATAGCTTTACATTCAAAGCAGTAGTGGATGGTGAGCTATGGAGCCTGAAAGTCAAAAGTTCAAAACATTGTTACCCTTTTGCTTGTCAGAGTATAAGCATAAGATGCACATAGATAGAAAAATTTCTGCCCATAAACAAGAATTAATAGATTTACACAGGATGATATAAACTGCATGGAGATGGAATGATTATTAATATGATCATTCTGTCCCCATAAAACATGCATATTATCACCAGCACACACCTTGCTGACATGCGCTCCCGTCCAGGGCCATGGAACACTGACATGTATGCATCTATTGTTTGCATTTGTCAGTCTGTAACTTTTTCATTAAAAAAATTTGTGATAAATGCTAGATCACCCAGAGATACCCTCATGAGACCCGATGATGACTAGTACATGAATCCTAAGGATGGCCATACACTTTTAAAAGCTGTTGTCAAAATGCTTGTTTTGCTGACAACTATTGTTTTAGACCTCCTTCTCCATGCATACACAAACTAAGTTCGCCTGTCGATGAATGTGTTCTTAATGAGGGGAACAAGCTGCTTATAAACAACTCTTTCCTGTTCATAGGTGATACAGTTTTTTGTAAGAATAGAACTACTACTACTACTAATAATAATCTTTATTTATATAGTGCCAACATATTCCGCAGCGCTTTACAGTTTAACAGTTTCAAAACCCAAGTCATAAGTAACAATGTTAACAATACAATAATTAAATCAAAATAAGCCGCCCCTGCCCGTGAGAGCTTACAATCTACAATGAGGTGGGGGAGATACAAAGTACAGGTGTGTATATACAATGGTGCATTTACAAACATGGTCCAGCCATCTTGAGGGAGTGAGGGATGGATGGAGATAGTGAATGGGCTACACATACACACTTACACATAGAATGACTTTGATTAGTGAATGTGATAGGCCGCTCTGAACAAATGTGTTTTGAGGGAGTGCCTGAAACCATGCAAATTGTGGATAGTCCTAATTTCTTGGGGTAGAGCATTCCAGAGGATTGGCACAGCGCGGGAGAAGTCTTGGAGTCGGGAGTGGGAGGTACGGATTAGTGCAGAGGTTAGTCGAAAGTCGTTTGCAGAGCGCAGCAGTCGGTTAGGCCGATAGGTAGAAATGAGGGAGGAGATGTAGGGGGGTGCTGCACTGTGGAGAGCTTTGTGGGTGAGAAACAGTACTTTGAATTGGATCCTATAATGAATTGGCAACCAGTGTAAGGACTGGCGAAGAGCGGACGCGTCCGAGTACCGATTAGCCAGATGGATGACCCTGGCTGCTGCATTAAGGATGGACTGGAGAGGGGATAGTCGAGTAATGGGGAGGCCAAGTAATAGAGCATTGCAGTAGTCCAGACAGGAGTGGATCAGTGCTACAGTGAGGGTTTTTGTTGTTTCCATGGTGAGAAAAGGGCGGATTCTACAGATGTTCTTTAGGTGTAGGCGGCAAGAGCGGGCAAGAGATTGTATATGGGAGGTGAAGGAGAGATTGGTGTCAAACATAACACCCAGACAGCGAGCCTGCTGCTGGGTTGTTATTATGGTGCAGCCCACGGAGAGGGAAATGTCAGATTTAGGGAGGTTAGTAGACGGCGGGAGCAGAAGGAGTTCAGTTTTGGAGAAGTTAAGTTTCAGATAGAGAGCGGACATGATGTTGGAGACTGCGGACAGACAGTCTGTGGCGTTCTGTAGAACAGCGGGGGTAAGGTCGGGGGATGACGTGTATAGTTGTGTGTCATCAGCATAAAGATGGTACTGAAAGCCGAATTTGCTGATGGTCTATCCAATTGGGGCCGTGTAGAGAGAGAAGAGAAGAGGGCCAAGGACTGAGCCCTGGGGTACACCGACAGTGAGAGGAAGAGGAGATGACGTGGAGCCAGAGAACGAAACACTGAAGGAGCGGTCAGAAAGATAGGAGGAGAACCAGGAGAGAACAGTGTCCTTAATACCTAGTGACTGGAGCCTAGACAGTAGGAGACAGTGGTCAACTGTGTCGAAAGCTGCAGAAAGGTCGAGAAGAATGAGTAGAGAGTGGTCGCAGTTACGTTTTGCTGTCAGAAGGTCATTGGTCACTTTGATGAGTTCAGTTTCAGTCGCATGTAGGGGGCGGAAGCCGGACTGTGAAGGGTCTAGAAGGGAGTAAGTGGAGAGGTAACGGGTGAGGCGGGAGTAGACTAGGCGCTCTAAAAGTTTAGAGATGAAGGGCAGATTGGAGACCGGTCTGTAGTTGTTTCTGCAGGAAGGGTCGAGAGTGGGTTTCTTTAGTAGTGGAGTAATGATGGAGTGTTTGAAGGAAGATGGGAAAATGCCAGAGAAGAGTGAGAGATTAAAGAGTGTAGTTAGGTGAGTTGTGACAACTGGAGAGAGAGACTGGAGGAGATGTGAGGGAATGGGGTCGGTAGTGCATGTAGTCGGACGAGAGGAAGAGAGGAGTCTGGAGACTTCTTCTTCTGTGATGGGATCAAATGTGGAAAGTGAGCCAGGGGAAATGCAGGGTGGGATGGGAGTCACAGCATTTGGTGGTTGAGAGCAGATTTCCTGACGGATAGTATCTATTTTTTCTATAAAGTGGGAGGCCAGGTCGTTAGCACAAATGTCTGTGATAGGGGCTTGTGCTTTTGGCCTGAGGAGGGAGTGAAAAGTGTCAAAAAGTTTCTTGGGGTTGTTGGCTAGTGAAGGAGATCAGGGTGATGAAGTAGGTCTGTTTGGCGAGGTGAAGGGCAGCATTATAACTTCTTAACATGAATTTAAAGTGGATGAAGTCTTCTGGTGTGCGGGTTTTTCTCCAGAGGCGTTCAGCACTCCTAGAGCATCGCTGAAGAAGTCGAGTTTGCAATGTGAGCCAGGGCTGTTTTACTGTGTGTTTGGAGGTTCTGAGGGTGAGCGGTGCTACTTGGTCAAGGGTGCTTCTAAGAGTGTCATTGTAGTGCTGAACTGCCAGATTAGGACAAGGAAAAGAGGAGATTGGGGACAGCGATGAGTGTAGGGAGTCTGAAAGTGTCTGAGGGTTAATGGCTTGTAGATTTCTGAATGTATGGTAGGTAGGAGTGCACTGGGGTGGTCGAGGATTTGTGAGGATGAAGGAGAGAATGTTGTGGTCAGAGAGTGGAAGCGGTGAGTTATTTAGGTGGGAGATTGAACAGAGGCGGACAAAGACCAGGTCAAGGGTGTTACCATCCTTGTGTGTCTCAGAGGTTGAAAGCTGTGAGAGTCCTAGAGAAGTGGTTAGTGATAGAAGCTGAGATGCAGATGTGGAAGTAGGGCTATTAATGGGGATGTTGAAGTCTCCAAGGATAAGGGTTGGTAGTTCTGAGGACATGAACTGCGGCAGCCAGGCTGAGAAGTGGTCAAGGAACCGGGTGGGCGAGCCTGGGGGCCGATATATGACCGCTATTCTGAGGGAGAGGGGACTGAAGAGCCCGATGGAGTGGAACTACTGAGTTACAACATATTTTAACAACAGTACATAAATTATTTTGGCTTGCTTAATTTAATGGGAATTAAAATCAAATGTGTCCTATATGTAAAGGTAAACTACTTAAGAAACAGATGTACCCTAGCCATAACCCTTTCTCACTTATACAGATAACTGGACTTACAACAGGAACCCTTGGGTTGCATCTACTGGCAGAGGAAAGTCAACTAGCCGAGTTAAAACCAAAGGTGTTTGACAAAATCAAGAAGCGGTGATGAAGTCAGGAGGTAGCCAAAGTCAGAACTTGGAGGATGGATTCAGAAGCAGAATCGCTGGGCAAGTAAAGGGAAAAGTCAGTCCATGGTCAGTAACAGGTATCAAATAAGTTAGGTCAAGTAGCAAGGTTAACCAGGAGACACAAACTAGAGTGAATTTGTGTGCTAAACAAATTAATTATTAAGAAGGAAGCATTGCATGTCCTGTACAACACACAAAACATCACTGTAAGGATATTCTTTTAATGTCTTAGTAATTACACATAGCACTGTTTTAATAAGAGCAAATTTGAAACAAATATTTAAGGTGAAGATTTGTAAACCACAGACTGGGCAGATATCCTTTCATTAGTCAGCCTAGTAAGAATTAAATCCTGATTGGTTGCCATGGGCTATAATACAAGTGGTTATTTGTTTTTCATCTTCAATCTTAATTTTATTTTAAAGGGCAATGACTAATCATAAAGTTCATAGGAAATTTAATGAGCATGAAGAGTACATAGCTATTGGATAAATTGTGAATCTGGTCTCATGAAAATTTTTTCCGTTTCACTGTATTTTTGACAAATATCTCCACTTCTTTGTTACTGTGTTGACGTGAAGAAAAATAAAACTGTTCAAACACTGCATTTGAAGTCATGCATGAAACTGGATGCTACTTTGCAATAAAATACAATAACGGGCGATCAAAAGATCATATCTATACCAAAATGGTATCAATAAAAACGGCAGCTCGGCACACAAAAAATAAGCCCTCAGCCAGCCCGAGATCACGAAAAATGGAGACGCTACAGGTCTCAGAAAATGGCGCCTGTTTTTTTTTTCTTTCTACCAAATTTTGGATTTTTTTTCACCACTTAAATAAAAAAGAACCTAACATAGTAACATAGTTAGCAAGGCAAAAAAAGACATTTGTGCATCCAGTTCAGCCTATATTCCATCAGAATAAATCCCCAGATCTACGTCCTTCCAAAGAACCCAATAACTGTCAGATACAATATTGTTACGCTCCAGGAAGACATCCAGGCCTCTCTTGAACCCCCGACTGAGTTCGTCATCACCACCTCCTCAGGCAAGGAATTCCAAATTCTCATTGCCCTAACAGTAAAAAATCCTCTTCTATGCTGGTGAAAAAACCTTCTCTCCTCCAGACGCAGAGAATGCCCCTTTGTGACCGTCACTTTCCTTGGTATAAACAGATACTCGGAGAGATATTTGTATTGTCCCCTTATATACTTATACATGGTTATTAGATCGCCCCGCAGTCGTCTTTTTTCTAGACTAAATAATCCTAAATTTACTAATCTCTCTGGGTATTGTAGTTCCCCATCCCCTTTATTAATTTTGTTGCCCACCTTTGTACTCGCTCTAGTTCCATTACATTCTTCCTGAGCGCCTGTGCCAAAACAGTACACAGTACTCCATGTGCGGTCTAACGAGGGAGTTCTACAGAGGCAGTTTAATGCTCTCATCATGTGTCCAGACCTCTTTTAATGCACCCCATGATCCTGTTTGCCTTGGCAGCTGCTGCGTGGCACTGGCTGCTCCAGGTAAGTTTATCATTAACTAGGTGTTAGGGTTCAAGTTCCCGCTGCTGCACAAGGGGAGTCTCGAACCAGGCCCGCTGCGGTCCCCCGTCCATCTCCATCCGCAGTGGTTCCTGCTCAGCTTAGCCGTCGGTCCCAGCGTCTCGCCCAGTCTAACAGTGTGCAGAGGATTACTGCTGCCTCTCCAGGCTCTGCTATTGTGGCCAGTACTGGTTAGCGGCGAGCAGACGTCTTTAGGACAAAGTCCTTTTTTCCCCTTCTGAGCATGCCCAGGGTGAGATCTCTCATTGGAGAACGGGGGTCACATGCTCAGGTACTGCAGCAGCTCCTATTGGTCCGCCAGGAAGGTCCTGTGACCACTGGTGTTCTGGAACGGTTTCATTGGTCCTTGTTTCTGGCAGGTCCTGTAGCTGTTACTATAAAAGGGTAGCATGGCTGGGCCGCCATGCGCTAGTATCAACTGTTATATGCTTTGCGCCAGTGTGGTCATGCGTGTGTGTGGTTAGGGCCCGGCTGAAATAAGCCCCTAGAATACCGACTTAATCGGTGAGGCGTTTGGTATGCTAGCTGGTCAGGGTCGGTGTCCTAGATGCCCTAGATTACCGGCATAACCGGTGAGGAGTTTGATTGCCGTATTCAGGGCCTGGCGTTCAGACGTCATAGATTGCGGGCGACTCCCGCGAGGACATTAGCGCATGATCACGTTCTATGTTCGCTTAGCACTCAACTGTGTACCTGGGTGCCTGACAGGACACAGAAGTTTTTCTCAGCGGCTCTGTGACGTAACAGGGTTCGCTTCAACGCTAGACAGCGCCCTAGTGTGTTTATTTTGCGACTCAGTGGTGTTAAGTGAGTTCGCACACATCGCCATATAGCGCTGCGGCACTCCTTCTAGCGGCTCTGTGGATTAACAGAATTCGCACATATTGCCACAGCGCATTACGGCGTTTATTTTGGCGACTCTGCGGGATAACAGAGTTAGTTTCTTGCGCCATTTTACTAGCAGCAGGCTCTGCCTGCACGGTGGACCCCGGGCTGCGAACGCACCTCTCTACATCATATATTTGGTGCATTCCGCAGACCCTAACATAATACTAGCGCCAGGGTCTGGCTAGTAAAATGGCGGATGACCAGCGTCTACCGCAGTACATCCAGCAGCTGGAGGGTAGGTTGGCGGCTCTTGAGCGCACAACCACAGCTGTGGATGTCACCGCAGTCGCTGTTCAGGCTGCTAGCGTGGCTGCAGCCAGTTTGTCCTCTGCCGCCTCTGCCCCTACATTATCCCACCTCCCGCTTCCTGACAAGTTTGCCGGTGACAGCAAGCAATGTCGGGGATTCGTGAGTCAGTGCTCTATACAGCTCGAGCTTCTGGCTGCACGTTTCCCCACGGATCGGGCACAAGTGGGTTTTGTACTGTCTCTACTCTCGGGCAGAGCGTTGGAGTGGGCAACGCCGCTGTGGGAGCGCGACGATCGTGTGGTGCGGAGTGCTCCTCGTTTCCTGGAGGCTCTTAAAAAGGTATTTTTAGGACCTCAGGTCACCCACGATACGGCGCTACAACTGCTGTCATTGGCACAGGGTTCGTCTTTGGTCAGTCAGTTTTCCGTCCAGTTTCGGACTCTGGCCTCAGAGCTAGACTGGTCGGATAAAGTTCTCATTCCAGTCTACTGGCAAGGACTGGCTGACCATGTTAAAGACGCTTTGGCTACCAGGGAGATTCCCGCCACACTGGAGAAGCTTATCTCCATATCTACCCGCATCAACCTCCGTTTTCACGAGCGGAGGTTGGAGCGGGCCCAGTGTAGGCAGAGGATTCGGTTGGCTCCCACCTTTGCCAAACCTCTCGAATCCCCCGATCTGGCGTCCGAACCCCAAAAGGCCACAGAGATTCCTCGTGCAGGACCTAAGTCTCAAGACGTCCGAGTATCTGTGGTCTGTAACCTTTGTCAGCAGACAGGACACTATGCCAACAAATGTCCACAGCGATCGGGGAAGCGATCGCGTCTAGTGGCCCTGGGAGGAGGTTCACTAGAGACAGCGGCATTTTCCTCCAAGATGACATTTAAAGGGACAGTTACTGTAGATTCTTCCACACTTACAGTCGAGCTTTGTGTGGACTCAGGAGCAGAGGGGAATTTCATGTCATCCACCTTTGCTCGTCGCCACGCAATACATCTGGTAGCGCTCAACAAACCAGTGACTGTCCAGGTAGTGAAAGGGTTGACATTGCCTTCGCCAATTATACATCAGACTGTCCCTCTTACTTTGTGTGTACCCCTTCCCATCAGGAAATTATTTCCCTTCTCGTCCTTCCCGAGGGAATAGACGAGATCCTACTGGGAGTACCCTGGCTCCGTTCCCACTCCCCTCATATTGAGTGGACCTCCGGTAGGATACTGGGTTGGAGTGAGTCATGTAAGGACAGATGTGTCAGGGAGTGCATTCAGGTTACCACTACAGAGATACCCGCAGATCTTTCTCCTCTTCCCAAGTGCTATCAGTCATATGCAGACATGTTCTCTAAAAAGGCTGCGTAGACTCTGCCGCCTCATCGTCCCTACGACTGTCCTATTGACCTCTTGCCTGGAGCAGAACCTCCTCGGGGAAGGGTCTATCCCCTCTCTCTTCCTGAGACGGAGGCTATGTCTCAATATATCCAGGAGAATCTGGCAAGAGGGTTCATTAGGAAGTCGGTGTCACCGTCAGGAGCGGGGTTCTTCTTCGTGCAGAAGAAGAGTGGAGAATTACGTCCGTGTATAGATTACAGAGGTCTTAACACCATCACCGTTAAGAATAAGTACCCGTTGCCCCTGATCTCTGAGCTCTTTGATAGGCTCCGCGGAGCAAGGGTATTTACTAAATTAGATCTGCGTGGTGCTTATAACCTGATTCGCATCCGTGAGGGGGACGAATGGAAGACGGCTTTTAATACCAGGGATTGGCATTATGAATACCTGGTGATGCCCTTCGGGCTCTGTAATGCCCCAGCCGTTTTCCAAGACTTTGTCAATGACATCTTCCGGGATATGCTTTCCACCTCTGTAGTAGTCTATCTGGATGATATTCTCATCTTTTCTCCAGATATTGACTCTCACCGGAAGGATGTCTGCAAAGTCTTCGACCTGTTACGGGTGAACTCCCTCTATGCAAAGTTGGAGAAATGCATGTTTGAGCAGGAGTCTTTACCTTTCCTGGGCTATATCATCTCCGCCCAGGGATTGGCTATGGATCCTGCCAAACTACAGGCTGTGATGGATTTGCAAGAACCCCATTCTCTTAAAGCGGTGCAGCGCTTTATGGGGTTCATTAATTACTATCGCCAATTCATTCCCCACTTCTCCACTTTGGTAGCTCCCTTGGTAGCCCTCACCAAGAAGGGAGCCAATCCCAAATTGTGGTCAGAGGAGGTCTCCAATGCCTTTACTTCAATTAAGTCCCATTTTGCTAGCGCTCCCATCTTACATCGCCCCGAGGTTGATAAGCCTTTTTTATTGGAGGTTGATGCCTCGTCCGTTGGTGCTGGAGCCGTCCTTTTTCAAAAGGATGCTCAAGGTCGGAAACATCCTTGTTTCTTCTTTTCCAAGACCTTCACACCAGCGGAGAGGAATTATTCCATTGGGGATAGGGAGTTGCTAGCCATGAAGTTGGCCTTTTCTGATTGGAGACATCTCCTGGAGGGGGCTCGCTGTCCCTTTCAAGTTTTCACTGACCACAAAAATTTGGTCTATTTACAGACCACCCAGCGGCTAAATTCTCGTCAGGCCAGATGGTCCCTGTTCTTCTCTCGGTTTCATTTCACCCTCCATTTCCTCTCCAGTGAGAAGAACATTCTGGCCGATGCTCTTTCTCGCTCCGTGATGTCCTCTGAGGAGGTGGAGGAGGAGCCTCGGTTGATTGTCCCCACAGAGAGCCTAAGAACTGTGGCCCCGGTTTCGCTTGAGTCTGTGCCTCCGGGCAAGACTTTTGTGCCCACCAATTTGCGACCGGAGGTACTCTCTTGGGCACATTCGTCCAGGGTGGGTGGACATTTTGGGACAAAAAGGACATCTGAGTTGCTGGCGAGGACATACTGGTGGCCACATATGGTCCGTGACATCAGGGAATACATTCAGGCGTGCGTCTCCTGCGCCAAGAATAAGTCCCCTCGACAACGGTCAGCTGGGCTACTTTTCCCTTTACCGGTGGCAGACAGGCCTTGGGAGATGGTCGGGATGGATTTTGTGGTGGGCTTACCCAAGTCTCGGGGCTGCAGCATCATCTGGGTGATAACCGACCACTTCTCCAAAATGGTGCACTTAGTGCCGTTACCACGGTTACCGTCTGCACAGGCCTTAGCAGAATTATTCATTAGGCATATTTTCCGCCTACACGGTATGCCAGACAAAATTGTCAGTGATCGAGGTCCCCAGTTTGCATCTCGGTTCTGGAGAGAGCTGTGTCGTTTACTCAGCATTGAGTTGAATCTCTCCTCTGCATACCATCCCGAGACTAATGGGTTGGTAGAGAGGGCCAATCAGACCTTGGTCACATACTTGCGACATTTTGTCTCTGCCAGGCAGGATGACTGGGCATCCTTGCTACCGTGGGCTGAGTTCACTATAAATAATGCTGTGGCTGACTCCACCGGACAGACCCCATTCCTCCTGAACTACGGTCAGCATCCGCGGGTACCAGTGCCCATGCCCGTGTCTTCCGCCGATTCCAGGGTGGCAGGCTGGGCTGTGGAGGCACGGGACATTTGGGACCGCACCCAGAATGCCATTCAGGCCTCCAAAGAGAGGATGAGGTCTTCGGCCGATGCCCATCGGCGCCCCGCTCCTACATTTGCTCCTGGTGACCTAGTGTGGCTTTCTGCCCGAAACATCAGGCTACGTGTAGAGTCCACTAAGTTGGCACCTCACTTTTTTGGCCCCTTTAAAGTTCTTGAGCAGGTGAACCCAGTGGTTTACCGCCTAGCTCTTCCGCCTCGCCTTGGTATCACCGACACCTTTCACGTGTCCCTCTTGAAACCAGTGGCCATTTCCCGGCTTTCCGAGTCATCTGCCGGGACGTCGGGTTCATCTACCGACGATCATGAGGTGAACGCCATTGTTGGGTGCAAGGTGGTACGAGGCAAAAAATTTTATTTGGTGGATTGGAGGGGTTATGGGCCTGAGGATAGGTCCTGGGAGCCTGCCAAGCATTTTCACACTCCGCAGCTCATGGCTGCCTTTGAGCGCAGCAAGGCCCAAAGAAGGGGGGGCCTTAGGAGGGTGGGTAATGTTAGGGTTCAAGTTCCTGCTGCTGCACAAGGGGAGTCTCGAACCAGTCCCGCTGCGGTCCCCATCCATCTCCATCCACAGTGGTTCCTGCTCAGCTTAGACGTCGGTCCCAGCGTCTCGCCCAGTCTAACAGTGTGCAGCGGGTTACTGCTGCCTCTCCAGGCTCTGCTATTGTGGCCAGTACTGGTTAGCGGCGAGCAGACGTCTTTAGGACAAAGTCCTTGTTTTTCCCTTCTGAGCATGCCCAGGGTGAGATCTCTCATTGGAGAATGGGGGTCACATGCTCAGGTACTGCAGCAGCTCCTATTGGTCCGCCAGGAAGGTCCTGTGACCACTGGTGTTCTGGAGCGGTTTCATTGGTCCTTGTTTCTGGCAGGTCCTGTAGCTGTTACTATAAAAGGGTAGCATGGCTGGGCCGCCATGCGCTAGTATCAACTATTATATGCTTTGCGCCAGTGTGGTCATGCTGTGTGTGGTTAGGGCCCGGCTGAAATAAGCCCCTAGAATACCGACTTAATCGGTGAGGCGTTTGGTATGCTAGCTGGTCAGGGTCGGTGTCCTAGATGCCCTTGATTACCGGCATAACCGGTGAGGAGTTTGATTGCCGTATTCAGGGCCTGGCGTTCAGACGCCATAGATTGCGGGCGACTCCCGCGAGGACATTAGCGCATGATCACGTTCTATGTTCGCTTAGCACTCAACTGTGTACCTGGGTGCCTGACAGGACACAGAAGTTTTTCTCAGCGGCTCTGTGACGTAACAGGGTTCGCTTTCAACGCTAGACAGCGCCCTAGCGTTTTTATTTTGCGACTCAGTGGTGTTAAGTGAGTTCGCACACATCGCGATATATCGCTGCGGCACTCCTTCTAGCGGTTCTGTGGATTAACAGAGTTTGCACATATTGCCACAGCGCGTTACGGCGTTTATTTTGGCGACTCTGCGGGATAACAGAGTTCGCTTCTCGCGCCATTTTACTAGCAGCAGGCTCCGCCTGCACGGTGGACCCCGGGCTGCGAACGCACCTCTCTACATCATATATTTGGTGCGTTCCGCAGACCCTAACACTAGGATCCCCAAGTCTTTCTCCATTTCAGATTTACCCAGTAGTTTCCCGTTCAGTTTGTAATGGTTATATTGATTCCTTCTTCCCATGTGTATAACCTTACATTTATCATTGTTAAACTGCATCTGCGACCTTTCGGCCCAAGTTTCCAACTTATCTAGCTCCATCTGAAGCAGAATATTATCTTCTCTTGTATTGACTGCTTTACATAGTTTTGTATCATCTGCAAATATCAATATTTTACTGTGTAAACCTTCTACCAGATCGTTAATAAATATGATGAAGAGAATAGGTTCCAACACTGACCCATGTGATACCCCACTGGTCGCAGCAACACAGTTAGAGAATATACCATTTATAATCACCCTTTACTTTATATCACTAAACCAGTTACTTACCCATTTACACACATTTTCCCCCAGACTCAGCATTCTCATTTTGTGTACCAACCTCTTGTGTGGCACGGTATCAAACACTTTGGAAAAATCAAGATATACCACGTCCAATGACTCACCTTGGTCCAGTCCATAGCTTACCTCTCCATAAAAACTGATTAGATTGATTTGACAGGAGCAATTTCTCATAAACCCATGCTGATATGGAGTTAAACAGTTATTCTCATTGAGATAATCCAGAATAACATCCCTCAGAAATCCTTCAAATATTTTACCAACAATAGAGGTTAGACTTACTGACCTATAATTTCCAGGTTTCACTTTTAGAGCTCTTTTCGAATATTGGTACCACATTTGCTATGCCCCAGTCCTGTGGAACAGACCCAGTCGCTATAGAGTCACTACATATAAGAAATAATGGTTTGGCTATTACATTACTTAGTTCTCTTAGTACTCGTGGGTGTATGCCATCCGGACCCGGAGATTTATCTATTTTAATCTTATTTAGCCGGTTTTGCACCTCTTCTTGGGTTAGTTGGTGACCCTTAACCCCTTAGTGACAGAGCCAATTTGCAGCTTAATGACCATGCCAATTTTTACAATTCTGACCACTGTCACTTTATGAGGTTATAACTCTCGAACGCTTTAACGAATCCCGCTGATTCTGAGAATGTTTTTTCGTGAAACATTGTACTTCATGTTAGTGGTAAAAATTTTTTATATGAATTGCATTTATTTATGAAAAAAATGAAATATGGCGAAAATTTTGAAAATTTAGCAATTTTCAAACTTTAAATTTTTATGCCCTTAAATCAGAGAGATATGTCACACAAATTTCTTAATAAATAACATTTCCCACATGTCTACTTTACATCAGCACAATTTTGGAAACCAATTTTTTTTTTGTTACGAAGTTATAAGGGTTAAAATTTGGCCAGCGATTTCTCATTTTTACACCATTTTTTTTTAGGGACCACATCACATTTGAAGTCACTTTGAGGGTCTATATGATAGAAAATATCCAAAAGTGACACCATTTTAAAAACTGCACCCCTCAAGGTGCTCAAAACCACATTCAAGAATTTTATTAACCCATTATGTGCTTCACAGGAACTGAAGCAATGTGGATGGAAAAAAATAACATTTAACTTTTTTTGCAAAAAATTTATTTCAGAACCAATTTTTTTATTTTCACAAGTGTTAAAAGAGAAAATGAACCACAAAATTTGTTGTGCAATTTCTCCTGAATACGCTGATACCCCATATGTGGGGTAAACCAATTTTTGGGCGCATGGCAGAGGTCGCAAGAGAAGGAGCGCCGTTTGACTTTTTCAACGCAGAATTGGCTGGACGCCATGTCACAATTGGAGAGTCCCTGATGTGCCTAAACAGTGAAAACCCCCAACAAGTGACCCCATTTTGGAAACTAGACCCCTTGAGGAACTTATCTAGATGTGTGGTGAGCACTTTGAACCCCCAAGTGCTTCACAGAAGTTTATAAACGCAGAGCCGTGAAAATATAAAATAATTTTTTTCCTTGAAAATGATTTTTTAGCCCGCTATTTTTTATTTTCCCAAGGAAACAGGAGAAATTAGAACCTCAAAATTGGTGTGCAATATTTGTCCTGAGTACGTTGATGCCCCATATGTTGGGGTAAACCACTGTTTGGGCGCACGGCAAGGCTCGGAAGGGAGGGAGCACCATTTGACTTTTTGAATGCTATGTCATGTTTGGAGACCCCCTGATGTGCCTAAGTAGTGGAAACCCCTCAATTCTAACTCCAACCCTAACCCCAACACACCCCTAACCCTAATCCCAACCCTAACCCTAATCCTAAACCTAATCCCAACCCGACTTGCAACCTTAACCCTAATTCCTACCCTAATTCTAACCTTAATCCTAATTCTAACCCTAACCCTAATTCTAACCCTAATTCCAGCCCTAACCCTAACTCCAACCCTAACCCTAATGGAAAAATGAAAATAAATATATTTTCTTTATTTTATTTTATTTCCCTAACTAAGGTGGTGATAATGGGGGGGTTTATTTACTGTTTTTTTATTTTGATCAATGTGATAGGGTTTATCACAGTGATCAAAATGTACCTTCAATGAATTAATTTCTAATAAAAAGGAAGTAAAGGGAGAAAGCGCACCGATCTAAATGTAGGAGTAAAATAAAATCATAGGTGAATGAGATAACACTCACCTTTTAAATGTCTTGAATACTTGCATATAGGTCACTATAGGATCATTAGATGTTAGATGTTAGAGTGAGTTTCTTCTGTGATCGGTATGCTACAAGTTCCTGGTAGCTAGTGCATGGCTAAAACCAAGCAACCATAGGAATACTAATGAAATGAACTTGATACCAGGCTGTTTGCGCTCCCCTTGTAGTAGAATCCAGAAATTCTTAAAATCCAGATAATCCAAAGAGAGGATTTTTATTATATATCAAAAACAAGGTACATACAACGCGTTTCGACAATATAGAATGTCTTCCTCAGGTATGTTATAATGATGTTCCAAAAATGTGGAGAACTTTATAGAAAGTGGTATTGTGCTAAATAAATAGGGTGTGGATCACAAAAGAGGGGAAAAAAAAAGGAAAGAAAAAGGAGTTCCTCATCCGCCCATTAGATAGCTGCTATACCAATTTAAAGTCTGCATAAAAAATAAATAAAAAAGGAATAATAAAAAATGCATTACCCATATGATAAATAACAGATAATGTATAAATATCATAAAATCAATGGAGCAATGAAGCAAATGCAAATAATTATATGTGACTGAAATTTAAAAATAATTGAAACACATGGGAAAAAATGCAGTTATAAGAAAAGTGCTGATAAAAATAAAGGACAGCTTATTAAATTCTTAAATACCCTCGATGACTTCATTTAGTCCATCAGGATGTAAAGTACCCATTTTAAAGATCCAATAGGATTCTTTGCGATTTAGTTTATCAGAGCGGCTATGACAATTCTCAGGAATTTGCTCAACAGGTGTAGCTATGACAATTCTCAATGAATTAATGGAATCTGCCGGCCGCCATCTTGGTCTGGGAAGAAAATGGTGGGCGCATGCGCAGTGCGTCCGCCATTTTCTTCCCGGACCAAGATGGCAGCACCCACCGGAGGAGGCAGGAGGGTCTGGGGACACGGGGAAGGATCGGGGACCCTATTTCTCTCTCCTCTGATGTTCGATCACATCAGAGGAGAAAGATAAAGCAGAATCGGGCTTTTTTTTGCGGTCGCCGTTATATGGTTAATAACAGCGATCGCAAAAGCGGGGTCGGTAAAAACCGACCCGAGTCATGTTCTCTGGGGTCTCAGCTACCCCCGGCAGCCGAGACGCCGGAGAAAATCTGACTCTGGGGGGCGCTATATACTTTTTCCACAGCACCGTGAATTCATGGCGCTGTGGTTTAAGTACCCTTAACTACTGCCGTTAAAAGGCGTATCGGCGGTCGTTGAGGGGTTAATATAGGGTTTTCTTTTTCTCTCAGCATTTCACCTAGTGTTTTATTTTCCACCGTGAATACCGTGGAGAAGAAGGTGTTTAATATATTAGCTTTTTCCTCATCATCTACAACCATTCTTTCCTTCTTTGTTTAAACCCTTCACCCCTAAGGGTGATTTGCACGTTAATGACCGGGCCAGTTTTTACAATTCTGACCACTGTCTCTTTATGAGGCTATAGCTCTGGAACGCTTCAACGGACCTTAGTGATTCAGAGAATGTTTTTCGCACTTCATGATAGTGGTAAAATTTCTTCAATATAACTTGTGGTTATTTATGAAAAAAATGGAAATATGGCGAAAATTTTGAAAATTTTGCTAATTTCAAACTTTGAATTTTTATTCCCTTAAAACAGAGAAATATGTCACACAAAATAGTTACTAAATAACATTTCCCACATGTTTACGTTACATAAGCACAATTTTGAAACCAAATTTTTTTGTTACTAAGTTATAAGGGTTAAAAGTTGACCAGCGTTTTCTCATTTTTACAAAAATTGTACAAAACCATTTTTTTAGGGACCACCTCACATTTGAAGTCACTGGAGGGGTCTATATGGCAGAAAATACCCAAAAGTGACACCATTCTAAAAACTGCACCCCTCAAGGTACTCAAAACCACATTCAAGAAGTCTATTAACCCTTCAGGTGCTTCACAGGAGCTGAAGCAACTGGGAAGGAAAAAATAAACATTTAACATTTTAGTCACAAAAATGATCATTTACAAACAATTTTTTTTGTTTTAAGAAGGGTAAAAGGAGAAAATGGACAGAAAAAAGTTATGCAATTTCTCCTGAGTACGTCGATACCCCATATGTGGGGGAAAACCACTGTCTGGTCACACGGCCGGGCTCGAAAGGAAGGAGCACTGTTTGACTTTTTCAAACCAAAATTGCTTGGAATTGAGATTGTATGCCATGTCGCATTTGGAGAGCCCCTGATGTGCCTAAACAGTGGAAACCCCCCAAAAGTGACACCATTTTGGAAATAGACCCCCGAAGGAACTTATCTAGATCTGTTGTGAGCACTTTGAACCCCAAGTGTTTCACTAAAGTTTATAATGCCTGGGTGTGAAAAAAAAAAATTCCACAAAAATGATTTTTTAGTCCCCAATGTTTGATTTTCCCAAGGAAATTGGACCCCAAAAGTTGTTGTCCAATTTGTCCTGAGTACACTGATACCCAATATGTGGGGGAGAAATACTGTTTGGGCGCAACGCAGGGCTCGGTAAGGAAGTAATGACGTTTTGGAATGCAGACTTTGATGGGTGTCATGTTCAGTTTGCAGAGTCCCTGATGTGCCTAAACAGTGGAAACCCCCCACAAGTGACCCCATTTTGGAAACTAGACCCCCTAAGGAACTTATCTAGATCTGTGGTGAGTACTTTGAACCCCCAAGTGCTTCACACAAATTTATAATGCCCGGGCATGAAAATAAAAAATCCTATTTTTTTCCCACAAAAGTAATATTTAAGTCACCAATTTTTATTTTCCCAAGGGTAACATGAAAAATTGGACAATAAAGTTGTTGTCCAATTTGTCCTGAGTACGCTGATACCCTATATGTGGGGGGAACCACTGTTTGGGCGCACGGCAGAGCTCGGAAGGGAAGGAGCGCCATTTGACTTTTTCAAACCAAAATTGGCTTGAATCGAGATTGGACGCCATGTCGCATTTGGATAGCCCAAACAGTGGAAATCCCCCACAAGTGACCCCATTTTAGAATCTAGACCCCCTAAGGATCTTATCTAGATCTGTGATGAGCACTTTGAACCCCAAGTGCTTCACACAAGTTTATAACGTAGAGCCGTAAAATTAAAAAATCATATTTTTTCCACAAAAATTATTTTTTCACCCCAATTTTTATTTTCCCAAGGGTAACAACACCTCAAAAGTTATTGTGCAATTTGTCCTGAGTACGATGATACCCAATATGTGGGGGTAAACCACTGTTTGGGTGCATGGCAGAGCTTGGAATGGAAGGAGCGCAGGTTGACTTTTTCAACGCAGAATTGACTGTATGCCATGTCGCATTTAGAGAGCCCCTGATGTGCCTAAACAGTGGAAACCCCCACAAGTGACACCAGTTTGGAAACTAGACCCCTTAAGGAACTTATCTAGATCTGTTGGGAGCACGTTTAACCCCCAAATGTTTCACTAAAGTTTATAATGCCTGGGTGTGAAAAAAAAAATTCCACAAAAAATGATACTTTAGTCCCCAATATTCCAATTTTTGATTTTTCACAAGGAAATTGGACCCCAAAAATTGTTGTCCAATTTGTCCTGAGTACACTGATACACCATATGTGGGGAGGAAATACTGTTTGGGCACACGGCAGAGCTCGGAAAGGAAGTAATGACATTTTAGAATGAAGACTTTGATGGGTGTTATGTTCAGTTTGCAGAGTCCCTGATGTGCCTAAACAGTGGAAACCCCCCACAAGTGACCCCATTTTGGAGACTAGACCCCCTAAGAAACTTATCTAGATCTGTGGTGAGCACTTTAAACCCCAAGTGCTTCACACAAGTTTATAATGCCCGGGCATGAAAATAAAAAATCCTATTTTTTACCTACAAAAATGATCTTTTAGTCACCAATTTTTTATTTTCCCAAGGGTAAGGGGAGAAATTGGACCCCAAAAGTTGTCCAATTTGTCCTGAGTACGCTGATACCCTATATGTGGGAGAAAACTACTGTGTGGGCGCACGTCGGGGCTCAGAATAGAAGTAGTGACGTTTAGTAATGCAGACTTTGATTGAATGGTCTGCGGGTGTCATGTCGCATTTGGAGAGCCCCTGATGTGCCTAAACAGTGGAAACCCCCCACAAGTGACCCAATTTTGTAAACTAGACCCCCAAAGGAACTTATCAAGATGTGTGGTGAGCACTTTGAGCCCCCAAGTGCTTCACTGAAGTTTATAACGCGCGGGCGTGAAATAAATTGGCCTGTATATGCTGCTCCAGTGTCTGATGTGCCCCATTTAGAATGCTCCAGTATATGATGGGCCCCATGGATGATGCTCCAGTTTATGATGGGCCTATAAAATGCTCCATATATATTGGGCCCCATTTATAATGCTCCAGTGTATAATGGGCCCCATATATGCTACTCCAGTGTCTGATGTGCCCCATTTAGAATGCTTTAGTATATAATGGGCCCCATGGATGATGCTCAAGTGTATGATGGGCCTATATAATGCTCCATATATAATGGGCCCCATTTATAATGCTCCAGTGTATAATAGGCCCCGTATATGCTGCTCCAGTGTCTGATGTGCCCCATTTAGAATGCTCCAGTATATGATGGGCCCCATGGATGATGTTCCAGTGTATGATGGGCCAATATAATGCTCCATATATAATGGGCTCCATTTATAATGCTTCAGTGTATAATGGGCCCGTAGATGCTGCTCCAGTGTCTGATGTGCTCCATTTAGAATGCTCCAGTATATGATGGGCCCCATGGATGATGCTCCAAGGTACGATGGGCCAATTATAATGCTCCATATATAATGGGCCCCATTTATAATGCTCCAGTTTATAATGGGCTCCGTATATGCTGCTCCAGTGTCTGATGTCCCCATTTAGAATGCTCCAGCATATGATGGGCCCCATGGATGATGCTCAAGTGTATGATGGGCCTCATATATCATTCTCCAGTGTATAATGCTCCCCATATATTGCTCCAAACATTAAAAAAAATGAAAAAGCTCTCCTCGTTGGACTCCTCAGCGTCGCCATCTTCCAGCTCTCTGCACTTGGACTGTTTAGGCAGAGGGCGTACACACGTGACGTCATTGCGCTCTCTGACCTGAATGTCACTGTCAGGATTCACGGAAGACGTCACAGCGGTGGAGCAGGAGAGGTAAGTATTGCAAGTGCTGTGGCCCTGAGCAAGCAGGGGGGCCCACTCATGGGCGACGGCACTGACACAGGGCCCCTCATAGTACGCTGGTGTGTCTGACGGCGAGTGGGCCCCTCCACCGTCAGAGACACTTTTGCGTACTATGAGGGGCCCTGTGCCAGTGCCGTCGCCCACGAGTCGGCCCCCCCCACCTGCTCAGGGAATCGGCACTTGCCCGGGTGCGCCAGGTGCTGACGCCGCCCTGGGGGGATACAGCCCAGTTAGGGAGGTGGAAAAACTAGCATATGTTGAGGTGTAGGCTGGACGTTCAGCAGCTGCAAATGGAGGAATTGGAGAAGTCGGTGGAAGAGGAGGACAAAGCGAGCCAATTTGCTGGCAACCTATGTGTCATCAGGGGAAAGTGGTACAAATTCCTTTGAAACCCAGGCATGGTTCATTTTTATGAAGGTGAGATCACCAACATTTTGGGTCGACAGCCAGGTCCTTCTTTCTGTCAGGATTGATCCAGCAGCACTGAAGACTCTTTCTGATAGCACACTACCAGCAGGGCAAGAGAGCTTTTGTAAGGCATATTGTGCCAATTTAGGCCAGGTGTCCAGTTTACAGGCCCAGTAGTCAAAGGGGAATGAACTGTGAGGGAGAACATCGATAGGGGAGGAGAGGTAATTTAGAACCATAGTTGACAACTGCTGTCTCCTGTCTGTTGCAATCGATTCAGTGTTACCAGTCGTGTGAGCGTTACTCGAGAAATCAGTCAACAATATGTTCATTAAACCACTGTCTCCAACGCCACTTTGGCTGTGTGCACCGGGAACACCTCTTCCGTTTGGCCCAGTACGGCTCGTGGCAGAACCTGCACAGCTGCTGTGTGATGGGAATGCCTCTAACAAACGGTTTACCAGAGTTGCTTGTTTGTTCGCCAATATTAGCTCTAGGTTCTCCTGTGGCATAATGTTCTGTAATTTGCCTTTATAGCGTGGATCAAGGATGCTGGTCAACCAGTAGTCATCATCCTTCAAAATTTTGACAATGCGGGGGTCCCTTTTTTAGGATCCGCAAGACATAATCACACATGTGGGCCAATGTTCCAGGTGTCAATAATGCACTGACAGTGGTGGGTGGAGGAGCACTTTCTGCCAAATCCACATCCCTCCAGTCATGCACAAACCCTGTACCTGACCTTGGCAAGCCAACATTTTCTCTTGCCCATTGAGAAGCATCCTCCTCCCCAAAATAATCATCCCCCTCATCTCCTCCTCCTCTTCCTCTTCTTCCTCCAACTAGTCCAGGACAGTTCCCTGAGCAGACAATGCTTGACTGTCATCAAGGCTTCCCTCCTCCTCCTCCTTTTCCTCCTCCGCTGCAGACGCCTGATCCTCTTCGCACCATATGGAGCAGGGCTGTTAACTCCGGATAATTATTTAGGAAGCAGCAGGTTCAAGGTATGAGCCAGGCAAGGAATGTGTCTGAATTTTGCCAGGGCTATGGCCGCCAAAAAATTACGGCCGTTATCACTGACTACCTTGCCTGGCGCAAGATGTAGACTGCCCAGCCATGACTCAGTTTCTCACTGCAAGTAGTCGGCCAGTACCTCCTCAGTGTGTCTGTTGTCACCCAAAGACATCATCTTTAAAACAGCCTTCTGACGCTTACCACTAGCTGTTCGATTGTGGGACCCCTCGTGTGCAACACTGGCAGCTGCTGATTGAGTTCTGCGCTCTGTCGACGAGCTTTTGCTTCTGGAGGAGGAGGAGGGTCGAATGCCTACAGCCAACTGTTGCCTATACCGTGGGCTAGGCAGCACTGTCCCACCGCCGCTGACCCCTGTGGACCCTGCATCCACCACAATAACCCAGTGCGCAGTGATGGACACATAACAGCCCTGGCCATGCCTACTGGCCCATTCATCTGTTGTGAGGTGCACCTTTCCACTTACTGATTGTTTGAGTGCATGGACAATGCGGTCTTTGACATGCAGGTGGAGGGCAGGGATGGCTTTTCTAGAAAAGAAGTGCCGACTGGGTAGGTCATAGCGTGGGACAGTATAGGCCATGAGCTCTCGGAACTCTGCGCTTTCAACCAAACGGAAGGGCATCATATCTAATGAGATGAGTTTGGAAATGTAGGCGTTCAAAGCCAGTGTACGCGGATGAGAGGATGAGTACTTTCTTGTCCTACTCAAAGTGTCTGCTAGGGTGACCTGGACTTGAGAGCTGTGTGTGGCCCAGCTGCACTTGGTGACACATGTTCCCTGGAGGATGCACAGAAGGTAATGCACAAATACCTGATATTCATTCACACTCACACTTCCCTATAGTGCCACCAGAGGGAGCCTTAGAATATATAAGGGTGTGGGAGACGTAGCAGTGTGGTCAATTCCAGACTGGAGTCTTGGAGAGTGCTAGTCAGAGCTTTGTCTGAGCCAGTGCGTGTTCAGATGGTTGGAGATTCCTGTCAGATGAGACAGAGGAAGGAAGACAAGCTGTTACCTCAGAACAGGCTGACTGTTAGTTCCCTATGAACGTGGAAAGTGACTCTCGGAGTGAGCGTGAAATCAGTCTGACAGAAGGTCCTGATAGCTACTCTGGACAGAGCCTATGAAGGAGCAGAAGGAAGGGAGCTACAGTTATTTGTAACAACGAGCCGACTGAGAAACGGTCAGTGAGCTGTGGATAGAAGGAAGCTGACGACTACACCTACTGTTGCCTGTGCTTATGTTAAGGGTGTGAGTAGGGCGACAGGCGAGTGGTAAAGAAGAAGAAAGAGTGACTGAGGTGATATAGCAACGATAGCTGACCTCCACTCTGTACTACCGGACACCGGGTCCGAGCTTGCTAGTTCCTTCACGGCTAGTGGGAGAAACCGGGGACCCTGCTGGACTTCAGGTCGCAGAGGGGGCCCAACGGTGCTGATACGTAACCGGGGTCAGGAAGAACAGGAGTCTAGCAGGACGCTGCAGACATAGACTTAGTTCTGTCCACAAGAAGGCTCCACCACAATGTCGGCCGGGCGTAGCTGTTCTATTCAGAGTTAAACTTCGCTTCATGCAAGTAGGAACTCATACACATTGGAAGTAAGGAGGCCTCAAACCTACTCAGTGATTACTGGATGTGCATCCTCCACCCTGAGCAGCTTCCCGGGACATACCTGCAAATACCACCAGTAAAGGTATGGAAAGAGACTGACTTGTGTGTGTCTGCCTTATTGCCTGCACCCTGCACCGCCATATACCCTGAGGGATCCAGTCTTACCTGTGGAAGACTTAACACCTTGCTGCCCAGTAACAACCCCTCAGAGGATTCACCCTGCAGCGCTGGTCACCCTGATCAGAAACCACAGGTGGCGTCACAAACAATTCCTAAAATTCCCCAGTAAATAACCCCCCTTGTAAGAGCGCCCAGGGCAACGGACCGAGCTGCGCTACCCATGACCTCTCCCCATTGAAGTGAACGGGCTCGGTGCCGAGTACCCCATAAGCCCTGGTACTGTGTGCGACTCAGCTGCATCTGGGTGAACTAGCGGTGGACATGACGGACTGAGAGGGGATTGGTGATGGTGATGGTGGTGATGATGGCCTAGATTCAGTCTTTCGCTGCAAAAACATTGTGATTCCCTGACTGCTTTGGCCTTGCGACGACACCTCAACATTTCTAGCTGGTGGTGTGCTAACCGGTGGGCTTACAGTGGGGAAGCGATGGAGCGTTGCTGGCTACCTTCAGTCGGAGCAGGTGCACATGTGCTACCTGAGGTTTTGTAGTTCGTCCATGCTTGCAAGTGCATGTTCATTAAATGTCTAAGCATGCAATTGGTATTCAAATTTCTGAGCTTTTCCCTTGGCTAAAGGTCCTTCCACACTTCTTACAGATAACCTTTGCCTCATCAATAGGATTTTGGTCAAAAAAGTGCCACACTGCACTCTTCCTACTATGGTATAAATTTTCAGGGCTTGCACGCTGTGCTAATTTGACCGTCTGGCCAAGTTGTCCTGCAACTCTTTTTGTTTTTTTAACACGATTTTGGACTGCTACGGGCCTGCCAGATAACCGCTGCTGCGATGTCGATGCCTGCTGCGGATCCTTTTCCTGTTCTGAGCTATTGCCAGCGGCACCCTCTTCCCCCAATGGATGCCAATCCGGGTCAACAACTGGGTCATCCATCACCTCCTTTTCAATTTCATCTGCACCTTCCTCTGTGTCACCATGTAAGGTGGTATAGTATGAGAGAAGGGGCACCTGAGTTTCATCAGGGTCAGATTCTGGCTCAGTAGACTGCGAGGGCAATGTAGTGCTCTGGGTCAATTTACCAGCAGAATCATCTAGCAGTGGCTGTGCATCATCTCCATCTCTGATTCATGTTGGACTGGGGAATTCAGGATTTAACTTGCTAACCCAGGCATGTGATGTGAAAAGAGCTCCATGGAGCTCTGAAGTGTGGCCTGCCGCATCCTTCACTTTTGGTGGGGGTGAAGGACACAAGGAAAGGTGTTGTTCCTGACCAGGAGCCTGCACTGATGACTCAGTGCTTGCATTTTTTGAAAGTTCAGTAGAGGAGGCGATAGAGCTGGAGGCTGTTTCGGCAATGTATGTTCCTGATGCTCCGGCTTTAAAAGCGGTTTACCTACTCCCAGAAAAGGGAGCCTTCCAGGCCTTCTGGAGCCAGACGATGACGCAGGCTCAACACCTCCTGCCTTAGGTGCTATTGTGCTTTTGGCACTACCAGCAGATGCACCACCACCACCATCAGTACCAGCTGGCCCCCCACGCCCACGTCCGCGGCCTCTTCCACCATACTTCCTCATGTTTCTGAAAATGTACCCAAAATACCAGCAGATATATGGTACTGTATCAGAAGCGTACAGCTGTATACGGTGAAGGAGAAAATTCAAAATCGCCGTCTATATTTCGAGAGTAACACACAGACGCTCACAGGCTCAGTATGGATTAGACCAGAATATGAAAAGCAGAAAAAGTGTACTGTATCAGAAGCATACAGCTGTATACGGTGTTGGGGTAATTTTAAATCTCCGTATATATTTCTAGAGTTAGACACAGACTCTCACAGGCTCAGTATTGATTACACCAGAATATAAAAAGTAGAAGAAGGGTAATGTATCAGAAGCGTACAGCTGTACACAGTATTGGGGTAATTTTATATCTCCGTATATATTTCCGGAGTAACACACAGACGCTCAGAGGCTCAGAATGGATTACACCAGAATTTAAAAAGTAGAAAAAGGGTAATGTATCAGAAGAGTACAGCTGTATACAGTGTTGGGGTAATTTTAAATCTCCGTATATATTTCCAGAGTAACACACAGACGCTCACAGGCTCAGTATAGATTAGATCAGAATATAAAAAGTAGAAAAAGGGTAATGCATCAGAAGCGTACAGCTGTATACAGTGTAGGGGTAATTTTCAATCTTCGTATATATTTCAAGAGTCAGACACAGACTCTCACAGGCTCAGTATGGATCACACCAGAATATAAAAAGTAGAAAAAGGGTAATGTGTCAGAAGCGTACAGCTGTATACAGTGTTGGGGTAATTTTAAATCTTCGTATATATTTCCAGAGTAACACACAAACGCTCACAGGCTCACTATGGATTAGACCAGAATATAAAAATTAGAAAAAGGGTAATGTGTTATGATTTGGTAGCCGAGGAGGACAGGAGCAAAAAACAGCAAAGGCAGCCAAACACCCAGAGAGGTTGGGAACTAATGGGTTGCTGTTATGATTTGATAGCTGAGGAGAGCAGGCAAAAAGGAAATACACCAGAGCAGTTGGAAACTATGAGATTGCAGTACCCTGACTAACCACCACAACTAGAGGCAGCCGTGGAGCGTTCCTACGTTGGTCCTAGACGCCTCGTCACAGCCTGAGAAACTAACTACACCTAAAGATAGAAAGAGGAAAGCTATCTGCCCCGGAGCAGATCCCCAAAGAACATAGAAAGCCCCCAAACATGTAATGGCGGTTAGACAAGAAGAAATACTGACACAGACAGAAAATAGTATGAGCAAACGTTGGGGCCCAAACTTGCTAAATAGAAAAGGATAGGAAGGGCACTTACTGCAATCCCAAAAAACCCTGAAAAGCACCAACTCTACTAATTTCAAAAACTCCTGAGATCACACGACCTCTACCCCCTAAATTAGTTCTCTGGTGTAACCAAAAACAAAACAGCAGCCACTGAAAAAACTGGAAAAAGCAAATGTACAAACATCAGTGGCTGAACTGAACTGAGAGGGCAAAAGCCCCCAGAGGGGACCCTGAAGGCCCCCACAGAAGTGCAGGACAAAATGCAAAAATCAAGCACAAAAACAAAAAGAAGAAAATGTCTTATCTGTTAGCAGGAGATTCAGACACGACACAGCAGGCTACCAAGGAAACAGGAATCACTGATTGAGACCAGAACAATTGATCACCGGCAACCCTGATGGGAAGGCGACTCCCTTATATAAGACCAGTCAGTAACACCTGATTCCCAATCCTCACAATCTTCACTGGACAGTCCAGTACCGTTTGTAACCACCAGAGGGAGCTTCTGCTCAGAACTCATTTGCAGCCTATTCACAACAGGTTGCAGATCCCTAAGCTAACCACACAACTAGAAGCAGCCGTGGGACGTACTTACGGTGACCTAGACGCCTCGGCACAGCCAGAGAGATTAGCTACACCTGAAGATAGAAACAGGAAAGCTAACTGCACCAGAGTAGAGCCCCAAAGGAAAAGGTAGCCCCCAAACATATAATGGTGGTTAGCCAAGAAGAAACACAAACACAGGCAGAAAATAGAGTGAGCAAAAGCTGGAGCCAAATACTGCCTAGATAGGACAGAATACTATCTGCAACCCAGCAAAACCCTAGAAAATTCTAACACTTCTGATTTCAAAAAATGCTGAGACCACACGATCTCGCAACCTGCTAAATCAGATCTCTGGTGTGACCAAATGGCTAACCCGCAGCCACTCAAATAGCAGGGACAGAGCAATGAAACAAATAAACAGTGGCTACTGAAAAACAGAGAGTAGCACAGGCCCCTGGAGGGGAACCCGGCTAACCTCCCACAAAAGTGCAGACAAAAAATGGAAATTGCTAACAAAATGGAAACAAGCAGTATATATCTTATCTGAAAGTAGAAGACGAAGGCAGGACACCAGCTGACTTCCAAATGAACCAGGAAACAACAATTGATCACCGGCGAGAATCATGGGAAGGCAGCTCACTTATATCAGCCCAGTCAGTCTCTCCTGATTGCTAGTCATCGCTCACAGGTGATGGACTTCTACTATTCAACACTGGTTCAATACCCTCAGCAACCACCAGAGGGAGCCCCAACTCAGAAGTCATTTCCAACATGCTCACAACAGTAATGTATCAGAAGCGTACAGCTGTATACAGTGTTGGGGTAATTTTAAATTTCCGTATATATTTCTGGAGTAACACACAGACGCTCACAGGCTCAGTATGGATTACACCAGAATATTAAAAGTAGAAAAAGGGTAATGTATTAGAAGCATACAGCTGTATACAGTGTTGGGGTAATTTTCAATCTCTGTATATATTTCCAGAGTCAGACAGAGACTCTCACAGGCTCAGTATGGATTACACCAGAATATAAAAAGTAGAAAAAGGGTAATGTATCAGAAGCGTACAGCTGTATACATTGTTGGGGTAATTTTAAATCTCCGTATATATTTCCGGAGTAACACACAGACGCTCACAGGCTCAGTATGGAGTAGACCAGAATATAAAAATCAAAAAAGGCTAATGTATCCGAAGATACCAGGTGTATACAGTGTAGGGGTAGTTGAAAATCTCCGTATATATTTCCGGAGTAACACACAGATGCTCTCTCAGTATGGATTTGACCGTAATAAAGAAGGTAGAAAAATGGTACTGTATCAGAAGATACCAGCTGTATACGGTTTTGGGGAAAATTTAAATCTCCGTATATATTTCCGGAGTCACACACAGATAGTCAACATGTATTTGTCCGTGATACCAGCCGGTACACGGTAGTGTGTGAGGAGCGTACAGCTCTATACGGTGTGGGAAAAAATGAATGCTCGGTAACTGTGCAGAAAAAAAGAATAAAAGTATTAGTGCTGTGTAAAAAGCACTCTGCACAGCAGTGTACACACAGCAATACAGCTAGCAGGCAGCCTAATAATCAGTTCTGCTGCTGCACACAAGAAAATTCTCCCCTGTCACTGCACACTCTCTGTACAGCACAATCGCTATCAGCACAAGCACAGAATCACTTTTCTTTCCTGCCTAACTCACTCCCTACTGAGATACAGTGGCAGCAACCTCTCCCCACGCTAAGATCAGCAGCAGTAAAATAGCGGTTGGCGGTCAGGGCTTTTATAGCCACTGAAAAAAAGCAAGCCAATCACTGCAATGCCCTTCTCTAAGATGGTGGTGGCCGCTGCCCATGTCATCTTGTTGCCCACAGTGTGCGTCCTTTCTCATTGGCTGAGAAAAGGCGCCTGCAAGCATTATGGGAAAACTGACTTTGGTGCTCAGGTCGACGACCGCATGGCCGACCTCACGCTATGGTCGGGTTTCGCTCGGCAAAATCCGACTTTGGCGAAAGTCGGTGATTTTTGAATCTGACCGACCTGTTTCGATCAACTCTATTCTTCAGTTAAATCCCTCAGGCATACATGTATTACTCTTCATTGGTGTTTTGCTCTGTAACTTTTATTTTCTCAATTGGGGCAGTTTAGCCTCTGGAGATTCTCTTTGTGCTCATATTATAGATTCACCTTTGGGAATAAATTTTTCTTATTTACATTATCTACACAGGTATACTTGTTAGCACAATGCACTTGCACTTTTTGAGCAGACTCCTGTTTACAATTACGTATTCGGCCTGTGTTTTTTCCTTTCCTCAATTGTGGCAGTTTAGCCTCTGGAGATTCTCTTTGTGCTCCTATTGTAGATTCACCTTTGGGAATAAATTTTTCTTATTTACATTATCTACACAGGTATACTTGTTAGCACAATGCACTTGCACTTTTTGAGCAGACTTCTGTTTACAATTACGTATTCGGCCTGTGGTTTTTCCTTGCCTGTCTGTTCACCGTGGTTCCACTTATTTGGTTTACCACTGTCATTTCCTTGTTTTTTCATATGTCTATATACCATGTTTTATTGTTATCTCAATAAAGTTTTTTACTTTTAGTATGTTGGTTTTTGAGTTGTGTTCTTTTTTTAATACGATTTTCATTATCTTTGCACTTAACCTTTTCCATACATCCTTGCACATCTGTATGCTATTTAGCGTGATTATCTGTGGGTGCTGGTCTGGTATATTGGTTTTTGACACTATACACTATATACTATTAATAACCAAAAAACCAGACTCATTGTATAATGCTCAAAGTGTGATACAATTTGTCGCTGAAAAGAACTCTACTGTAAAATACATATAAATACCAGAGAACAGCAGGAGTTTAGAAAAAATATAAATATCACTTTATTAATCCATTATGAAGTTAAAACAAACACACATAAAAATAGAGACATGTTCAAAAGACACAGAAAAGACTGCTAGGTGCAAGGTGGATGATGTATAAATGTCAAACAAATATTAACATTTCATAATAACCACAGTAAAGTAATGCCATATAACCAGCTAAAGTGCAAGTCTCCATACCATGCATGGGACTATATCACCTGTTCCCAGGAGATCGCAACCCATATATATATAAATAAATCCTTACATGGCCATCCATTATATAGAATATCAATAAGAGCTGGACATAACACGGCAAGTGTTCCTTCCTCTTGAGAAAGGGATAGTAACAAAGAGGGAAACGTGCATTGGGGTTCGTGGAGGGGCTTTTAGGTGCTTAGGTGAGAACATTTTCCACTTGTGTGTTATGTCCAGCTCTTATTGATATGCTATATAATGGATGGCCATGTGAGGATTTATTTATATACATATATATATGGGTTTCGGTCTCCTGGGAACAGGTGATATAGTCCCATGCATGGTTTGGGAGACTTGCACTTTAGCTGGTTATATGGCATTACTTTACTGTGGTTATTATGAAATGTTAATATTTGTTTGACATTTATGCATCATCCACTTTGCACCTAGCGGTCTTTTCTGTGTCTTTTGAACATGTCTCTATTTTATGTGTGTTTGTTTTAACTTTATAATGGATTAATAAAGTGATATTGATATTTTTCTAAACTCTTGTTGTTCTTTGGTATTTACACTGTATACTATGTACAGCGGTCCTGTGTACATTGTCACCAGTGATCACTGTATTACCTTTACACTATATAGAGCTCCTGTGTATAATGTCACCAGTAATCACTGTATTACCTGTACACAGACAATGCATACTAGATACAGATCTCCTGTGTATAATGGCACTTATGGTGATATTAGTATTGTGTTTTTTTATTAATGATCAGCATTGTAGTATTCAGTCACAGAGCCTGTGTGCGCTGCTTCCATTCATTCATTTTCTGGGCAGTTGCGGGCTGTTGTTTTTAGGCTGGGGGAGCCCATATTCATGGCCCCTTACCAGCCTGAGAATAGCAGCCCGCATCTGTATAGTTTTGCTGGGTTGGTTCAAAAACTAAAGGGGACCCCACGTCGATTTGTTTTTCATTCATTCTCTCCTGCTCGCGCTGTTGCCGGCAGAGCAGGAGAGAATAATGGCAGGCAGCTTCACCACCACAGGCAGAGGAACAGCGCTTACTGTAGCGCTTCTTCCCCAGAGGCTGTCCGTGTGGTCCTGATGTGGCACACGATTGCTACACATGTGGCACACGGATGTACCACGTAGACACACGGATATCTCCGGTACCGATTTTTCCGGTACCAGAATTATCTGGACATGTGAGACTGGCCTTACATGGGTACATGCGATCCGAATTTGGCATGCAATCGCAGCATGCTGCATTTTTTTTCCTTTCTGATCGCGATCCGAATGACAACAGAACCATAGGATTAAACTGGCAAGAATGCAGTCCGATTTTTAATTGAAAGTGGGAGCAAACGCTTAGTTATGTAAAATTTTATTCTGCGGAAATTCTACAGAGGATATGTCCCATGTGCACGAGGCTTAAGACTGCAGCAATTTATTCCACCAGGACTTTTATCTAATTTTAATGATACACCTGGACCAAAATCAAAAGAATCACATTGTATGGTTGTTTGCACAGATAAACATCCACGTATACAGTTTCTGAATTGCTGTAGCATGTAAATAATCGAGTCTCAGAACTTTCTTTGCCCATTAAGTAGCTGTAGCTTCTGAGTCTCAAAGAACGTCTTTAAAATGGAGAAAAAAAAAACCTGGCATAAGTCGTTAAATGCTGGTGAGCAATTAAAATTTACAAATCAATAGCAATGGCAGATAAGATCAAAGGCCTGCAAGTCTATATACAGACTGCAAGCTATTTAGCCTTACACATACGGAATTCTCCAGACAGCACATGTCGAATTGCAAATATAAATGACCGTCAGTGTCCCAGCAATTTCATCAGGCTTAATGCAGTTATTGTCTCTCTGATTATTTCAGGGCGTAATTTTTTAGAAGCGGGACTTCCGATGTCACTGGCATCTTTTTTCTTCAAGACAAAAAGAGTAGTACATTATCTTTAGGCTGAGGGTTGGAAGATTCTCAGGCCCCGTTGCCTTCACACCCCAAATAATGACCTCACCCCAGTCACAGATGTTTACTGCACTTTAGAAGATCAGTATAAACAGGGCTGTAAAAGTAGGCCAGCTTGCAGTGGGGCAGCGACCCATAATTCAATGAAAAAAATGCTGGATAGTTCCCACTAGTTTCTGGTTGGCTAGGAGACATCAATTTATTAATCTTGTGTCAGCAAGCCAGCTGCAGCAGTGGCAGCTACCTATTTCACCACCAACTTCATGTCTGGACAGTCTTTGTCTCTATCCACGAAACTCAACAAATCAGCTGCTTTCGTTCCCCTACAAGCAGAGCTGAGCCTGAGGTGTGAGGAAGTTCTTGTGCGTCATCCTCTTGTGGTCAGGTTTACTAATTCAGAGTGAGAGCTTAGTTTTCGGCTTTAATGATATTCCCCTGGCATATCACTACGGTTGCTTGGAGACCAGATTTGAGCTAGGCCTCTCATTTGATTCCCACACAGCAGACCCTGAAAAGCACTTTTTGTTTCTTTCCTCAGCTTTTGATTCTCCCTCCTCTAAAACCCTTCCCCCTGTGGTGTCAATATGGGTGGGCAAAATACTGGTAAAAAGGCCAAGGTGATGGCAGCCGTGGATATGTCACACATCAAGGCTGAAAACAAGCCCAGGAACCTCTATGATAGACACAAATTCTCTTTGCAGAAAGTAAATTGATTATTTTTCGAACTAAAGGTACGCACACTAAACAATCCCGCTAGCGATCACGATAACGACGATACAATGCGATCGTAGCGGGATTGTTCTATATCGCTAAGTGCGGCCACATTTAGCGTATAGTTAACGACGCTATCGCCGTTAGCGATCTATTAACGACTTTAGCGGTACAAAAGTACGCTAAATCGCTAAGAAAGGTGCCACAGCGTTAGATACTTACCCAGCGGGAGCGCGACGAGAAAATAGGGTCCGGAACGATTCCAGCGACGAGCGAGATCACAGCAGAAGTCGTCGTGGCAGATGCGCACTGAACAACATCGCTAAGGATCGCTAAATAGTGACGTTTTTTAGCGATCCGTTAGCGATATTGTTCAGTGTGGATACCTAAGACATAAGTTTACTATGCATCATCATCATCATCCTCATTATTATTCACATCATCATTGGCATTATATTTACTTCTTATTTCTTATTACTACATATCTCCAGAAATCTAAACTAAAATATTGCACCATTGTACACATCACAGATTATTACAGTAAGGCCACGTTCACACGTTCAGTATTTGGTCAATATTTAAAAATCAGTATGTGTAAGCCAAAATCAGGAGTGGAACAATTATAGGAAAAGTATAACAGAAACACATCACCACTTCTGTATTTATCACCCACTCCTTATTTTGGCTTACAAATACTGAAGTAAAATACTGACCAAATACTGAATATGCGAATGTGGCCTTAGGCCTTATTCAGACTTGACTTTTCATGTACATAAAAATACCAACCATCATTCATCAGTGTTTTGGATCAGATTTTCATTGTGTTTGGTCAGTATCAGTTTTTACCATCAGTATTTCTTGACTGATTTTTCACTGATAATTTTTTTTTAAATAAATTGCAAAGCTTCTCCTATACATTAGGCTATCTTCTCATAATGAATATTTGGTGAATTTTTGATGATGCAGATTTTCTGCAATATTTCTGCACCTTTTAGCTAAATTAGGTCATTTGCAGTTTTTATTACATTTTTGATGCTGTGTTCGGATTACATGCGTATTTAATACGTTTCCGCAATGAAAATCCGAACAAAAAACTCAGCGTACTCTCAAAAGAAATCGACATGTTGTGGCTTTCAAAAATACACTGCAAGTCAGTTTATGATGCATAAAAAAGCACAATGGATGTCATATTTCTAGACATCACATATACTTTGTTGAAATTGCAAGGGCTCTTTCACATATCCCTGTGTTCAGTACGTGTGGTGACAGTTTTCACACATACCGGAAACACTTACACATGTAGACCCATTCAAGTGAATGGATCTGTGCACATATCAGTGTGTTTCCTCGTACCATGTGTCCATGAGCAAAACATGCTGACATTTCCATTTTTAACAGCAGCATGGTCTGCAAAATGTCTCGCACTCTGATGACACCGATGACATCCATGTGTCATCACTGTGACACGTATCTGCGCTTGGGAATCAGCGGTACAATTTGAGCTGTTCCCCAGCTCCAGGTGCTGATTGCCCTGTGATCAGTGTTTGGGTACATACCCATTTGCGAGAAAAAAAATGGTCCGTTTTCTGGATGGAAAAAACGGTCCGAATCTATGCAATTGTCATGCGATTGTCATGCGATTTGTATGCGATTTTTAATTGCACCATCCGTTTTCCATCCGTTTTTTATCCGTATGCAATGCGATTTTAACATGAGGTTTTACATAGAGCAGTTTTCTCTATGTAAAAACTCATGTTAAAATAGCATTGTAAAAAAAAATCTGTACACATCAGTTTAAAAAGCAAATAATCCTATATATATTGTGGCAAGACGACTCGCTCGGCTCTCCTGAAGGCAGACTCAGGACACACGTTCTCTGGGTTTTCTTTCTGCTGGTTTATTATCAGCCATAAACTCATGCAGGTTTCACAGGAAAAGTAAACATGACCCCTCTGGGTTAAACGGGAAAAACATAAAAAAAAAAAACAATAACTCAGTCCATAGATGAGTGGGTTCCGCCCGCTCTCGGTAGCATAAACTGCACTGCTAAAGTCCTTGTGGAAAGCTCTGCAGCTTCCACTATCCTGTCTGGAGACTTTCCTCTCCAGACCACACCAGAGAAAAAAAAACAGGACTGAGCTTTTATAGATTGCTCAGCCACATCCTTTAACAGAGTAAACCTACCAGCATATAACATGCTGGCAGATAAATAAAGCAGGTCTTAGTTCACACAGGAGAGCATCCTGTGTGACACATACCTCCCCTCACATATAAAACCAGTGACACTGTTACAATATATCTATATATATAAATATATATATAGTTCATACACTTCTACAAAGCAGAATAGCCGCTAATTCAATTGCCGGCTTCTGTAAAATAATTACAGAACCCGACATGAAATGACACATGGTTTACATACAGTTAACCATTTCAGTTCATGTAGTTTAATATATGGTTTTGATCAACAATTACATGAGTGTATGTGTGCAAAATTTCATACATGTAGGTGTTAATTAAATGTGTAAATTTGTTGAAAAAAATGCGTGGGCACCCGCGGTATTTTCTCCACCAGACAGGGAAAGCCAGTGACTGAAGACAGATATTAGTAGCCCTGAGAGGGACCATTTTTTTGGGCCCCACTGGCTACTAACATCTGCCCCCAGCCACTCCAGAAAAGGCACATCTATTATTGGATGCGCCTTTTCTGGCACTTAGCCCGTCTATTCCCATTGCTCTGTAGAGGTGGCTAATGGGTTAATAATGGGTTAATGCCACCTTGCTATTGGAAGGTGACAATAAGCCGGGTTAATAATGGAGAGTTGTCAATTAGACAACTCTCCATTATTAATCCGATTGTAGGAAATGGTTAAAAAAACACACACACATTAATTAAAAAATATTTTAATGAAATAAATACTCGTAGTTTTTTACCACATTTTATTGCATAAAAATAAAATAATAAAGCAACCATATTCTTACCTCTCTGCCGTTCAGTCAAGTCCCCCGCTGCAATCCATCTGAAAGGGTTGACAGGTTTACAGCGGGGACCGCTGCTAATGCTGCCAGCCCAGCTGTAAACCCCCGAATGAATGAGCTCATCTCCCTGGCTGACAGGAGATGAGCTGATTTGTGTGGGAAGCTTAATTGTTTGTTTCCCAAGCTATTCAGTTCACTTCAGGTCAGCTGGGGACTCTGCACAGCATCAGTGACGTCAGAGGGAGTCCCCGGCTGACCTGAAGTGAACGGCAGAGAGGTAAGAATATGGTTGCTTTATTATTTTATTTTTATTGCAGGAGAACAGGGATTCAGAAGGATTATCAGTGCAATAAAATGTGGTCAAAAACTATGTGTATTTATTTCATTAAAATATTTTTTAACCCCTCTCTGCCATCAGACGTACTATTCCGTCCATGTGACCCTGGACCTAATTCCCATGGACGGAATAGTACGTCATAGGCGATCAGCTGCGCTCCCGGGGGGAGCGTAGCTGATCGCCGCCGGGTGTCAGCTGTATATCACAGCTGACACCCAGCACTATGTGTCAGGAGCGGTCACGGACCGCTCCCGGCACATTAACCCCTAGCACACCGCGATCAAACATGATCGCGGTGTGCCCGGGGCACAGGGGAGGATCGCGCAGGCAGGGGCTCCCTGTGCGCCCCCCTGAGACCCTCAGAGCAGCGCGATGTGTCGCGCTGTTCCGAAGGTCCGTCCTCCCTCCAGGTCCCCGGATCCAAGATGGCGCCGGGGTCCTGCAGGGAGGCGGCTTCCTCAGTGCCTGCTGAGAGCAGGCGCAGAGGAAGCCTGCAGCGATGCCAGAGCGATCGCTGGTGTGACAGAGTGCTGTGCACACTGTCACACCAGCGATCTGCTAAAATACTGTGATGTCCCACCCTGGGACAAAGTAAAAAAGTAAAAAAAATAAAAATAAAAAGTGGTAAAAAAAATCATCAAAAAAAAAAAATATTCCCCAATAAATTCATTTCTTCCTGTAAATAAAAAAAACAAAATAAAAGTACACATATTTGGTATCGCCGCGTCCGTAACGACCCCCCTATAAAACTGTCCCACTAGTTAACCCCTTTAGTGAACCCCTTAAAAAAAAAAAAAAAAACTAAGCAAAAAATCAATGCTTTATCATCATACCGCCGAACAAATAGTGGAATAACACGCGATCAAAAAGACAGATATAAATAAACATGGTACCACTGAAAACGTCATCTTGTCCCGCAAAAAACGAGCCATCATACAGCATCATCAGCGAAAAAAAAAAAAGTTATAGCTCGCAGAATGAAGCGATGCAAAAATAATGATTTTTTATATAAAATTGTTTTTATTCTATAAAAGCGCCAAAACATAAAAAAATGATATAAATGAGGTATCGCCATAATCGTACTGACCCGAAGAATTAAACTGCTTTATCAATTTTACCACACACGGAACGGTATAAACGCCTCCCCAAAAGAAATTCATGAATTGCTGATTTTTGTTCATTCTAACCTCCCAAAAATCGAAATAAAAAGCGATCAAAAAATGTCACATGCTCAAAAATGGTACCAATAAAAACGTCACCTCGTCCCTCAAAAAATAAGACCTCACATGACTCTGTGGGCCAAAATATGCAAAAATTATAGCTCTCAAAATGTGGTGATGCAAAAAACTACTTTTTGCAATAAAAAGCGTCTTTTAGCGTGACAGCTGCCAATCACAAAAACCCGCTATAAATAGTAAATCAAACCCCCCTTTATCACCCCCTTAGTTAGGGAAAAATAATAAAATTAAAAAAATGTATTTATTTCCATTTTCCCATTAGGGTTAGTGTTGCGGCTAAAGTTAGTATTAGGGTTATGGTTGGGATTAGGGTTAGGGGTGTGTTAGGGTTAGGTTTGTGGTTAGGGTTGGGACTAGGGTTAGGGGTATGTTGGGGTTAGGGTTGGAGTTAGAATTGGGGGGTTTCTGCTGTTTAGGCACATCAGGGCTCTCCAAATGTGACATGGCGTCTGATCTCAATTCCCGCCAATTCTGTGTTGAAAAAGTCAAACGGTGCTCCTTCACTTCTGAGCTCTGCCATGCGCCCAAACAGTAGTTTACCCCCGCATATGGGGTATCAGCGTACTCTGTACCCCAAGAGTTATTGTGCAATTTGTCCTATTTCTTCTGTTACTCTTGGGAAAATAAAAAACTGGGGGCGACAAAATCATTTTTGTAAAAAAAAAAATGATTTTTTTTTTTTTACGGCTGTATGTTATAAATTTTCTGTGAAGCACTTGGGGCTTCATAGCGCTCACCACACTTCTAGATAAGTTCCTTGTGGGGTCTATTTTCCAAAATGGGGTCACTTGTGGGGGGTTTCCACTGTTTAGGCGCATCAGGGGCTCTCCAAATGCGACATGACGCCCCCAGACCATTCCATCAAAGTCTGCAATCCAAAACGTCACTACTTCCCTTCCGAGCCCAGACGTGCACCCATACAGTCGTTTTCTCACACATGTTGGGTATCAGCGTACTCAGGACAAATTGGACAACAACTTTTGGGGTCCAATTTCTCCTGTTACCCTTGTGAAAATAAAATATTGGGGGCGAAAAAATCATTTTTGTAAAAAAAAAAAGGATTTTTTATTTTTACAGCTGTAAGATATAAACTTCTGTGAAGCACTTAGGGGTTCAAAGTGCTCAACATACTTCTAGATAAGTTCCTTGTGGGGTCTATTTTCCAAAATGGGGTCACTTGTGGGGGGTTTCCACTGTTTAGGCGCATCAGGGGCTCTCCAAATGTGACATGACGCCCCCAGACCATTCCATCAAAGTCTGCAATCCAAAACGTCACTACTTCCCTTCCGAGCCCAGACGTGCACCCATACAGTCGTTTTCTCACACATGTTGGGTATCAGCGTACTCAGGACAAATTGGACAACAACTTTTGGGGTCCAATTTCTCCTGTTACCCTTGTGAAAATAAAATATTGGGGCGAAAAAAATCATTTTTGTAAAAAAAAAAAAGGATTTTTTATTTTTACGGCTGTACGTTATAAACTTCTGGGAAGCACTTCGGGGTTCAAAGTGCTCATCACACATCTAGATAAGTTCCTTGTGGGGTCTATTTTCCAAAATGGGGTCACTTGTGGGGGTTTCCACTGTTTAGGCACATCAGGGGCTCTCCAAATGCGACATGACGCCCCCAGACCATTCCATCAAAGTCTGCAATCCAAAACGTCACTACTTCCCTTCCGAGCCCCGACGTGCGCCCATACAGTAGTTTACTCCCACATATTGGGTATTAGCGTACTCAGGACAAATTGGACAACAACTTTTGGGGTCCAATTTCTCCTGTTACCCTTGTAAAAATGAAATATTGGGGGCGAAAAAATCATTTTTGTAAAAAAAAAAAAAGATTTTTTATTTTACGGCTGTACGTTATAAACTTCTGTGAAGCACTTTGGGGTTCAAAGTGCTCACCACACATCTAGATAAGTTCCTTGAGGGGTCTAGTTTCCAAAATGGTGTCATTTGTGGGGGGTTTCCACTGTTTAGGCAGATCAGGAGCTCTCCAAACACGACATGGCATCCAGCCAATTCTGCGTTGAAAAAGTCAAACGGCTCCTTCCCTTCCAAACTCTGCCATGCACCCAAACAGTGGTTTACCCCCACATATGGGGTATCAGCGTACTCAGGAAAATTGCACAATAACTTTTGGAGTCTTGTTACCCTTGGGAAAATAAAAATTGGGGTGAAAAGATCAATTTTGTGGAAAAAATATGATTTTTTAATTTTACGGCTCTACGTTATAAACTTGTGTGAAGCACTTGGGGGTTCAAATTGCTCACCAAAGTCTAGATAAGTTCCTTAGGGGGTCTAGTTTCCCAAATGGGGTCACTTGTGGGGGGTTTCCACTGTTTAGGCACATCAGGGACTCTCCAAATGCAACATGGCGTCCAATCTCAATTCCAGCCAATTTTGGTTGGAAACAGTCAAATGGTGCTACTTCCATTCCGAGCTCTGCCATGCGCCCAAACAGTGGTTCCCCCCCACATATGGGGTATCAACGTACTCAGGACAAATTGGACAACAACTTTTGAGGTCCAATTTCTCCTGTTACCTATGGGAAAATAAAAAATTAGTGACTAAGAGATAATTTTTGTGGGAAAAAAATAGGAATTTTTATTTTCATGCCCGGGCATTATAAACTTGTGTGAAGCACTTGGGGGTTCAAAGTGCTCACTAAAGATCTAGATAAGTTCCTTAGGGGGTCTAGCTTCCAAAATGGGGTCACTTGTGGGGGTTTCCACTGTTTAGGCTCATCTGGGGCACTACAAACGGAACATGACCCCCATCGATGTTTGCATTCCAAAACGTTACTGCTTCCTTTCCAAGCCCTGCCGTGCGCCCAAACAGTTTCCCCCCCCCACATATGGGGTATCAGCGTACTCAGGACAAATTGGACAACAACTTTTGGGGTCCAATTTCCTTGGGAAAGATCAAAAATTTGGGACTAAAAAATCATTTTTGTGGAAAATTGTTTTTTTTTTTTTTTCACACCCAGGCATTATAAACTTTTGTGAAACACTTTGGGGCTCAAAGTGCTCACAACAGATCTAGATAAGTTCCTTAGGGGGTCTAGTTTCCAAAATGGTGTCACTTGTGGGGGGTTTCCACTGTTTAGGCGCATCAGTGGCTCTCCAAACACGACATGGCGTCCAATCTCAACTCCAGCCAATTTTAGTTTGAAAAAGTCAAACGGCGCTCCTTCCCTTACGAGCTCTGCCGTGTGCCCAAACAGTGGTTTTCCCCCACATATAGGGTATTGGCATACTCAGGAGAAATTGCACAACAACTTTATCTGCCCATTTTCTCCTTTTACCCTTGTCAAAATAAAAAAAAAGTTTGTAAAAGATCATTTTTGTGGCTAAAAAGTTAAATATTAATTTTTTCCTTCCACGTTGCTTCAGCTCCTGTGAATCACCTGAAGGGTTAATAAACTTCTTGAATGTGGTTTTGAGTACCTTGAGGGGTGCAGTTTTTAGAATGGTGTCACTTTTTGGTATTTTCTGCTATATAGACCCGTCAAAGTGTCTTCAAATGTGAGGTGGTCCCTAAAAAAATGGCTTTGTAAATTTTGTTGTAAAAATGAGAAATCACTGGTCAACTTTTAACCCCTTATAATTTCCGAACAAAAAAAAATTTTGGTTCCAAAATTGTGCTGATGTAAAGTAGACATGTGGGAAATGTTATTTCTTAACTATTTTGTGTGACATATTTCTCTGTTTTAAGGGAAAAAAAATTCAAAGTTTGAAAATTGCAAAATTTTCTAAATTTTCGCCATATTTGTGTTTTTTCAAAAATAAACGCAAGTTATATCGAAGAAATTATACTTCTAACGTGAAGTACAATATGTCACGAGAAAACAATCTCAGAATCACGAAGATCCGTTGAAGCGTTCCAGAGTTATAACCTCATAAAGAGACAGTGGTCAGAATTGTAAAAATTGGCCCGGTCATTAATGTGCAAACCACCCTTGGGGGTGAAGGGGTTAATTAATGTGTGTGTTTTTTTAACCATTTCCTACTATCGTATTAATAATGGAGAGTTGTCTAACTGACAACTCTCCATTATTAACCCGGCTTATTGTCACCTTCCAATAGCAAGGTGGCATTAACCCATTATTAACCCATTAGCCACCGCTACAGGGCAATGGGAATAGACGGCTAAGTGCCAGAAAATAATAATAGATGTGCCTTTTCTGGGGTGGCTGGGGGCAGATGTTAGTAGCCAGGGGGCCCAAAAACAATGGTCCCTCTCAGGGCTACTAATATCTGTCTTCAGTCACTGGCTTTCCCTGTCTGGTGGAGAAAATACCGCGGGTGCCCACGCATTTTTTTCAACGAATTTACACATTTAATTAACACCTACATGTATGAAATTTTGCACACATACACTCATGTAATTGTTAATCAAAACCATATATCAAACTACATGAAATGAAATGGTTTACTGTATGTAAACCATGTGTCATTTCATGTCAGGTTCTGTAATGATTTTACAGAAGCCGGCAATTGAATTAGCGGCTATTCTGCTATGTAATTGCACAGCGAATATAAAAAACGTAGAGTAGGACTGCCCCATATGAGAATGCCTTTTAGTGGCGGGGTGGCTCAAAGAATTGATCAATTGTTTGCCAAATGTCTCATTTTTAAATACAGTTAGAAACCAATATGTGCATATGCACTTTATGTATTGCATGCTGACCATGTGCAGCGCTGGCTTCTCCCCTTTTTTTACTTGATGTTGGTTTGTGGCTGAGCACCACATGTTGCCATGCGCTCTGGGTCATGCACGCAGTTCTATCTGTGTTTTTTTTGGTGATTGACCTAGGCTGCTGTGCACACACAGCAGCCCTGCCCTGCCCTGGGCTCTGCTTGATTGTACACCTGTATCTGGGCCTGTTTCACCCTTCATCTGTGGTTGCTGGTCTGGCAGTGCAGAAGTCAGATCTGAAATGTCCATCTCCGGACCTGGTCGGCTTTCACCTGCGCTTGCCTTGCTGGCACCATGGGAGTGATACAGATATGCTTCAGGTACTTTTGTTTTGATTTTTTGCAGTCTTGCTTTCATACATTCAGGAGGCCGTAATGGCACAGCGAATATAAAAAACGTAGAGTAGGACTGCCCCATATGAGAATGCCTTGTCGTAACGGGGTGGCTCAAAGAATTGATCAATTATTTGCCAAATGTCTCATTTTTAAATACAGTTAGAAACCAATATGTGCATATGCACTTTATGTATTGCATGCTGACCATGTGCGGCGCTGGCTTCTCCCCTTTTGTTACTTGGTCTTATTGACACCTCTTCATTACTAAGCCGGGCTTAATGTCACCTTACAATAGAAAGGTGACATTAACCCTTTTTAACCCCACTTGCCACCACTACAGGGCAAGTGGGAAGAACCCGACAAAGTTCCAGAATAGGCGCATCTAATAGATGCGCCTTTTCTGGGCAGCTGCGGGCTGCTGTTTTTAGGCTGGGGGGCCCATATTCATGGCCCTTTTCCACACTGAGAATAGCAGCCCGCACCTGTATAGTTTTGCCGGGTTGGTTCAAAAACTAAGGGGGACCCTACGTCGGATTTTCTTTCATTCATTCTCCCTGCTAGCGCTGTTGCCGGCAGAGCAGGAGAATAATGACAACTGACTTCAGCACCACAAGCAGGGGGACAGCGCTTACTGTAGCGCTTCTTCCCCTGCAGCTGTCTGTGTGGTCCTGATGCGGCACACGTGCGGCACATGTGTGCCACACGGATATACCACGTATTTACACAGACACTGATATCTCCGGTAACGATTTTTCCGGTACCGGAAATATCTGGACATGTGAGACCGGCCTAAGACAGTATGTTTTTTGTGCAACGAAAATATGCTGCATCAAAAACTGACCAAAAACTCATTGTGGCAATTTAACCTTACATTGTTAATCACAGACTGCACATGGTTGTCCATTTGGTATCCATGATTATAATGGACCTATAGACTTGTATGGGTATTTAGATCTGGATCAACAATTGAATGAAAGGGTTAATTCTGCGCCACCGTAGATCAAGAATGGAAGATAATTAGTACCCAGAAATTGGAGTTTATTTGTCAACACATTTCAAAGTTTAAAACTTCTTCTTTACGATAAACCATAATTACTTAACCCTTTCATTCCATTTTAATTTATATCATTTGTGGTTCTGCAGCAGCCTTAAGCTTATTAATGGCTGAGGTCACACAAACTTACCAGGTGAGTACTGTTGCTTTTGGTATCCCCACTGTTACTTAGATAATACACTGTAGCGTTTATTGTTATTTTGTTTTTTTCCACATTAGGGTCAAAAATGGACACTTGTCTGTATTTATTTTCACTTTTTTATCTTTTTGTCTTGTTGTATTTGCTGACTTATATGCTCCAAATTCTTCAAAATGGTACATGCAGTTTGAGTTTAAAAATAAATCATCTTTAGTTTTTGGTTTAACTGTTTTTTCAGCTCAAAGTTAGAAATCTTTAAAAAGTTTAACTAATCAAAATGGAACAAATTGAAAACACCATCAGAATCCTTACTCCAGGCAGGGACTGGAGTGACAAGTCCAAAAAAAGTCACATTGGGCTAAAGTTCATCTCATGAACCTGTCTAAAACATTTCGATAAGCAAAACTGTCAGAGAAAAATAAAAAGACTTAAAAAAGATGGACAAATTAATAAATGGTGCAAATCTTATAGAGAATAAGGTGAAAAAATTAAAGCCAAAAAAATAATATGTTACTCCAGAAACTGCAGAAACAGCAATAATGAATTGGGAACAGTCGCCAAAAAAACACAAGCATATGAACAATCCCATAAGACTAAACATTCTATGGCTGCATTCAGACATCCGTGTTGCACATATGTGTTCTTTCCATGTTTTTCATGTATAGAACATGTTCCCACTATCATCTATTTGTCTATGTTTTTTTGCAGACCGTGTGTCTGTACAAAACTCAGAGACATGTCTGTTTTTTTCAGGCAGAACGGATGAAAAGTAAGTACCCATACAAGCAGGGCCGTACATATAAATCATGAGGTCCCTTAGCAGAAATTCTAACTGCACCCCCAAAAAAAAAAAATTCAATATTCGGCTGGGTCAAAGAAGAGCATATCTCACAACTTTGCAACCTTTACAAAAGTAATTTTTATCCTACTGAAGCCCTAGATTCCCCTTTCCATAAAGTACTGTATGATGCCAACAAAAGTGACACAGAAACACTGTATGATACCCCCACAATGAATTCCTCCACAATAACCTCCATACGCACTGTATTAATGACCCTACTGTACCCCACCTCAACTCCCCCGGCAAAGTATGGTGACCCCAACACAGTATGTTCCCCCAACTGTGACCTTCACACAGCCTTCCATGCAGTGTAATAGGCCTTCATACAGTATAATGGCTACACACCTCACTGCATTGTATAATGGCCCCCATTAGCCCTCCACACAGTATGACGGATCTAACACAAACCTTTGCAGTGTATAATTGCTTGCATATAGTATAATGCACCCCCACACTCCTCCATATAGTATAATACACTCCCCATAGTCCTCCGCATAGTATAGTGCATCCCCACAGTCTTCCGCATAGTATAATGCACTCCCCATAGTCCACCGTATAGTATAATGCACTTCACATAGTCCTCCATATAGTCTAATGCAATTCACATAGTCCTCAATATAGTATAATGCACTCCCAATAAACCTCAATACAGGAGAATGCACCCCCATAGTACTCCACATAGTCATTATTATGTTATGATCAGATTACCAATAATCAAAAGAATAAATATAATTGTGTACCTGAAAAGACTAAAGGAAACCTATACATAAATGGGTATTCAATACATAATGTATATATAAATATTTTATTCCATTAATAAAAATCATGTAAAAAGGGAAATGTAAAATTTTGTTAAGCAACAAGTGAAACAAGCGTTGGGGTCACAGCATACACTCTATGGGGTTTAAATTTTGCACTGACTGCACTAACGATTTCACGTCTACACATAAGAACCTGGATTCATGCATGACAACCAGTTACAGTGCACTAGTCCGAAGGATAATAAAAAAAGCATCAATAAATCAATACTTTGGCCCTCAAAAAATCTCTAATTGTTGATAAGGGTTGTGTGGAGTCCGACTCTCCTGATTCATGAAGAGGTGCAAGCCTATTCATGATTCTGGAGAATTTGACAAGTGGCATGTGACTTCTTGCAATACACCAGAAATGTTGCTGCAGTCAGCTACTGGAATCAGATTTCTGAGTATGGAACATCACAGCATGGATTAGACAAGCTGTGGTGCCGCATCCACTGCCGTGCCTTGCCCCAGTTCTGCCCATTTCGGCAGAGCAGGGATAAACTGACTTGATATCCCCAAAAGTCCCAAATTGTTGGCACATTCCCAAGTTTTGTGAAAAAAGTTTGCTACTTTTCAAAGCTTTTATGCCACTTTTTTAGCATAAAAGCTTTCATGAATCGGGGCCTTGTGTTGGAACTAGAGTTGAGCGACTTTTGTTTGATCAGGTTTCGGACCACCCGACTGAAACAAAATTTGAGTCGGACGAAACTGGTCTGACTAGGGCAAAAAAAGTCGGAGTTTCGTCCGAAACCCGACCCCAATGCAAGTCAATGGGGAATAAAAGTCGGCATTGAGTGGATGAATGTCATCCGCTCAATGTTGACTTTTATTCCCATTGACTTGCATTGGGGTCGGGTTTTGGACAAAACTCCGACTTTTTTTGCCCTAGTCGGACCAGTTTTGTCCGACACAAATTTTGTTTCAGTCGGGTGGTCCGAAACCTGATCCGACCAAAGTCGCTCAACTCTAGTTGGAACTAGTGTTGAACATATCAGTCAAAACTCAAGTTCGTTAGTTTGCTCGATTTTGATTCCTTTCACTGGACTACCAGTATCTGGCATCTTCAATGACTCCTGCCTTGATTAGGTCATGGCACTTTGGCATCACCTATTCAGCGCAGGACACACCAAAGATGCTGTGTGCATAGGAAGCCTCTGCAGATGACCCAGTGAAGACCGCATCGTCGACTGGATTGAAGATGAGTGAGAGCAAGGTGAGTGTTAATACTTTTATTATTTTTAAACCCATTGTTGACCCTTTTGAATTTAGCAAAATACTAAATCTGAATTTTGGGGGGGGAGATTCCAGATGAATTTGATTCAAACCTGTAAAAATATCTTGTTCCATAAGCATTGACAATAAAAAGTTTGATCCTTTGATTGG
>JARQOD010000005.1:178425276-178570829 GCA_033576555.1 Oophaga sylvatica | reverse complement strand
CCTTCTTCCCCTTTTTGAAGATAGGAACAACATTTGCTCTTCTCCAGTCTTCTGGGACTTCTCCTGTACTCCAAGAATTTTCAAAGATTATGGACAGTGGTTCAAGAATTTCTTCTGCTATCTCCTTCAGTATTCTGGGGTGTAATTCATCTGGACCTAGAGACTTGAATTCATTTAGGTTAGCTAAGTGTTTCCTCACTGTCTTTCTGTTTATAGATATCCTGGATTCTTCTATTCCTTTAATAGGACAGTGAAGATCAGTTGATGTTACATTTCCTTTCTGAGAGAAAACAGATGCAAAATAGGAATTTAAAAGTTCAGCCTTCTCAACATCCTTTCTTACCATTTCATCATTTTCATCCTGTAAAAATCCTATAGCATCTTTGATTTTTTTTTTTACTTTTGACGTATCCCCAAAATCCTTTTTTGTTGCTTTTGACATCTCTTGCAAGCCTTAATTCATTGTCAGCTTTAGATAATCTGATTTGTGCCCTGCAGGTTCTGCAGATGGCATTATATTCTTCTTTAGATATGCCTCCCTCTTTCCATTTGATAAACATTTCTTTCTTCCTTTTTAGCATGTGTTTAAGTTCTGTGTTCATCCATCCTGGTTTCCTTAAATGCTTCCCATTCTTCCCTCTTTTTGGAATTGTTAACGATTGTGCTTTGAGAATCTCATTTTTCAAGATGTCCCATCCTTCCTGGACATTTTTGTCCTTAAGGATATCCTGCCATTCAATCCCTCCAATTCTCTTTCTGAGTCCCTTAAAATCTGCCTTTCTGAAATCTAACCTTGACGTCTGAGTCTTCACAGGTCTTCCTCCTCTTGTTATCCAAAATTCTAAAATAGCATGGTCACTACCTCCTAGGGTCCCAGCCACTCTTAGCTCCTCAACCATTTCCTCCCTATTTATAAGGATTAGATCCAAGGTAGCAGATCCCCTTGTTTTCTCCTCTACCTTTTGAAAGATAAAGTTGTCAGCAAGAGAGGATAAGAATTTCCTTGACCTGTTAGTTTTGCCTGAGAGAGATTCCCAACAAATGTCTGGATAGTTGAAAACTCCCATGACCACTATGTCATATTTTTTGGAGAACTTGGCCATTTGATGCATAAAGAGTTCATCCATATCATCAGCTTGCATAGGCGGCCTGTAGTAAAATGCCTACAATGGTGTCCTTTCCATTGTTCTGTCCTTGTATTCTTACCCAAACAGTTTCCACAGAACTCCCAGTCTCTGAAGTGTCAATCTCTGTGCAGATATATGCTTTTCTAACATACAATGCGACACCTCCTCCTCGTTTATCAAGTCTGTTTCTTGCAAATAAGTTGTATCCTTCTAGCCTTGTATTCCAATCATGTGTATCGTCCCACCAAGTTTCAGTGATTCCAATGACATCATACTTCTTCTCCTGCATTAGTAGTTCCAATTCTCCTTGTTTGTTGCCCATGCTTTGTGCATTTGTATAAAAACATTTTAGTTTGTGATTGGTTTCTCTTCCTCCAATATTTTTATTTAGATTGTTTTGTCTTCGTTCTTCCTTTCCACTTCTAATAGCCGAGTTCTCAATAGCATTTGTCAGGTGTATGGCTTTTTCTGGCGTTTTGCTTCCCTTCCCACATTGTTCTAGTTTAAAGCTCTCCTGATGAGTGTAGCAAGGCGACTTCCAAATACATGTTTTCCAGTCTTCGTAAGGTGCACCCCATCTCTAGCAAGTAGTCCATCGTATAGGTAATTCACTCCGTGATCCAGAAATCCAAATCCTTGCTGATGGCACCATCGACGTAGCCAGTTGTTCACCTGCAGAATCTTATTCCACCTCCGTGTTCCATGGCCATCCACTGGGAGGATGGATGAGAAGACCACCTGCGCACCCAGTTCTTTCACTTTCTTGCCTAAGTTTTCAAAGTCACTGCAGATGGTTTCCAGGTCACTTCTTGTGGTGTCATTTGTCCCCACATGTATTAGCAGGAATGGGTAGTCATCTTTAGGTCTGAAGAGTCCTGATATCCTGTCAGACACATCTTAATTTTTGCACCTGGGAGACAGCACATTTCTCTTGAGGTTATATCCGGTCTGCAGATAGCGGCCTCTGTTCCTCTCAACAGGGAATCCCCCATGACAACAACTCTCCGTTTCTTCATCCAACAGTTTTCTTTCTCCATTCGGGAGGACTCTGAGGGCTTACAAGGTTGCTCTTTGTGGGCAAAGTCTTATCCTGATGTATTTCTTCATCATTCTCCTGTGTGAGAGCCTGGTACTGGTTCCTGAGCAGTATGGGCGCTGACTGCTTCACGATCCTCCTGCTTCTCTGGGTCACATGCTTCCATTCCTCTGTTTCTTCAGGTGCAGGTCGAATTTCTTCTCTTTCTGCACCTTGAAGAGATGATTCTGCTTTATCTAAGAACTCTTCATCTTCCGTAATGATCTTCAATGTAGCTAACCTCTCTTCTAGATTTCGTAACTTTTCCTCCAACATGGACACAAGCTTGCATTTGTGGCATGTGAAATTTGGCTTTTCCACTGGTAAATCTATGAACATGTAGCAAGAAATGCAACTCACCACATGGCTCCTAGCCTCTTCCATGCTCTTATTGTTAAAGAGATATCACAGAGGTGAAAAAAGTGTCTAGCGGTGCGCGGTTTACCGATGTCCTCCTTTCAGCTGCAACAGCCAAAACCCAGTGTTCTTGGAGCTCGCGGAGACTCTTCACTTATCCCATAGAATGAACTGGGAATATGCAAATGATCTCCTCAGGACTCCTCCCCTGGTTTACCGATGTCCTCCTCTCAGCTGCAACAGCCAAAACCCAGTGTTCTTGGAGCTCGCGGAGACTCTTCACTTATCCCAGAATGAACTGGGAATATGCAAATGATCTCCTCAGGACTCCTCCCCTGGTTCACATCGCTCACATAGCGATATACCAGCGATCCCGACAACGATATGCACTTGTTAGGATCGCTGGTGTATCGCTACATGATCGCTGCTGAGCTGCCAAACATGCAGCTCAGGCAGCGATCAGCACAGCGACCACTGCGGGTAACATCGCTTAGTTACCCACAGTGTACCTTGGATACCAGCGCCCTGATGCAGGGAGCTGGTAACCAAGTACACAGCGGGTTTCTAGGCACAGCCCCGCGCCTGGAAACCCGCTGTGTACCTTGGTTACCAGCGGATCGCTGGTCTCCCACCTGTCACATGCAGCGATGCGTGCCTGCCAGCGGGAGACCAGCGATCAAAAAAATGTCCAGGACATTCAGCGACGATCAGCGATACCCAACAGGGGGGCTGATCGTCGCTGAATGTCACACACAGCGATATCGCTGGGGAGATCGCTGCTGCGTCACAAAACTAGTGACTCAGCAGCGATCTCACTAGCGAGATTGCTGTGTGAGACGGGGGCTTAAGTTTTGTTGTGATTTGGACAGAGGTAAAATCGAGTTGTCTCATGTCCATTGCCTGCAGCATGGAGGAGAGTTGTTAATATGGGTGGAATAGGGGAAAATGTTGAAAGGGATAGAAGGCAGGGATTATTAGTAAGCTAAGAAGGGTAATGAATGGGTTTTTAAGCAGGCAAAGGTAGTAGTTTTAGTAAGGTATTACTTACCTGAGAAAGGGCTAAGGGCTACGGGCTACGTAATATACCTTGATTTTTGTAATATTTTCTTTGTGATGTTGGACCATGGTAAGGGATGCTAGACCATGGAAAGTATCTAGGTAGACGGCAGGATGAACTTGCACTTGGGGTGACAGTAGCTGGCTTGCAGGTCCCCAGGTTGTGATGGGAATGGGCCATCATAAAGGCTAGACAGAAGTTCTCTTGGCTGAATTGTGATCAGCAGAGTTCTGCATCGCAATTAAAATTAGGCTCGTTCTTTACTGTATTTCATTTGTTGATTCAAAATAAAAAATGGAGCAGACCACAAGTGTTGCCAAAGCTAAATGTGTGTTTATTCATTTATTGATTTAAAAAAAATTAAAAAATATGAAAAAAAAATTGTGCACTTGCTATAAATCAGGGGTGTACAACCTTTTTCAGTCCAAGGGCCACAATGTCAGACCAAACCAACCCCATGTCCACATTATTACCAAAGTATTAGCTCCTGAGACATTTACTGCATATTGACAGTATGTGCGATAAATATCTAATAGATGCTGGTTTCATTTGTAAAGGTTCGTCGGATGCAGTAAACAGCAGGAGGCAGAGAAGAGGTTAACAAGAATTTAGTTAACAGGTATTCAGAGAAACCTCCATGGTTAGGCAAATAACACACCAGGAACGTACTGAACGCACAATACACAATAAACGAGATAAGAAGTGGAGAAATGAAGGTAATGACTTATCGATTGAAGTTCCTGTTGGGGAACAGTTGGAACAGCTCCTGACAGCGTCACAGTCCGTGAGCAAAGTCTCTGGCTGTTGCGTAGGTAAGAGATGCACTGTCTCCTGACAGTGCCGAAGTATCCGGATCTGTTAGCCTTGGGTCTGTTGATCTTGGGTCCGTTGATCTTGAGTCCGTTGGTGCGTGGGTACAGTTCCTTCTGCGGATTCCTGGGAGTGACGAAGTACACCGAGAACACAACGCCGCGTACAGGCCACAGGGATGGCAAGGCCTCGCACGGAATCACAAAGTTCAGGAAAAGATGGGAAGTCTGCTGCACTGCACGTTATGGACAGGGTTCGTGGAGGGGCACCTGGTAATGGATGTAAGAGTCGGTCAGTCTGTAAAAAGGGCCGGCGTCAGTGGCAGTAAAGGTATGAGTTGAGGAGAGGGAGTCAACCTTCGTCCTGCTCTGTAGTCGCCTTGCTGCCAATTCTCTCTCCTTCCCGCGCTCAGCCCTTTTTATGTCACCTATGCCCCCTCCTGTCAGGTGCTCAGGCACTTCCTGCACAGACAAGTCGTCCCCCTGCAACATTGATGAGGGCCCCGAAAATTCCGGCTCTATAGCGTATCTCGAACAGACAACACCGTTCCTGTTCATCTCCTTACACATTTATAGTTTTCACAACTATCAGAAAGACAGAGGTACCCTTCTCGTGGGTATGCAGTCCAGAAAAGAAGACGCTAAGCATTCAGCCCATAATATTTCTGCATGCCAGATGTTGAAACAGTCCAGTGTTTCCGTTCTCTCATAAACTAGAATGAATATAACAGCACTCAAGCATGCCCGCAGTTTTACCTTATCTACTCTTTTCTGTGCTATGAAAGTCACAATTCACCTATTCTGCCAAAATATGGCTGGCTGAGAAATAACCACCCAGGACATCACTCATAATTACCAGTCTCCACAGTGCTACACACCATTGGTCTTTCCCATGACGTGAAAAATAGGTATGAACAGACACTATGCAAATAGTTGAGGGCCACAGAGAAGGGTATTGTGAGCCACAAGTGGCCCATGGGCCACAAGTTGTACACCTCTGCTATAAAACATAGATTTATTGTCTAAAAATATTATACTTTTCAGGAAAGAAAAACCTTTATCAGATATCCATAAACTTTCAACGGATATCTGATGTAATTTTTTTCCCCAAAACGTCTAAGATTTTTAAGCAGTTTATCTCTTTTTTTTATATCCAGCTCGGGACCTCAGGTTTTTTAATATTATTTGTATCTTTAATTTATTTAAATCAAATTGTGTATTTACTTTATTTGAATAACAGGCAAGTTTACTACAGTTTCTACAGATAGGGTTAATTCATTTTATGCCAAATATCTTTAAATTTCTGTATTGTTAACTAGAGAAAAGGTGGGGGAGTGATTCAACATTTTTTATCTTTTTAATTGTTTTTACATTTTTAAAAATGTTTTTCTTTTTATTATATTTGTTAGTCCCCCTAGAGGACTTGAACCTGAGATCATCTGATCGCTGTGCTATATATAGCAGTACCACAGTATTTCTGTCTATAGGAAAAATCACAGTCGACTATGACACCCAACCACAGGCTGGACATCCTAAAAGCAATCATATGACAGGCATCGGGGTATTCAGCTGGACCCAGCTGTCAAGGTAGCCCATTGGTTCCTTATGATCACGTCGCATAGAAGACAATGTCCACCCGAGCCATCGTTGATCCCAGATTGCAGTGTTCCAATGCCCCTGTCATCAATTGACAGTGGAATTTGAAAGGTTAACAGCAGCAATTGGCGGGCATGTCAATCGCTGCTCTTTGAGGCAGATGTAAGCTATCCGTTAAAGCTAGCATCTGCCCTGCGTGGGGCGGTCTCTGCCTCTGATGCTGCTTCAAAGTCCCTTATGCACTTCAGGACTGATATATCCATCCTATGAATATATATCGTGGCACAGCTGTGATGGTGCTCAAAAGAGGTTCCCACACTAGAGTAATGGTAAAATATATTTTTGGCACTCAACTTGTAAAATAGATGATTTCCTTCTTAGGTCTCACCAGTATACAGATGCACAGACCTATTAGCTTCCACATGTAATTCAAGGTGCACATTATGCACAAAGGGTAGGTTACCATAAGAGGGTATTACTCAATATTATTCAATATATTTATGGCCATCATTAATTTTTGATCTTGTTATAGATTTTGTTTGTGAAAAACACCTGTACTGTACATAAAATTGGACTCATATATTGAGCCCCCTCTGATCAACGCTTAGCCAAAGGTTGGTCATCTTACCTTTGTATCATTTTTGATACTTTATAATACATTATCTCTCTATGACCCTGAAATCTTGCTTCCTTATACCATTTTTGTAGGACCCATTTAGGACCTCATATGATCCATGGTGGGAGTTATAAATTCTTTGAATATCTCCAATGTAAGTTATTCTTTCATTGGATTCTCGTAGACTCAATTCTCTTAGCCATTTATGAAATATACACATTGGTCTTTATTGTAGGTATTGTTCATCCAGACACCTCAGGAGTAGTGTTATGTTTCGGTAGCTGAGGAGTGCAGGTAAAAAAGGCAATACACCAGAGCAGTTGGAATCTATGAGATTGCAGTACCCTGACTAACCACCACAACTAGAGGCAGCCGTGGAGCGTTCCTACGATGGTCCTAGACGCCTCGTCACAGCCTGAGAAACTAACTACACCTAAAGATAGAAATAGGAAAGCTATCTGCCCCGGAGCAGAACCCCAAAGACAATAGAAAGCCCCCAAACATGTAATGGCGGTTAGACAAGAGGAAATACTGACACAGAAAGAAAATAGTATGAGCAAACGCTGGGGCCCAAACTATCTAAATAGAAAAGGACAGGAAGGGTACTTACTGCAATCCCAGAAAACCCTGAAAAACACCAACTCTACTAATTTCAAAATCACCTGAGATCACACGAACCTCTACCACCTAAATTAGTTCTCTGGTGTAACAAAAACAGCAGCCACTGAAAAAACTGGAAAAAGCAAAAGTACAAAACACAGTGGCTGGACTAAACTGAGAGGGCAGAAGCCCCCGGAGGGGACCCAGAAGGCCCCCACAGAAGTGCAGGACCAAATGCAAAAATATAGCAAAAACACAAAATAAGAAATTGTCTTATCTGATAGCAGGAGATGCAGACACGACACAGCAGGCTACAAGGGAAACTGGAAAGAAGGATTCAGACCAGAACAATTGATCACCGGCAACCCTGATGGGAAAATGATTCCCTTAAATAAGACCAATCAGTAACACCTGATTCCCAATCCTCACTAGTACCGCTTGTAACCACCAGAGGGAGCCTCTGCTCAGAACTCATCTCAAACCCATTCACAACAGTACCCCCCCCTTGAGGAGGGGTCACCGAACCCTCATTTGAGCAACCAGGTCGGTCAGGATGAGTTCTATGATACGCACGGATAAGTCTCCTAGCATGGATGTCCGAAGCAAACACCCAAGAATTATCTTCCTGACCATAACCTCTCCATTTAACCAAATACTGGAGTCTTCGTCTAGAAAAACGAGAATCCAATATTTTCTCAACCACATACTCCAGATTGCCCTCAACCAAAACAGGGTCAGGAGGCACAGCAGCAGGAACCACTGGCTCAACAAACCTCTTCAACAAGGACTTGTGGAACACGTTATGGATCTTAAATGTCCCTGGAAGAAGCAAACGAAAAGAAACAGGATTAATAATCTCCATGATCTTATAAGGTCCAATGAACCTAGGCTTAAATTTAGGAGATGCTACTCTCATAGGAATATTCTTTGAGGACAACCAGACCAAGTCCCCCACTTCAAACCGAGGACCACCAGTCCTATGCCGGTTAGCAAACCGCTGGGCCTTCTCCTGAGAGAGGGACAACCTCTCCACTACCTGGTCCCAAATCTGCTGCATACGCTCAACAACAGAGTCAACACCTGGACAGACAGAAGCCTCCGTCTGTCCTGAAGAAAATCGAGGGTGAAACCCAGAATTACAGAAAAACGGAGACATCAAAGTGGCAGAGCTAGCCCTATTATTAAGAGCAAACTCAGCCAAAGGCAAAAAAGAGACCCAGTCATCCTGATCAGCAGACACAAAGCATCTTAGATAAGTCTCCAATGTCTGGTTTGTTCTCTCAGTTTGACCATTGGTCTGAGGATGAAATGCCGAGGAGAAAGACAATTGAACACCCAGTTTAGAACAAAAAGTCCTCCAAAATCTGGAAACAAACTGGACTCCTCTGTCAGACACAATGTTCTCAGGAATGCCGTGTAAACGAACCACGTGCTGAAGGAACAACGGCACCAATTCAGAGGAGGAAGGCAACTTAGGTAATGGCACAAGATGTATCATTTTGGAAAACCTATCACAAATTACCCAGATGGTGGTCATTCTCTGAGAAACAGGAAGATCGGAAATGAAATCCATAGAGATATGGGTCCATGGTCTCTTGGGCACAGTCAATGGCATCAACAAACCACCAGAGCGAGAGCAAGGCTTGGAGCGAGAGCAAGTCCCGCAGGACTGCACAAATTCCCTGACATCGCGAGACAAGGTAGACCACCAAAAGGACCGACTAACCAAGTCTCTGGTACCAAAAATTCCGGGATGCCCAGCCAATGCGGAACAATGAATCTCAGACATCACACTCTTTTTCCATTGGTCCGGGACAAACAATTTTCCAACAGGGCAGCGCTCGGGCCTATCCTCCTGACACCCCTCCAGAGCAAGTCTCAAATTGGGCGAGATGGCGGAAAGAACTACACCCTCCTTCAAAATAACAGAGGGATCAGATAGCTCAGGAGAGTCCGCAAGGAAACTCCTCGAGAGGGCATCCGCCTTAACATTCTTAGTGCCAGGAAGAAAGGAAACCACAAAATTAAAACGTGTGAAAAACAAGGCCCACCTGGCCTGTCTAGGATTGAGTCGCTTGGCAGATTCCAGATAGACCAGATTCTTATGGTCCGTAAGGACCACCACCTGATGTTTGGCTCCCTCCAGCCAATGTCTCCACTCTTCAAAAGCCCACTTCATGGCCAATAACTCCCGATTACCCACGTCATAATTACGTTCAGTAGGAGAACATTTTCGAGAGAAAAAGGCACAAGGGTTACTTTTAGAGGTCTCTGGATCTTTTTGGGACAAAACGGCACCTGCCCCAATTTCAGAGGCATCAACCTCCACCTGAAATGGCAGAGAAACATCAGGCTGACGTAGAACAGGAGCAGAAGTGAATCTCTGCTTAAGTTCCTGAAACGCAGAGACTGCCTCAGGAGGCCAATTCACCACATCAGAACCCTTTCTGGTCAAATCAGTTAATGGTTTAACAATAACAGAGAAATTACCAATAAATTTACGATAAAAATTGGCAAAACCCAAAAATCTCTGAAGAGCCTTTAATGAAGTAGGTTGGACCCAATCACAGATGGCCTGAACCTTGACCGGGTCCATTTCAATAACAGATGGGGACAAAATGAATCCCAGAAATGAGATCTTCTGTACGCCAAAAAGACACTTTGATCCCTTCACATACAGAGCATTCTCTCTCAAAATCTGGAATACAGTTCGAACATGTTTCACATGAGAGTCCCAGTCATTAGAAAAAATCAAGATATCATCCAAATAAACAATCAGAAACTTGTCCACAAAATCCCTGAAAATGTCATTCATGAAGGACTGGAAGACGGAAGGAGCATTAGTGAGCCCAAAGGGCATCACAAGGTACTCAAAATGCCCTTCAGGGGTGTTAAATGCCGTCTTCCATTCATCCCCGTGCTTAATGCGAATAAGGTTATACGCCCCCCTGAGGTCAAGCTTGGTAAACCAAGTAGCGTTTTTCACCCTGGAAAACAGGTCAGAAATCAAGGGTAACGGGTATTGATATTTCACAGTAATATTGTTCAAGAGACGATAATCAATACACGGCCTTAATGAACCATCTTTTTTGGCCACAAAGAAAAAACCGGCACCTAAGGGTGAAGAGGATGGTCTGATATGACCCTTCTCCAATGATTCCTTGATATAAGACCGCATAGCGTCATGTTCAGGTACAGACAAGTTAAAAAGGCGACCCTTAGGGAATTTACTACCTGGCACTAATTCAATAGCGCAGTCATAGCTCCTATGGGGAGGTAAGGATGCAGATTTACTTTCGCTAAACACATCAGAAAAATCAAACAAAAAGTCAGGAACATCCTCAGCCTGGGGGAGGCAGAAAAAACAGGAGTGTTGGTATTAACACATTAGCAGCCCCAACTGGTTACAGACACAGATTTCCAATCCAAAACAGGATTATGAGACTGTAACCAAGGGAAACCCAGCACGATAATGTCATGCAGATTATATAGAACCAAAAATTTGCAGCACTCCTGGTGATCAGGTTCAACCCTCATTATCACCTGAGTAGAAAACTGGGGTTTATTCTCAGCCAAAGGGGTAGAATCGATCCCCAGTAGGGGAATAGACTTCTGTAGGGGTATCAAGGGAAATCCACAACGTTTAGCAAAATCATAATCCATCAGGTTAATAGCTGCTCCAGAATCAACGAAAGCCTGAGCAGAAAATGAGGACAGAGAGCATATCAGAGTGACAGTTAATAAAAACTTAGTCTGAACACTACCCAAGACAACTGAGCGTGCAAAACGTCTTCCCCGCTTAGGGCAGACTGAAATAGCATGAGAGGCATCACCACAGTAGAAACATAACCCATTGCGCTTTCGAAACTCATGACGCTGTGCCCCAGACACCACTCCATCACACTGCATGGGCTCAGCAGCTGGCTCACAAGGCAACACCACTCCACGCATACTTCTCCGCTCACGCAAACGTCTGTCAATTTGAATCGCTAATGACATAGAATCATTGAGACCAGAGGGGACAGGGAATCCCACCATAACATCCTTTACATTATCCGACAGACCCTTCCGAAAAAGAGCTGCCAAAGCGTCGTCATTCCATTTGGTCAGGACTGCCCACCTACGGAATCTCTGACAGTATAACTCAGCGTCATCAAGCCCCTGATTTAATGCCAACAAGGCTTTTTCAGCTTGATCAGTGACATTAGGCTCATCGTACAATAACCCCAAAGCCTGAAAAAATGCATCAACATCACTCAAAACAGGATCCCCAGGTGTCAGGGAAAAAGCCCAATCCTGAGGATCGCCGCGCAGGAGAGAGATGACAATTTGAACCTGCTGCGCTGCGTTTCCTGAGGACTTAGATTTTAAGGCAAAAAACAATTTACAGTTATTTTTGAAATTCTGAAACTTAGCTCGATCCCCTAAAAACAAATCTGGCATGGGGATCCTAGGTTCCACAACAGGCAACCCAGCAAGATATGCAGCAATACTCTGAACCTCAGTGGCAAGCTGATCCACACGGCCAGACAACTGTGCAAACTCCATTGGGAGAAAGATCCTCCCCAGCACCCAGAGATACAGAGGAAAAAAAAAATGCAACAAACAGAAAAATATCTCTGACAACTTTTCTTCCTTCAAAATATTTTTTCCCTTCTGTGAGTACCATACAATTTTTATGGCCGGTGATACTGTTATGTTTCGGTAGCTGAGGAGTGCAGGTAAAAAAGGCAATACACCAGAGCAGTTGGAATCTATGAGATTGCAGTACCCTGACTAACCACCACAACTAGAGGCAGCCGTGGAGCGTTCCTACGATGGTCCTAGACGCCTCGTCACAGCCTGAGAAACTAACTACACCTAAAGATAGAAATAGGAAAGCTATCTGCCCCGGAGCAGAACCCCAAAGACAATAGAAAGCCCCCAAACATGTAATGGCGGTTAGACAAGAGGAAATACTGACACAGAAAGAAAATAGTATGAGCAAACGCTGGGGCCCAAACTATCTAAATAGAAAAGGACAGGAAGGGTACTTACTGCAATCCCAGAAAACCCTGAAAAACACCAACTCTACTAATTTCAAAATCACCTGAGATCACACAACCTCTACCACCTAAATTAGTTCTCTGGTGTAACAAAAACAGCAGCCACTGAAAAAACTGGAAAAAGCAAAAGTACAAAACACAGTGGCTGGACTAAACTGAGAGGGCAGAAGCCCCCGGAGGGGACCCAGAAGGCCCCCACAGAAGTGCAGGACCAAATGCAAAAATATAGCAAAAACACAAAATAAGAAATTGTCTTATCTGATAGCAGGAGATGCAGACACGACACAGCAGGCTACAAGGGAAACTGGAAAGAAGGATTCAGACCAGAACAATTGATCACCGGCAACCCTGATGGGAAAATGATTCCCTTAAATAAGACCAATCAGTAACACCTGATTCCCAATCCTCACTAGTACCGCTTGTAACCACCAGAGGGAGCCTCTGCTCAGAACTCATCTCAAACCCATTCACAACAGAGTAGAGTTGAGCGATACTTTCCGATATCCTAAAGTATCGGAATCGGAATGGTATCGCCGATATCACTAAAATATCGGCGATACCCGATACCGATACCGGAAGTCCCATGTAAGTCTATGGGAACAAAATATCGCAACTAAAAAAACCCCATTCTTTCCTTGTAAACACTAAATATACACACATAGAATACATATATATATATATATATATACACATGTCATTGTGACATATATATATACATATATGTATAGTTTATACACTTCTACATAGTAAAATATCCTCTCTGATTCAATTGCCGGGTAAAGCCGGCTTCAGTGAAAAGACAGAAGCACCCGACATGAAATGACACTTGGTGTACATAGGGTTAACCATGTCTTTTCATGTCGTTTGCTATCTGATTTGCACAAACAATTAAATCAGTCTATGTGTGCAAAATTTCACACCTGTAGGGGTTAATTAAAGGTGTAAATTCGTTGTAAAAAAAACGGACTTTTTTGCTACGAATTTACACCTTTAATTAACCCCTACAGGTGTGAAATTTTGCACACATAGACTGATTTAATTGTTTGTGCAAATTAGATAGCAAAGGACATGAAAAGACATGGTTAACCCTATGTACACCAAGTGTCATTTCATGTCGGGTTCTGCATTTTCACAAAAGCCGGCAATTGAATTAGCGGCTATTATACTATGTAGAAGTGTATGAACTACAAATATAAATATATATATATATGTGTCACAAATTCAATGACATGTATATATATATATGAGGTGTAAAATTGCTGAAAAAAAATGCGTGGGCTCCCGCCCTATTTTCGCAACCAGACAGACAAAGCCAGTGAGTGGGGGCAGATAATAATAGCCCAGAGAGGGACCATTATTTTTGCCCCCCCCGGCTACTAACATCTGCCCCCAGACACCCCAGGAAAGACAAATCTATAATTAGATTCGCCCTTTCTGGCACTTTGCCCGTCTATTCCCATTGCCCTGTAGCGGTGGCGAATGGGTTAATATGGGGTTAAAGCCACCTTGCTATTGAAAGGTGACCTTAAGCCAGGTTAATAATTGAGAGCTGTCAATTAGACAACTATCAATTATTAATCCTATTGCATGAAATAAAAATAAAACACACACACTTTAATTAAAAATCATTTTAATGAAATAAAGACACATGTTTTTGACCATATTTTATTTTACTGCAAAAACCATTTCCTGTAATAAAAATAAAATAAAAAAGCAAAATTATTCTTACCTATCCCATGCACAGTCAGGTCCCACGGTGTAATCCTTCAGAAAGGGTTAATGTTTACTGCAGGGACCGCAGCTAATGCTGCAGCCTCACAGTAAACCCCAAATGAATGAGTTCCTCTCCTGCCTGACAGGAGAGTAAAGGCTGGGTGTCACATAACGATACACCAGCGATCCCGACAACGATATGCACTTGTCAGGATCGCTGGTGTATCGCTACATGATCGCTGCTGAGCTGCCAAACAGGCAGCTCAGGCAGCGATCTGGGACAGCGACACTGCGGGTAACATCGCTTAAGGGCCCGTCTCACATAGCGATATCGCTACCGAGATCGCTGCTGAGTCACAAGTTTTGTGACGCAGCAGCGAGCTCACCAGCGATATCGCTGTGTGTGACATTCAGCGACGATCAGCCCCCCTGCCGGGTATCGCTGATCGTCGCAGAAATGTCAGGACCTTTTTTTGATCGCTGGTTTCCCTCTGACAGGCACGCATCGCTGCGTGTGACAGGCGGGAGACCAGCGATCCGCTGGTAACCAAGGTACACAGCGGGTTTCCAGGCACCGCGCAGCGCTTGGAAACCCGCTGTGTACCTTGGATACCAGCTCCCTGCATCAGGGCGCTGGTATCCAAGGTACACAGCGGGTTTCTAGGCACAGCCCCGCGCCTGGAAACCCGCTGTGTACCTTGGTTACCAGTGGATCGCTGGTCTCCCGCCTGTCACACGCAGCGATGCGTGCCTGTCAGCGGGAAACCAGCGATCAAAAAAAGGTCCTGACATTTCAGCGACGATCAGCGATACCCGGCAGGGGGGCTGATCGTCGCTGAATGTCACACACAGCGATATCGCTGGTGAGCTCGCTGCTGCGTCACAAAACTAGTGACTCAGCAGCGATCTCGGTAGTGATATCGCTATGTGAGACGGGCCCTTAAGTGGAAAGCTTAATTGATTGCTTTCCACTTTCACTTCAGGTCAGCCAGGGACACAATCAGTGACGTCAGAGGGAACTGATTAACAAAAATAGGGGTTCCCTTCGAAAAAAAAATGGCGTGGGGTCCCCCCTATTTTTGTTAACCAGCCAGATGAAGCAGACCGCTGAGGCCTGGATTTTCAGGCTGTTAAGGAGCCAAGATCCATGGACCTTGCCAGCCTGATAATACTAGGCCACAGCAGTCTGCATATCTTGGCTGATTAACAAAAATAGGGGATCCCCTCGAAAAAAATTGGCGTGGGGTCCCCTATTTTTGTTAACCAGCCAGATGAAGCAGACCGCTGAGGCCTGGATTTTCAGGCTGTTAAGGAGCCAAGATCCATGGACCTTGCCAGCCTGATAATACCAGGCCACAGCAGTCTGCATATCTTGGCTGATTAACAAAAATAGGGGATCCCCTCGAAAAAAATTGGCGTGGGGTCCCCCCTATTTTTGTTAACCAGCCAGATGAAGCAGACCGCTGAGGCCTGGATTTTCAGGCTGTTAAGGAGCCAAGATCCATGGACCTTGCCAGCCTGATAATACCAGGCCACAGCAGTCTGCATATCTTGGCTGATTAACAAAAATAGGGGATCCCCTCGAAAAAAATTGGCATGGGGTCCCCCCTATTTTTGTTAACCAGCCAGATGAAGCAGACCGCTGAGGCCTGGTTTTTCAGGCTGGTAAGGATCCAATATCCATGGACCTTGCAAGCCTGATAATACCAGGCCACAGCAGTCTGCTTAGCTTGGCTGGTTAACAAAAATAGGGGATCCCCTCGAAAAAAAAACGGCGTGGGGATCCCCCCTATTTTTGTTAACCAGCCAAGTAAAATGCAGACTGCTGCGGCCTGGTATTAAAAGACTGTCAAGGCCCATGGATTTTGGCCCTCAACAGCCTGATAATACCAGGCTACAGCAGCCCCACATTTGGCGCATCAAAAGATGTGCCAATTGTGGCACTTTACCCGGCTCTTCCCACTTGCCCTGTAGCGGTGGCAAGCGGGGTAATAAGGGGTTAATGTCACCGTTGATTGTACGGTGACAATAAGCCCGGTTAATAATGGAGAGGTGTCAATAAGACACCGATCCATTATTAATCCCAAAGTTTTTAAATGTATAAAAAAAAAGACAAAGCAAGAAAAAAGTATTTTAATGAAATAAAAGAGACAACACAGTTTTCATTTCTTTTATTGTACTCTCATTCCTGCGACGCCATCGATCTCCTGTAAAAAAAGAAAAAAAACAAACCAACTGTATACCACCTGTCCGACGCAGTCCATAACGACAGTCCCACGACGATCCAGCTCTGCTACATCGCAATGACAGGCAGAGCCTGACATCCCGGCGCAGCACAGCTGATTACCTGCTTCCCCGGCGGTGACGTCATCGGACTGACTGCTTTACGGCCGGGATTACCCAGCAGTCACTGCAGTTATCGCGAGAAACTGCATGTGACCGCCGGGGAAAGAAGATTGCGGCCATCAAGCAGTCCAGGACGTGACCGCCGGAGATCTTCTGACAGGTAAGTGCCGCTGACTCCTGACAGACCCGACCTACGGACACTGACAGTGACAGTGACAATCCCGATTCCGGTATCCGATAAGACGAAAATATCGGAACTCGGAATCGGAATTCCGATACAGCCAATATCGGCCGATACCTGATATTTGCAGTATCGGAATGCTCAACCCTACTCAGGAGCAGTTGGGTATGTTTTCCCCTTTTGTTTTCCTTTCCTTATTCCTCACCATCTGTGCCCTTTTTTGACATCATTGTCTTGGTATTAGATTCATGGTTGCTCTTGTCATAGTTATTGATTGTTTGTTTAAGTGTCATCTGAATTTTCGCAGTGTATTGAGGAAGGTCAGATGTATTGACCGAAATGTTTACCAGTGACTGCTGATAAAATTCATCTATTTTACAAGATATATCCATCCGTCATGGGGCATTAAGAGGTTAATACCATGATGTTATTACCCTATGTGGCACTTTTTTTCTTTCTATATAAGTTTTTTCATATTTATTTATTGGCTGATGAATCACTAGAGGGTTAGTCAAAAGATCGCCTGTGGCATATGGTCCAACCATCATATTTATGAATCCTCTGTGCCACCTATTTCAGTATTTGTGTGTTTAAAAAATTGTTCATTGTTTCCACCTGCAAAAGTGTTGAAAAACAATAGCAGGTGCTAATTCTACGTTAAGGTAGAGACTGTGGGGCAGATTTATCAATGCAGCTATGCCAGTTTTCTGGAATAAAAAAGCTTCAAATTATCGCGCAGAAAATATCTACATCATAATTTGCAGCTAAAAAGTGGATGATGCTTAGCAGAAGTTGTAGGACGCAGCTAAAGTAGATTGTCTAGGTCAGGCATAACAAGAAATGTAACTAATTAAGACTGCATAAAGTATGTTGTTACATCTCCCATTCTATGCCTAAGGGTGAGTTTCCACGGTCAGGAAACGCTGCGTGTTTGGCGCTGTGCGCTGGCGCAGCGCCAAACACGCAGCGTCCAGATGTTACAGCATAGTGGAGGGGATTTCAAGAAATCCCATCTCCACTATGCGCAAAATTACGCAGGCGGCACACCTGCGTTTACGGACATGCGGCGCGTCTTTTCAGACCGCAGCATGTCCTAGCGTCTTGCGGCGACGGTGCGTCGCCGCAACAGAATTTACACAGGGCTATGTAGCCCTGCGTTATTTCCGGAGGTGTTCCGGAGGTGTCCTGAACACCTCCGGAAATAACGCGCGTCAGAAAGGGGGCGGGACTTAGACGGAGCGGAATTTCCGCTCCGTCATATACGCTGTGTTTCCTGATGGTGGAAACACAGCCTAAGGGCTCACTCTCATGAGTGTATAACTTGACCAAGTGCTATCCATCGGATAGCACTTGGCCCATTGTTATTCTATGGGGCAGTGTAGATCTGCGATTTTTTTTGCTCATGCCTATTTAGTATGAGAAAACATTCACTGAATTCTGTGGATGCATCCAAAAATCGGATCATGCGCATCCATAAAAGTCTATGGGTGCGTTTGAAACAGTGGACTGCACTTGGATTTAATCCTAGTGCAGTCCGACATCTGCGGACACAGACAATGGAGAAGATGGAGAAATTAAGTTCTCTGTCTTCTCCACACTTGTGCTGAAATTCTATCATATGAAAAAATCAGATCACACTAAGGTGACACTCTGCTCAAAGTCTGACATTGTGTGATCTAAGTGACATTGGTGCAATCAGCCCCATTCTCTAACATGAGAGAATCAATGGATGTGTGACCCCAGCCTAAGACGGAATGTTCCTTCTACCTTGCATGTTGTAGTTTTACAGACAATCTTTTTGCAATATTGTTTAATGAACTTTACTTTTAACCCTTTCCCGACATATAATGTACTGGTACGTCATATTTTGGAGTGCGTTCCCGCAAATGTACGTACTGGTACTTCATGGAGATCGTGCGGACATAGGAGCTCTGACAGTGCCATTGAAGCCCTGAGCTCTGCTTAAGTAATGGCTGAGACCCAGCTGTCACTGCCAGGAGCTGTGCCCGCACCGCATTGGGCTGCTTAACTCTCTAATTGTCTTGATTAATAGCGATGACAGTATTTAGAAAGATGGGAAAGGGAGGTGGCTCCCTCTTCCATCTGATCAGGGTCCCAGCGATGTAATCGTGGGGGGCCCGATGGTTGCCATGATAGTAGTAGTTCACATGACAACCGATCTGTCAGCTACTGAGGCCTGTTTGGGCTGTGACTGGAGCATGGTCTAAGAGTATTTTGTAAGTGTAAGGGCTCATTCCCACTTGCAATGAAATCGGACGAATGCAATCGATTAAAAATCGGATTGCATTTGGACCAATGTTATTCTGTCAATGCATGTGCATCTGCTTTTTTTTTTTCCAGCTTGGATAGGATCACAATTGGACAGGAAAAAATTTGCAGCATGCTGTGATTGTAATTGGAAATCGGATTGCATCCCGTAATAGAAGTCAATGGTTGCGAGAATAAAATTGCACATCAATCGGACCATGCAAGTGCAGTCCGATTTTTACACACCAATTTCCTTTGAAAAGCCGGCAAATCATCTCCCCCATACAATAAAATCACAGCATGACAGGTTAGAATAGAATAGATAGAATAACCATATACACATAGAACAAATATATATATACAGTGCCTACAAGTAGTATTCAACCCCCTGCAGATTTAGCTGGTTTGATAAGATGCAAATAAGTTAGAGCCTTCAAACTGCAAACGAGAGTAGGATTTATTAACAGAAGCATAAATCTTACAAAACAAAAAGTTATGTTGCTCAGTTGAATTTTAATAAATTTTAAACATAAAAGTGTGGGTCAATTATTATACAACCCCTATGTTTAATATTTCGTGGAATAACCCTTGTTTGCAATTACAGCTAATAATCGTCTTTTATAAGACCTGATCAGGCCGGCACAGGTCTGTGGAGTTATCTTGGCCCACTCCTCCATGCAGATCTTCTCCAAGTTATCTAGGTTCTTTGGGTGTCTCATGTGGACTTAAATCTTGAGCTCCTTCCACAAGATTTCAATTGGGTTAAGGTCAGGAGACTGACTAGGCCACTCCAACACCTTGACTTTTTCCCTCTTGAACCAGGCCTTGGTTTTCTTGGCGGTGTGCTTTGGGTCGTTGTCTTTTTGGAAGATGAAATTACGACCCATCTTAAGATCCTTGATGGAGGAGCGGAGGTTCTTGGCCAAAATCTCCAGATAGGCCGTGCTATCCATCCTCCCATGGATGCGGACCAGATGGCCAGGCCCCTTGGCTGAGAAACAGCCCCACAGCATGATGCTGCCACCACCATGCTTGACTGTAGGGATGGTATTCTTGGGGTCGTATGCAGTGCCATCCAGTCTCCAAACGTCACGTGTGTGGTTGGCACCAAAGATCTCGATCTTGGTCTCATCAGACCATAGAACCTTGAACCAGTCTGTCTCAGAGTCCTCCAAGTGATCATGAGCAAACTGTAGACGAGCCTTGACATGATGCTTTGAAAGTAAAGGTACCTTACGGGCTCGTCTGGAACGGAGACCATTGCGGTGGAGTACGTTACTTATGTTATTGACTGAAACCAATGTCCCCACTGCCATGAGATCTTCCCGGAGCTCCTTCCTTGTTGTCCTTGGGTTAGCATTGACTCTTCGGACAAGCCTGGCCTCGGCATGGGAGGAAACTTTCAAAGGCTGTCCAGGCCGTGGAAGGCTAACAGTAGTTCCATAAGCCTTCCACTTACGGATGATGCTCCCAACAGTGGAGACAGGTAGGGCCAACTCCTTGGAAAGGGTTTTGTACCCCTTGCCAGCCTTGTGACCCTCCACGATCTTGTCTCTGATGGCCTTGGAATGCTCCTTTGTCTTTCCCATGTTGACCATGTATGAGTGCTGTTCACAAGTTTGGGGAGGGTCTTAAATAGTCAGAAAAGGCTGGCAAAAGAGATCATTAATCCACACATGTGAAGCTCATTATTCTTGGTGCCTGAACTACTTCTTAATACTTTAGGGGGACCAAACAGAATTCTTGTGGTTTGAGGGGTTGAATAATAAATGACACTCTGAATTAACTTTTAACGTTTTAAAAAAAAAAAAAAAAAAATTAAAACAAAAAATTTTGCAGCACTGCATTTCCCACTTCCAGGCTGATCTACAGTACAAATGTCACAATTGCCAAGTTAATTCCGCATGTGTCAACCAGCTAAATCTGCAGGGGGTTGAATACTACTTGTAGGCACTGTATATAGATGTCAGTGACACACATAAATATACAATGAGTTTGGAAAGTATTCAAACCCCTTTAAATTTTTCACTCTTTGTTTCATTGCAGTCATTTGGCAAATGCAAAAAAGTTCATTTTTTTCTCATTAATGTACATTCTGCACCCCATCTTAACTAAAAAAAAAATAAATGTAGAAATTTAGCAAATTTATTAAAAAAATCCTGAAATATCACATGGTCATAAGTATTCAGACCCTTTGCTCAGTATTGAGTAGAAGCACCCTTTTGAGCTAGTACAGCCATGGGTTTTCTTGGGAATGATGCATCAAGTTTTTCACACCTGGATTTGGGGATCCTCTGCCATTCTTCCTTGCAGATTCTCTCCAGTTCCACAAGGTTGGATGGTGAACGTTGGTGGACAGCCATTTTCAGGTCTCTCCAGAGATGCTCAATTGGGTTTAGGTCAGGGCTCTGGCTGGGCCATTCAAGAATGGTCACAGAGTTGTTCTGAAGCCACTCCTTTGTTGTTTTAGCTGTGTGCTTGGGGTCATTGTCTTGTTGGAAGGTGAACTTTCGGCCAAGTCTGAGGTCTAAATCACTCTGGAAGGGGTTTTCATCCAAGATATCTCTGTACTTGGCCACATTCATGTTTACTTCAATTTCAACCAGTCATCCTGTTCCTGCAGCTGAAAAACACCCCCATAACATGGTGTTGCCACCACCATGTTTCACTGTTGGGATTGTATTGGGCAGGTGATGAGCAGTGCCTGGTTTTCTCCACACATACCGCTTAGAATTGTCACCAAAAATTTCTATCTTCGTCTCATCAGACCAGAGAATCTTATTTCTCATAGTCTGGGTGTCCTTCATGTGTTTTTTTTTTTAGCAAACTCTATGCGGTCTTCCATATGTCTTGCACTGAGGAGAGGCTTCAGTCGGGCCACTCTACCATAAAGGCCCGACTGGTGGAGGGCTGCAGTGACAGTTGACTTTGTGGAACTTTCTCCCATCTCCTTACTGCATCTGTGGAGCTCAGCCACAGTGATCTTGGGATTCTTCTTTACCTCTCTCACCAAGGCTCTTCTCCCATGATTGCTCAGTTTGGCTGGACGGCCAGGTCTAGGAAGACTTCTGGTGGTCCCAAAATTCTTCCATTTAAGGATTATGGAGGCCACTGTGCTCTTAGGCATCAAGATGGGGTGCAGAGTGTACATTAATGAAAGAAAAGAAAACTTTTTTGCATTTACCAAATGGCTGCAATGAAACAAAGAGTGAAAAATTTAAAGGGTCTGAATACTTTCCAAACCCACTGTATGTATATTACATAGAAAAAAAGAAAATACGGCAATTCATCTGCTACGTACAGAGTGACAGGTCAGAATTGAATAGATAGAATAGATATATACACATAGAATACATAGATATATACTGTAGATGTCAGTGACATACACATACAGTGAAGGAAATAACTATTTGATCCCTTACTTATTTTGTAAGTTTGCCCATTGACAAAGACATGAACAATCTATAATTTTAAGGGTAGGTTAATTTTAACATTGAGAAATAGAATATCAAAAACAAAATTCAGAAAATCACATTGTATGAAGTAAATAAATTTATTTGAATTTTGCAGTAGAAAATAAGTATTTGATCCCTCTGGCAAAGAAGACTTAATACTTGGTGGCAAAACCCTAGTTAGCAAGCACATCAGTAAGACATTTTTTAAAGTTGATGATGAGTTTTACATGTCAGGAGGAATTTTGGTAAACTCCTCTTTGCAGATCATCTCTAAATCATTAAGATTTTGAGGCTGTCGCTTGGCAACTCGGAGCTTCAACTCCCTCCATAAGTTTTCTATGGGATTAAGGTCTGGATACTGGCTAGGCCACTCCATGACTTTAATGTGCTTCTTTTTGAGCCACTCCTTTGTTGCCTTGGCTGTATGTTTTGGGTCATTGTCTTGCTGGAAGACCCAGCAGCGACACATTTTTAACCCCTTTCTGCCATCCGACGTACTATCCCGTCCATGGTACCTGGGCCCGCATGACCATGGACGGGATAGTATGTCCCATGCGATTGGACGCGCTCCCGATCGCGGCCGGGTGTCTGCTGATTATCACAGCTGACAGCCGGCACTATGTGCCAGGATCGGTTACAGACCGATCCCGGCACATTAACCCGTGGCACACAGCGATCACAAAAAGGTCACGGTGTACCGGGGGCACAGGGAAGCATCGCGCAGGAAGGGGGCTCCCTGCGTGCTTCCTGAGACCCTCAGAACAGTGCAATGTGATCGCGCTGTTCTGTGGCCTTCCTTCCTGCAAGACCCAGGATCCAAGATGGCTGCGGGGTCCTGCAGGGAGGTGGCTTCCTCAGCGCCTGCTGAAAGCAGGCGCTGAGGAAGCCTGCAGCAGTGCCTGTCACATCGCTGGTCTGACAGAGTGTTGAGCACACGGTCAGACCAGCTATCTCACTTTATACAGTGATGTCCCACCCTTGGACAAAGTCAAAAAGTTAAAAAAATAAAAATCACAAGTGTAAAAAAAAATTCCAAAATAAAGGAAAAAAAATATTCCCCAATAAATTCATTTCTTCATGTAAATAAAAAAAAACAATAAAAGTACACATATTTGGTATCACCGCGTCCGTAACGACCTGCCTATAGAACTGTCCCACTAGTTGACCCCTTTAGTGAACCCCTTAAAAAAAAAAAACAAAGCAAAAAATCAATGCTTTATCATCATACCGCAGAACATAAAGTGTAATAACACGCGATTAAAAAGACCGATATAAATAAACATGGTACCACTGTAAATGTCATCTTGTCCCGCAAAAAACGAGCCACCATACAGCATCATCAGCGAAAAAATAAAAAAGTTATAGCTCGCAGAATAAAGCGATGCAAAAATAATTATTTTTTATATAAAATTGTTTTTATTGTATAAAAGCGCCAAAACATAAAAATAGATATAAATGAGGTATCGCTGTAATTGTACTAACCCGAAGAATAAAACTGCTTTATCAATTTTACTACACGCGGAACGGTATAAACGCCCCACCAAAAGAAATTCATGAATTGCTAATTTTTGTTAATTCTAACCTCCCAAAAATCAAAATAAAACGCGATCAAAAAATGTCACGTGCTCAAAAAAGGAGCCAATAAAAACGTCAAGTCGTACCGCAAAAAATAAGACCTCACGTGACTCTGTGGGCCAAAATATGCAAAAATTATAGCTCTCAAAATGTGGTGATGCAAAAACTATTTTTTGCAATAAAAAGCGTCTTTTAGCGTGACAGCTGTCAATCATAAAAACCAGCTATAAATAGTAAATCAAACCCCCCTTTGTCACCCCCTTAGTTCGGGAAAAATAATAAAATAAAAAAAATGTATTTATTTCCATTTTCTCATTAGGGTTAGGGTTGTGGCTAAAGTTAGGGTTAGGGTTGGGGCTAAAGTTAGGATTAGGGTTAGGGTTGGGTTTAGGGTTAGGGGTGTGTTAGGGTTAGGTTTGTGGTTAGGGTTATGGTTAGGGTTGGGACTAGGGTTAGGGGTGTGTTGGGGTTAGGGTTGGAGTTATAATTGGGGTTTCCACTGTTGAGGCACATAAGGGGCTCTCCAAATATGACATGGCGTCTGATCTTAATTCCAGCAAATTCTGCGCTGAAAAAGTCAAACAGTGCTCCTTCACTTCTGAGCTCTGCCATGCACCCAAATAGTAGTTTACCCCCACATATGGGGTATCAACGTACTCAGGACAAATTGCACAATAACTCTTGGGGTCCAATTTTTTCTGTTACCCTTGGGAAAATAAAACAATTGGGGGCGAAAATATCATTTTTGTTTTTACGGCTGTATGTTATAAATTTCTGTGAAGCACTTGGAGCTTCATAGCGCTCACCACACATCTAGATAAATTCCTTGTGGGGTCTATTTTCCAAAATGGGGTCACTTGTGGGGGGTTTCTACTGTTAAGGCACATCAGGGGCTCTCCAAATGCGACATGACGCCCGCAGACCATTCCATCAAAGTCGGCAATCCAAAACGTCACTACTTCCCTTCCGAGTCCCGACGTGTGCCCATACAGTAGTTTTCTCCCACATATGGGGTATCACTGTACTCAGGATAAATTGAACAACAACTTTTGGGGTCCAATTTCTCCTGTTACCCTTGTGAAAATAAAATATTGGAGGCGAAAAAATCATTTTTGTAAAAAAAAATTTTTTTTTATTTTTACCGCTGTACGTTATAAACTTCTGTGAAACACTTCGGGGTTCAAAGTTCTCACCACACATCTAGATTAGACCCCCCAAGGAACTTTTTTCCAAAATGGGGTCACTTATGGGGGGTTTCCACTGTTTAGGCACATCAGGGGCTCTCCAAATGCGACATGATGCCCGCAGACCATTCCATCAAAGTCTGCAATCCAAAACTTCACTACTTCCCTTCCGAGCCCCGACATGTGCTCATACAGTAGTTTTCTCCCACATATGGGGTATCAGAGTACTCAGAACAAATTGGACAACTTTTGGGGTCCAATTTCTCCTATTAACCTTGGGAAAAAAAAAAGTTGGGGACTAAAATATCATGTTTGTGGAAAAAATATGATTTTTTTATTTTCATGCTCGGGCGTTATAAAGTTTAGTGAAACACCTGTGGGTTCAAAGTTCTCACCACACATCTAGATAAGTTCCTTGAGGGGTCTCGTTTCCAAAATGGTGTCATTTGTGGGGCGTTTCCACTGTTTAGGCACATCAGGAGCTCTCCAAACAAAACATGGCATCCAGCCAATTCTGCGTTGAAAAAGTCAAACGGCGCTCCTTCCCTTCCGAGCTCTGCCATGCACCCAAATAGTGGTTTACCCCCACATATGGGGTATCAGCATACTCAGGACAAATTGCACAATAATTCTTGGGGTCTTGTTACCCTTGCGAAAATAAAAATCGGGGTGAAAAGATAATTTTTGTGGAAAAAATATGATTTTTTAATTTTACGGCTCTACGTTATAAACTTGTGTGAAGCACTTGGGGGTTCAAATTGCTCACCACAGATCTAGATAAGTTCCTTAGGGGGTCTAGTTTCCCAAATGGGGTCACTTGTGGGGTTTCCACTGTTTAGGCACATCAGGGGCTCTCCAAATTCAACATGGCATCCAATCTCAATTCCAACCAATTTTGGTTGGAAAAAGTCAAATGGTTCTCCTTCCATTCCATGCACCCAAACAGTGGTCCCCCCCACGTATGGGGTATCAGCGTATTCCAGACAAATTGGACAACAACTTTTGTGGTCCATTTTCTCCTGTTACCCTTGGGAAAATAAAAAATTGGCGACTAAAAGATAATTTTTGTGGGAAAAAAATAGGATTTTTTATTTTCATTCCCGGGCATTATAAACTTGTGTGAAGCAATTTGGGGTTCAAAGTGCTCACCACAGATCTAGATAAGTTCCTTATGGGGTCTCGTTTCCAAAATGGAGTCACTTGTGGGGGTTTTTCACTGTTTAGGCACATCTGGGGCACTGCAAACGGAGCATGACCGCTATCAACATCTGCATTCCAAACGTTATTACTTCTTCCTTTCAAAGCCCTGCCATGCGCCCAAACAGTTTACCCCCCACACATATGTGGTATTAGCATACTCAGGACAAATTGGACAACAACTTTTGGGGTCCAATTTCCTTGGGAAAAATCAAAAATTTGGGACAGAAAAATAATTTTTGTGGAAAATTGTTTTTTTTTTTCACACCCAGGCATTATAAACTTTTGTGAAACAATTGGGGGTTCAAAGTGCTCACAACAGATCTAGCTAAGTTCCATAGGGGGTCTAGTTTCCAAAATGGTGTCACTTGTGGGGGGTTTCCACTGTTTAGGCGCATCAGGGGCTCTCCAAACGCGACATGGCATCCAATCTCGATTCCAGCCAATTTTGGTTTGAAAAAGTCAAACGGCGCTCCTCCCCTTACAAGCTCTGCCGTGTGCCAAAACCGTGGTTTTCCCACACATATGGGGTATTGGAATACTCAGGAGAAATTGCACAACAACTTTATCTGTCCATTTTCTCCTTTTACCCTTGTGAAAATAAAAAAAAGTTTGTAAAAGATCATTTTTGTGACTAAAAAGTTAAGTGTTCATTTTTTCCTTCCACGTTGCTTCAGCTCCTGTGAAGCACTTGAAGGGTTAATAAACTTCTTGAATGTGGTTTAGAGTACCTTGAAGGGTGCAGTTTTTAGAATGGTGTCACGTTTGTGTATTTTCTGCCATATAGACCATCAAAGTGACTTCAAATGTGAGGTGGTCCCTAAAAAATGGCTTTGTAAATTTTGTTGTAAAAATAAGAAATCGCTGGTCAACTTTTAAATCTTATAATTTCCTAACAAAAAAAAATTTTGGTTCCAAAATTGTGCTGGTGTAAAGTAGACATGTGGAAATGTTATTTATTAACTATTTTGTGGGACATATTTCTCTGTTTTAAGGGAATTAAAATTCAAATTTTGAAAATTGCAAAATTTTCAAAATTTTCACCATATTTGCGTTTTTTTCAAAAATAAACGCAAGTTATATCGAAGAAATTTTACCACTAACATGAAGTACAATATGTCTCGAGAAAACATTCTCAGAATCGCTAAGATCCGTTGAAGCGTTCCAAAGTTATAACCTCATAAAGAGACAGTGGTCAGAATTGTAAAAATTGTCCCGGTCATTAATGTGCAAACCACCCTTGGGGGTTAAGGGGTTAATTTCCTGGCGGAGGGAAGTAGGTTGTCACTCAGTATTTTACGGTACATGGCTCCATTCATTCTCCTTTTGATGCAGTGAAGTAGTCCTGTGCCCTTAGCAGAGAAACACCACCAAAACATGTTTCCACCTCCATGCTTGACAGTGGCGATGGTGTTGTTTGGGTCATAGGCAGCATTTCTCTTCCTCCAAATATGACGAGTTGAGTTAATGCCAAAGAGCCTTATTTTTGTCTCATCTGACCACAGTACATTCTCCCAATCACTCACAGAATCATCCAGGTGTTCATTGGCAAACTTAAGATGGGCCTGCACATGTGCCTTCTTGAGCAGGGGAACCTCACAGGCACTGCAGGATTTTAAAACTTTACGGCGTAATGTGTTACCAATGGTTTTCTTGGTGACTGTGGTCCCAGCTGCCTTGAGATTATTAACAAGTTCCCCCTGTGTAGTTTTAAGGTGATCTCTCACCTTCCTCATGATCAAGGATTTCCCATGAGGTGAGATTTTGCATGGTGTCCAGATCGATGTCAATTGACAGTCATTTTGTATTGTTTCCATTTTCTTACTATTGCATCAACAGTTGTCTCCTTCTCACCCAACATCTTACTTATGGTTTTGTTTCCCATTCCAGCTTTGTGCAGGTCTATGATCCTGTCCATGACATCTTTATGAAGCTCTTTGGTCTTGCCCATGTTGTAGAGGTTAGAGTCTGACTGATTAATTGAGTCTGTGGAAAGGAGTCTTTTATAAAGGTGACTATGTAAGACAGCTGTCTTTAATGCAGGTAACGAAATGATTAGGACCGTCTAACTGAATCCATTCGAGAATCTGTGGAAAGAGCTGAAAACTGCTGTTCACAAATGATCTCCATCCAACCTCACTGAGCAAGAGCTGTTTGCCAAGGAAGAATGGTCAAGAATTTCAGTCTCTTGATGTACAAAACAGATAGAGACATACCCCAAGTGACTTGAAGCTGTAATCGCAGCAAAAGGTGGCGCAACAAAGTATTAAGTTAAAGGGGCCGAAAAATATTGCACGCCCCACTTTTCAGTTTTTGTATTTCCACAAAAATTTTAAATAACCAATAAATTTCGTTCAACTTCACAATTGTGTCCCACTTGTTGTTGATTCTTCACCAAAAATTTATATTTGTTATCTTTATGTTTGAAGCACAACATGTGGGAAAAGGTTGAAAAGTTCCAGGGAGCCGATTACTTTCGCAAGGCACTGTAGGTTTCAGTGACACATACAATTAGTACGGTGTGTGTGTAGCTTTCTGTACATGTATTTAATGATTAAAAGATTATTTTTCTGAAAAAAATGGCGTGGGCTCCTGCTTTATTTTTTTTTAACCAGTAGAGGGAAAGCCGATGGCTGGGGGCAGATGTTTATAGCTAGGGAAAAAATAATCTTTTAATAATTTTTTTTTTCAGCTTGGATAGGACTGAAGTCAGAGTCAGAAAAATTGCAGCATGATGTGAGTAGATGCGAAAATCATATCGCAATAGCCAATGCAAGTCAATGTATGCGGTTTTAAAATCGGACAGCACATGGACCAGGCGAATGTCATGCGATTTTCTTATCAATTTCTCCGGTGGGGCAGGAAATTTCATCAGCACATTGCAGGAAGCCCAAAGCATACAAGAAACCTATAAAAAAAAAACTCAAAACACTCCTCCTTGGTGAACAGGACCATGCTACCACACATTAATGTCGAGACGCTTATCGTCCTGATTTAGAAGCAGCAAGAACTGTGGAACAAATGTGACAACAGTTACCAGGATCAAAGCCGTTGACTTACCATATATCTATCGCCAGTTGAATCCAAACTATGAGGATAGCTCACAAGAGGAGCAAACAATGAGTAAGTACACCATAATTCATAAAGTCATGTTTCAGTATGTCCAAAACAAACTATGTCAATACGCTGAGTTTGTTAGCAAGCAGCATCTATGATGTAACAAATTTCTGCTATGTAAATTTAAACATGGACATTAGCACTTCATCTTTACTATTTAATTTAGACAGAGAAAGAATCTTAAAAATAAACCAGAAAATCACATTGTATGAGTTTTACATAATTAGTTTGCATTTTATTGCATGAAATAAGTGTTTGATCACCTACCAACCAGCTAGAACTCTGGCTCTCACAGATCTGTTAGTTTTTCTTTAAGAAGCCCTCCTATTCTGCACTCATTACTTGTATTAATTGTACCCGTTTAAACTCATTACCTGTATAAAACACATCTGTCCACACACTCAATCACACTTCAACTTTTCCACCATGGCCAACATTAAAGAGCTGCCTAAGGACACTAGGGACAAAATTGTAGACCTGCACAACGCTGAGATGGGCTAAAGTACAATAGGCAAGCAGCTTGGTGGGAAGGCAACAACTGTTTGTACAATTATTAGAAAATGGAAAAAAACAAGATGAATGTTAATCTTTCTCGGTCTGGGGCTCCATGCAAGTTCTCACCTCGTGGGGTAAGGATGATTCTGAGAAAGGTCAGGAATCAGGCCTGAAATACAAGGGAGGACCTGGTCAATGGCCTGAAGAGAGCTAGGACCACAGTCTCAAACATTACCATTAGTAACAGACTACGCCTCCATGAATTAAAATCCTGCAGAGCACGCAATGTCACACCAGCACATGTCCAGGCCCATTTGAAATTTGCCAATAACCATCTGGATAATGCAGAGGAGGCATGGGAAAAGGTCATGTGGTCGGATAAAACCAAAATAGAACTTTTTTGTATCAACTCCATTTGCCTTATTTGGAGAAAGAAGAAGAATGCGTACAACCCCAAGAACACCATCACAACCATGAAGCATGGTGTAGGAAACAACATGCTATGGGGTTGTTTTATGCAAAGGGGACGACTGTTATGTTTGGTAGCTGAGGAGAGTAAGCAAAAACGGCAATACACCAGAAAGGCTGGAACCTATTGGATTGCAGTAACCTGAACTAACCACACAACTAGAGGTAGCCGTGGAGCGTTCCTACGTTGATCCTAGATGCCTCGTCACAGCCTGAGAGATAACTACACCTAAAGGCAGAAAGATGAAAGCTAACTGCCCCGGAGCAGATCCCCAAAGAAAATAGGAAGCCCCCAAACATGTAATGGTGGTTAGTAGTGTTGAGCGATACTGCTCGATATCTAAAAATATCGGATCGGAATGGTATCGCCAATATCACTAAAATATCGGTGATACCCGATACCGATACCGGAAGTCCCATGTAAGTCTATGGGAACAAAATATCGCAACTAAAAAAACACTTTCTTTCCTTGTAAACACAAAATATACACACTTAGAATACATATTATATATATATATACATGTCATTGTGACATATATATATACATATATTTATAGTTTATTCACTTCTACATAGTAAAATAGCCTCTGATTCAATTGCCGGGTAAAGCCGGCATTTGTGAAAAGACAGAAGCACCCGAGGGTCCAGTCGCCACAGAGATGTTGCATCGCACCCAGCGGTGTGACAACTTACTCTCAGGTAAGGAGGAAACACCCCATTGACTCCAACCACTGCATTCAACAGTACACTATGCCAGCTGAGTGTAGGCGGACCCAATGGGATGGTCTAGCTCAGGCTGGTTAGAACAGGGTGTAGCTAGTTGGATGGGAGGGGTTGAGGCAGCCTTATGCTGCATGTCTTTGTAGTAAGAATTGTTTCCTTTCCTGCTTTCTTACTACGTCGCATACTCCACTCTGCTACATCACTCTGCACCATTGCTCTATCTCACATCTATCTGCCCTGGAAGGATACCGTCTTACCTGTACAAGACTTATCACCTAGCTGCACTACACCATCCCTGCCAGAGGACCTGCACAGCAGCGCTGGTCACCCTGACCAGGTACTACAGGTGGCGTCACGACAAACTACACAAACATTCTATCATCCCCTGGAAATATCCCACATTCCAGTGAGCGACCAGGGCACGGACATAGCTGTGCTACCCGTCACATCCCCCATAGAAGTCGACGGGCTTGGTGCCGAGTACCCCCAAAACCTGTGGCTCTGTGCGACTCAACTTTGGCGTCACAAACAGGATTCAGAAGCTCGCTATAAGCGAGTCCTGTGTGCCTTAATTGAACTGTTTTTTTGCTTGAGAATTGCAAAAATCATCATAGACTGTATTTGCCATTTTTCCGTCATATCTGCGCCACGAGGCACAGGTGAAGAATAAGGGCGTGCTCTCGTGGGCGTACACTCACTCCGTGGCGCGAAAACGATGTCCGCACACTCTAAATGTTACTGCAATGTAAGATCGTGCCCCACAGCTCTGGAGTTCCGCCTCCTCATCCTCCTCAGTGGGCGGAAACGAACGCGAAGGTCCCGCCTCCCTACAAAAGATGGCGCCTCTCCTGATGCTAATGACACATGTGACTTGGCAGAGATGGCGAACGGACATGAGCAGAAGTGGGAAGGGATGGAGGAGTCAGAGCTCTCCCCCCACGGAAGCGACCCGATCGCCACGGAGCCACCATTTGGCACCCGGCCTGGAAACCCTCCTACGCTGGAAGAAGCAGAGGATACCCTGAGAGACCTGGCCCGGCACCGGGAGGAGGTCGCCAGGATGGAAGCGAGCTGGCGGGCCCTAAAACTACAATTGGAGCGGCGCCAATCCCTCTTACCCCCTGAAGTGTCTGTACCGGAAGGTGAGGCACCCTTTCCAGTAGAGGAGGCCGTGCGGGCATCCCATCCCTTGCAATCTGAACCGGTTGACAGTATCTCAGTGGAGGCACCCGTTCCAGTAGAGGAGGCCGTGCGGGCATCACAGCCCTTGCAATCTGAACCGGTTGACAGTATCTCAGTGGAGGCACCCGTTCCAGTAGAGGAGGCCGTGCGGGCATCCCAGCCCTTGCAATCTGAACCGGTTGCCAGTATCACAGTGGAGGCACCCGTTCCTGCAGAAAACGCCGCACCAGCACCCCAGATCCCGCTGTCTGCCCCCGTCGCTGAGGCAGAAGAAGCGACACCCGTCCTCATGGAGAAGGCCGCGCAGGCACCAGAGCTCTACCTACCTGTACCGGAGCCCCGACCGTCATCTGTTCCAGAGCCGGCTGCTTCCGCCACAGGTAAGCGCTGCCAGGACTGGCGGGCGCCAGGAGAGCTGCCGCAAACCGGACATCGTAAGCTGGCGTTTGATGGTGGAAACATGGAGCTGCTGGTGGAGGAGAATTACAACCGGCGTCAGGAGGAAGAGTGGAGACGTCGGGAGCGGGAAGCAGAGCGACAAAGGGAGCAGAGAGAATCCCAAAAGCTTCGGCAACGTCACCTGGACAAGGACCTGGCAGAGAAGGCACGTATGAGAAAGGATAAAAGTACGCTGAGGGAGCCGCGGCGTAAGGGTGCAGTACGGAACTTTAAGTTAAAAAGGTGGTTGGGGCTTCATCCAGGAGCCTGGACTTTATTTAGAAGTTTTTGTAACCCGGCGGGACGTGGAGGCTCACCTCCCAGAAGGACACCCGGGGAGGGACCTGTTGCCAGGAGACTTGGTGACTTACACCCGACACTGGGGTTACAATGGATGGTACGCCCTAAATGTTACCAGGTGCGACCCCTACTCCCCAGAGTGTCAGGAAACTGACAGACCCTACGAGCCTTCAGCCTCCCCCAACCAGGCCTCTGCACAAGTGCCCACCCCACGCCGTAAATCTCCCCAGCCTCCCTCAGTGGTCTCCTCAGCAGCCCCAGCTATGGACATGATAATGATAGCTGGCCCGTACCCGGCGCCTGTTAGGCCCCCTGGGGTTCGTTCAGTCCGGGACATAGGGGTCCAGACCCGGAGGGAGACGAAAGAGGTGGCCACACAGACCCAGATAGCGGGTCACGACGTCACTGTACAGGCCACACGACGTCATCAGGTCTGGGTGGACCCTCCTGTCACGGATGTTTGGCAAGCTCCAGAAGAGTACCAGGTGGTACCTGTAAGAGGCCAGCCAAAGAAGTCTAAATAACCCGGACAGGGTCTCTGTATGTAAATAGTTAAATTATTGATGTACCCGGATGGGTGAATGTTCATAAAAAGAAGTTTATTGTTGCCATAATATACCCAGGTTGGGTAATGGTTTGATGTACCCGGACGGGTGAATGTTCAGAAGAACAAGTTTATTGTTGCCTTAATATACCCAGGTTGGGTAATGGTGTTTCACTGTAATCAAAATGTTGAACTTTGAAGCCATGAACTGTACTGGCTCACAAACTTTTCTGTAAATAGTTGGCACTTCGGTGCTCCATCTTGGTTTTACAAAAAACTTAACTGTGCACTATTTTCAACTACCTCAGAAACTAAAAACCCGTTTGGTGTGGCCGAAAGTGAGGTCTGCTCAAGCAAAGTCTTGCAGCCCACCCAAGACCACAGTTGAAGGTTTGGAGCGGGTCCTCCACAAGCACAAGTAAAGGACACTGTGAAGTTACCCCGGTGGGGGTAGTCCTAAGAAGTCTCCACGTACGTCGGCACTAATGCTATTTGCACTTTTGTAATGTTATTATTAAAAATTTTATTATGCAACGTTTAACTTGAAGTGTTTCCTGCTTTTTTACTACGTCTCATAGTCCACTCTGCTACATCACTTTGCACCATTGCTCTATCTCACATCTATCTGCCCTGGAAGGATAGCGTGTTACCTGTAGAAGACTTTTCACCTACCTGCACTACACCATCCCTTCCAGAGGACCTGCACAGCAGCGCTGGACACCCTGACCAGGTACTACAGGTGGCGTCACGACAAACTACACAAACATTCTATCATCCCCTGGAAATATCCCACATTCCAGTGATCGCCCAGGTCACGGACCGAGCTGTGCTACTCGTGACATCCCCCATAGAAGTCGACGTGATCGGTGCCGAGTACCCCCAAAACCCCTGTCTCTGTGCGACTCAACTTCCCTCACTGTGCTGGCACTTTACATTTACAATGCCTCTGGGTTTTTTTTTTGGGGGGGTGGGGAACATTCAGACTTTTGCTATGGGGCCCCATGATTTATATGTACGCCCCTGCTGCTGAGGCATGGTATTTAAGGCTGTTAAGGAGCCAACATACATGGACCTTGCCAGCAGCGTCGGACTGGAGTACCTTGGGCCCACCAGAGAAAATATATTCTTGCGGCCCAACATCATACTTCCCAACCTTTGAATAAGGGAAAGAGGGACAAAGGCTGTGGCACGCTGTGCATGCTGCAGAAAATTTTAGGCCATGCCACGTTGCACCACAGACTGTCCAGGAGTTGGTGGATGCTTTAGTCCAGATGTGGGAGGAGATCCCTCACGAGACCATCCGTCGCGCTCATCAGGAGCATGGCCAGAAGTTGTAGGGAGGTCATACAGCATACCTCCCAAATTTGGAAGACAGGAAAGAGGATTAAAGGCTGCGGCGTGTGTTGCGCGCCGCTGAAAATTTTAGGCCACGCCCCGACAACACCCATTTCACAGCTAATCACACCCATATCCTCGCCCCAAGCGTAACCATTTAGCACTGCTGATCACACTGACTGGTAATGAGGGCACAGTGGCTGGTACTGAGGAAAAGAAAGAAAGAGCAGCGAGAGAGAAAGAACAAACAGAGAAAGAAAGAGAGGAAAGAAAGAAAAGAGAGAAAGAAAGAACAGAGAGAAAAAAGAACAGAGAGCGAGAAGGAAAGAACAGAGAGCGAGAAAGAAAGACTAGAGAGAGAGCCATAGGCGTAGCTAGGGTTTTGGTTTAGTGGGGGCAAAACTTCTGAGTGGGCCCATCATCAGAGAACCTCAGCAAATGACCGCGCTGTTGGCCAAAATAATCTATATATAAAAAGACCAATATTGATATTACCGCCATATGGTCTGTGTTAAATAATAAATAATACCAGTCCTACAGAACATATAATAGATTACAGCACAGGTACAGATAATGACTTACCGCTGATGTTCTTTCTAATGGAATTGTTCACTTTTCATGTCTTTTCCATCTGGCCCACACCGACATGACGACTTCTCCAGCCAGGACTCGACTGCACCCCCATTAAAAAAAAAAAAAAAAAAAAAAAATCACCTCCCGGCTCCTGTGCTGCTCACTGTTCTCCCTCTCAGCGTCTGACAGCGGGCGCCGGCAGGTGATGTTATTGCGCCCGCTGTCATACGCTGAGAGGGGGATTATGGGAGAGAAGGAGCGCTCGCTCCTTCTCTCTCTATGCGGTCAGCTTTATCGGCTGGATGCCGATACAGCTGACCCTCCGATGACGGGTGGGGGGCCCACTGCTGGCACCGGGCCCCCCCAAACGCCTGTTCAGGCCCCATAGCTTCCGGGCGGCAGAGCAGGGAGAGCGATTCTCCCTGCTCTGCCGCAGAATGTAACTGTATCGTAGCTCCGGGTGGGCCCCCTCAGAGCGCGGGCCCCGGGCCACCGCCCCCTCTGCCCCGCGACCTATCCTTTCAAATCAGGGCCCACCACGCAGGAGCTGGGGCCCACCGTAGGTTTCTCCGGTGTCCCGGTGCCTCAGTCCGAACCTGCTTCCCAGCCTGATAATACCAGGCCACAGCAGTCTGCATATCTTGGCTGGTTAACAAAAATAGGGGATCCCCTCGAAAAAAATTTGGCGTGGGGTCCCCCCTATTTTTGTTAACCAGCCAGATGAAGCAGACTGCTGAGGCCTGGTTTTTCAGGCTGGTAAGGATCCAATATCCATGGACCTTGCCAGCCTGATAATACCAGGCCACAGCAGTCTGCTTAGCTTGGCTGGTTAACAAAAATAGGGGATCCCCTCGAAAAAAAAACAGCGTAGGGGTCCCCCTATTTTTGTTAACCAGCCAAGTAAAATGCAGACTGCTGCGGCCTGGTATTAAAAGACTGTCAAGGCCCATGGATTTTGGCCCTCAACAGCCTGATAATACCAGGCTACAGCAGCCCCACATTTGGCGCATCAAAAGATGTGCCAATTGTGGCACTTTACCCGGCTCTTCCCACTGCCCTGTAGCGGTGGCAAGTGGGGTAATAAGGGGTTAATGTCACCGTTGATTGCACGGTGACAATAATCCCGGTTAATAATGTAGAGGTGTCAATAAGACACCGATCCATTATTAATCCCAAAGTTTTAAAATGTATAAAAAAAAGACACAGCAAGAAAAAAGTATTTTAATGAAATAAAAGAGACAACACAGTTTTCATTTATTTTATTATACTCTCATTCCTGCGACACCATCGATCTCCTGTAAAAAAAGGTAAAAAAAAAACCAACAGTATACCACCTGTCCGACGCAGTCCATAGTAACGACTGTCCCACGGCGATCCAGCTCTGCTACATCGGAATGACAGGCAGAGGCTGTCATCCCGGCGCAGCACAGCTGATTACCTGCTTCCCCGGCGGTGACGTCATCGGACTGACTGCTTTACGGCCGGGATTACCCAGCAGTCACTGCAATTATCGCGAGAAACTGCATGTGACCGCCGGGAAAGATGATGGCGGCCATCAACCAGTCCAGGCCGTGACCACCGGAGATCTTCTGCCAGGTAAGTGCCGCTGACTCCTGACAGACCCGACCGACGGACACTCACAGTGACAGTGACAAATCCGATTCCGGTATACGATATATGGAAAATATCGAAACTAAGTATCGAAAGTCCGATACAGCTAATATCGGCCGATACCCGATACTTGCGGTATCGTATCGCTCAACACTAGTGGTTAGACAAGAGGAAGCACGGACACAGACAGAAAACAGAATGAGCAAACGCTGGGGCCCAATCTGTCTAAATAGAAAAGTACAGGAAAGGATACTCACTGCAATCCAAAAAAAAAAACCTAAAAAATACCAACTCTACTGATTGCAAAAACACCTGAGATCACACGACCTCTACCACCTAAATCAGTTCTCTGGTGTAACAAAACTAAGCCGCAGCCACTGAAAAAACTGGAAAAAGCAAATGAACAAACAACAGTGGCTCCAGATAAACTGAGAGGAGCACAAGCCCCCCGGAGGGGACCTGGCTGACCTCCACAGAAGTGCAGGGAACAATGCAAAAAGCAAACACAAAAACAAAAGCAGAAAATATCTTATCTGATAGCAGAAGATGCAGGCAAGACTCAGCAAGCTTCTAAATGAACCAGGAACCACAATTGAGACAAGAACAATTGATCACCGGCAACCATCATGGGAGGGAACCTCTCTTATATCAGACCAGTCCGTGATCCCAGATTGCCATTCCTCGCTGAAAGGTTCAGCACTGTCAGTAACCACCAGAGGGAGCCTCTGCTCAGAAACCATTTTTAGCACATTCACAACAGTACCCCCCCTTGAGGAGGGGTCACCGTACCCTCACTTGTGCAACCAGGTTGATCAGGATGCGCTCGTTGATAGGCACGGATCAGTCTCCTAGCATGGATGTCCAAAGCAAACACCCAAGAATTGTCCTCCTGACCATAACCTCTCCACTTAACCGAATACTGGAGTTTCCGTCTAGAAAACCGAGAATCCAATATTTTCTCAACCACATACTCCAGATTGCCCTCAACCAAAACAGGGTCAGGAGGCGCAGCCACAGGAACCACTGGCTCGACAATCCTCTTCAATAAGGACTTGTGGAGCACGTTATGGATCTTAAATGTCCCTGGAAGAAGCAAACGGAAGGAAACAGGATTAAGAATCTCCATGATCTTATAAGGTCCAATGAACCTAGGCTTAAACTTTGGAGATGCAACCCTCATAGGGATATTTCTTGAGGACAACCAAACCAAGTCCCCCACTTTAAACCGAAGACCATCAGTCCTATGCCGGTTGGCAAACCGTTGGGCCTTCTCCTGAGAGAGAGACAACCTCTCCACTACCTGGTCCCAAATCTGCTGCATTCGCTCCGCAACAGAGTCAACACCCGGACAGACAGAAGCCTCTGCCTGTCCCGAAGAAAATCGAGGGTGAAACCCAAAATTGCAGAAAAATGGAGACATCAAGGTGGCAGAGCTAGCCCTATTATTAAGAGCAAACTCAGACAAAGGCAAAAAAGAGACCCAGTCATCTTGATCGGCAGACACAAAACATCTCAAATACGTCTCCAAGGTCTGGTTTGTTCTCTCGGTTTGTCCATTGGTCTGAGGATGAAAAGCAGAGGAGAAAGATAATTGAACACCAAGTTTAGAACAAAATGTCCTCCAAAATCTGGAAACAAACTGGACTCCTCTGTCAGACACAATGTTCTCAGGAATGCCATGTAACCGAACCACGTGCTGAAGGAACAAAGGCACCAATTCGGAGGAGGAAGGTAACTTAGGTAATGGCACAAGATGTATCATCTTGGAAAACCTATCACAGATTACCCAGATAACGGTCATTCTCTGAGAAACAGGGAGGTCGGAAATAAAATCCATAGAGATATGGGTCCATGGCCTCTTGGGCACAGGTAATGGCATTAACAAACCACTAAAGCGAGAGCAAGGCTTGGAGCGAGAGCAAGTCCCACAGGACTGCATAAATTCCCTGACGTCACGAGACAAAGTAGGCCACCAAAAGGACCGACTCACCAAGTCTCTGGTACCAAAAATCCCGGGATGACCAGCCAACGCGGAACAATGAATCTCAGACATCACACTCTTCTTCCACTGGTCTGGGACAAACAATTTCCCAATAGGGCAGCGCTCAGGTTATCCTCCTGACACCCTTCCAGAGCCAGTCTCAAATTGGGCAAGATGGCGGAAAGAACTACACCCTCTTTCAAAATAACAGTAGGATCAGATAACTCAGGAGAGTACGCAAAGAAACTCCTCGAGAGGGCATCCGCCTTAACATTCTTAGTGCCAGGAAGAAAAGAAACCACAAAATTAAAATGTGTGAAAAACAAGGCCCACCTGGCCTGTCTAGGATTAAGTCGCTTGGCTGATTCGAGATAAACCAGATTCTTATGGTCCGTGAGGACCACCACCTGATGCTTGGCTCCTTCCAGCCAATGTCTCCACTCTTCAAAGGCCCACTTCATGGCCAATAACTCCCGATTACACACGTCATAATTCCGTTCAGTTGGAGAAAATTTTGGAGAGAAAAGGCACAAGGGTTACTCTTAGAGGTCTCTGGATCTCTTTGGGACAAAACGGCACCTGCCCCAATTTCAGAGGCATCAACCTCCACCTGAAACGGTAGAGAAACATCAGGCTGCCGTAGAACAGGAGCAGAAGTGAATCTCTGCTTAAGTTCCTGAAACGCAGAGACTGCCTCAGGAGGCCAATTCACCACATCAGAACCATTTTTGGTCAAATCAGTCAATGGTTTAACAATACCGGAGAAATTACCAATAAATTTACGATAAAAATTGGCAAAACCCAAGAACCTCCCTTATATCAGACCAGTCCGTGATCCCAGATTGCCATTCCTCGCTGAAAGGTTCAGTACTGTCAGTAACCACCAGAGGGAGCCTCTGCTCAGAAACCATTTTTAGCACATTCACAACAGACGACTGTACGACTGTACCAAATTGAAGGGAGGATGGAAAGGGTCATGTATCATTAGAGTTTGGCCAACAACCTCCTTCCCTCAGTAAGAACTGTGGCAGAGCGGCTCACTCGGCTGGACACAGAGTTATAACCGGAACACTGTCTCTTTAAGTAAATGCTTGGTTTATTGAAGGCAGCATAAACCAAGCTTAGGAAAATAAAGGCAGCCCTCCGGGCAAAACAGAAAAGCAAAGAAACAAAAAGAAACACAGTCCTTTTCCTAGCGGGGATCAGCCTGCTCACAGGCAGCAATGTACACAGTTCAGATTTAGCACACACTTTCCTGGAGTGCTCCATCTCCAGGCATACGCTCAACACTGAAAGTTTTGGCTGTCAGCCATTTAAGCCCAGACCATGTGATTCCTACATCATGTGACTGATCATATGATCTCGACATCACACAGGACCTGTCAGGACTCTGCAGTTGGAGATACGGTGGACATTCTCCCACCCGCTCTATGAATGTCCACTAAAACCAGCCCATAATATAACTTTCATTTAACCCTCCCAACATGTAGTGTGCTGGAGGAAACTAATCTGGTTTTATATCACTGACGCCATTATGCGCAGTGACACATATCTTCCCTCTATCACTTCACCAGTGGCTTTGTCACAGAACGTTGAAGATCAGTCATTGCTGGGTCTTCCAGCATGTCAATGACCCAAAACGCACAGCCAAAGCATCTAAGGAGTGATTCCACAAGAAGCATTTTAATATCCTGGAGTGGCCTAGCCATATTCATTACCTTAATGAGCGGTACCATGTGACTGCTCTGCACAGGAAGAAGATGGCCACTAACATCGGAGATGCAGGGACCCAGGACCGCGTGAGGAGGTTGAGTAAGATGGCAGGGGGAGGGGGAGCCAGCCAGCCAGAATGAAATGATGGGGGACAATGATGCAGCCAGAATGAAATGATGGTGGACAATGATTCAGCCAGAATGAAATGATGGGGACGATGATGCAGCCGCAATGAAATGATGGGGAACAATGATGCAGCCACAATACAATGATGGTGTGTCAGCCAATACAATGATGGGGGGTGTGAGCCCAGCCAGCCATACATACAATGAGGGGACCGGAGGAGCCATACATACAACAGAGGGAGCCACACATACCAGGACAGGGATGAGGGGACAACATGACGGGGGTGCCACACATACCAGGACAGGCATGAGGGACTATGCATACCCGGCTTGTACTCGAGTCAATAAGCTTACCCAGTTTTCCGTGGCAAAATTAGGTGTCTCGGGTCGGCTTATACTCGAGTATATATGGTACTTATTTTCCCCACTGTATATGTATATATAATGTATTGCAGCGGTGTCCTCATTGTGCAGTAAAGAGGCTGGGACCCAGGAGAGTTCAAAGTAAACACAGGTTTAATGTCCAAAACTTGCAAACAAAACAAACGGTACTCGATCCCCCCTCCATCGTTGCATGGCACTGCACCTCATCTGGTATAATGGATAATACATGGCCTCACCATCTTATTCTGTCTCACCTCCACTTTGCTCCCATGTTGGCTCGCTTCCCTCCTCTGTATGAGGCCACTCACCACCATATACAGGCTCCCCCGCCGCCTGTACGGCCCTGTCACTATATACATGGTCAACTCCATCATATTATACATGGTCGCTAACTCCACTTGTATGTGGCCCGCCCATTCTATACATGGCCGCACCTCATCCTGCAGGCTCAGTTCCACCTCATCTGTATACTTGTACCACTCCATTCTTTATCATGGCTCCGCTCCCACCCTCCATCCTTTACTGCTTGCTCCACTCCCTTTATGGCTCGCCATCCTGTATACATGGCTCCGCTCCCCCCTCCCTCCTATATACATGGCTCCGCTCCACCTCCATCCTTTACATGGCTCCGCTGCACTCATTGTACATGGCTCGCTCCCCTCCCATCCTTGTATACATGGCTCCCCTCCCACCTGTATACATGCTCGCTCCACCCACCTATAGCTCCTCCCACTCCATCTGTATACATGGCTCCGTCCCTTCCATCCCTCCCATCCATTGTATACATGGCTCCCACCCCACCCTCTCCCATCCTTGTATACATGGCTCCCCCGCCATCCTATACAGCCGCTCCCACTTCCATCTGTATACATGGCTCCGCCACCCACTTACATGCTCCTCCACCTCCCATCTGTATCTGCCCGTCCATCTCATCATCATGCCCGTCCACCCTCCCATCCTGTATACAGGCTCCGCTCCGACCCTTCCATCTGTATACATGGCTTTCCTCCACCCTGACATATGTCCATCTCTGTATACATGGCTTCCGATCTTCATTATGGCTCGCTCCATCCCATCCTGTATACATGGCCTGCGTCCCACCTCATCCTATGTATACATGGCTCCGCTCCCACCCTCCCATCCTGTATACATGGCTCCGCCCCACCTCCAATCCTATATACATGGCTCCGCTCCCACCTCCCATCCTGTATACATGGCTCTGCTCCCACCCTCCACTGATACATGGCTCCGCTCCACCCTCCATCCTATATACATGTCGTCCACCTCCCATCGTACTGGCCGTCCACCCTCCAATCCTATATACATGGCTCCGCTCCCACCCTCCCATCCTGTATACATGGCTCCTGCCCTCCATCTTACTGCTTCCCCATCCCATCTGTATACATGGCTCTGCTCCACCTAATCATGCTCGCTCCACCTCCCATCTGTATACATGGCTCCGCCCCACCCTCCAATCCTTTATACATGGCTCCGCTCCCACCCTCCCATCCTGTATACATGGCTCCGCTCCCACCCTCCATCCTGTATACATGGCTTCCTCCACCCTCCCATCCTGTATACATGGCTCGCTCCCACCCTCCCATCCTGTATACATGGCTCGCTCCCACCCTCCATCCTTATACATGGCTCCCTCCCACCCTCCCATCCTTGTTACAGCTCCACCCCAACCCCCATCCTATAAAAGGCTCTGGCTTCCCACCCTCCAATTTCCGATATTAAATGGCTTAATGCTCACACCTCATATCTTATATTATTGGCTCCGCTCCCACCTCCCATCCTATATACATGGCTCCACTCCACCCTATATACATGGCTCCACTCCCACCCTCCCATCCTATATACGTGACTCCACTCCCACCCTCCAATCCTATATACATGGCTCCGCTCCCACCCTCCCATCCTGTATACATGACTCTGCTCCACCCTCCCATCCTGTATACATGGCTTCACTCCACCCTCCCACCCTGTATACATGGCTCCGCTCCCACCCTCGCATCCTGTATACATGGCTCCGCTCCACCCTCCCATCCTTTTATACATGGCTCCACTCCCACCCTCCCATCCTTGTATACATGGCTCCACTCCCACCCTCCCATCCTATATACATGGCTCGGCTCCCACCCTCCAATTCTGTATACATGGCTTCGCTCCCACCCTGTATACATGGCTCCGCTCCCACCCTCCCATCCTTGTATACATGGCTCCGCTCCCACCCTCCAATCCTATATACATGACTCTGCTCCCACCCTCCAATTCTATATACATGGCTCTGCTCCCACTCTCCAATTCTATATACCTGTCTCCGCTCCCACCCTGTATACATGGCTCCGCTCCCACCCTCCCATCCTTGTATACATGACTCCGCTCCCACCCTCCCATCCTTGTATACATGGCTCCGCTCCCACCCTCCAATCCTATATACATGGCTCCACTCCCACCCTCCAATCCTATATACATGGCTCTGCTCCCACCCTCCAATTCTATATACCTGTCTCCGCTCCCACCCTGTATACATGGCTCCGCTCCCACCCTCTCATCCTTGTATACATGGCTCCACTCCCACCCTCCAATTCTATATACATGGCTTGGCTGCCACCCTCCAATTCTATATACATGGCTCCGCTCCCACCCTCCCTCCCTGTATACATGCTCCACTCCCACCCTCAGCTGGGCTCCCCCGTCCTCCCCAATCATACCTACCCTCCTCGCTCCGTCGCTGCATCTCTATCCCGGCGCGTCAGCTTCATCCTCTGTGGTACGGTCGCGTGGTACAGCTCATTAAGGTCATGAATATGGATGCCACGCCTATGGGAGTGGAGTCGCTTCTATATTCATGACCTTAATCAGCGATACTACGTGACCGCACGCACAGGATAGAAGCAGACGCGCCGTGACAGGGATGCAGGGACGGAAGGTGAGTATGTACTGGAGATGACCTTCGGGAGATCAGCGACGATATCGGTGGTGTGCCTTGTTGAAATCCAGCACCATGATTGGTTGCGCCCGGCCGGAAGTGATTGGACGCGACCAATCAGCGACGCAGGATTTCCGTTACAGACGGAAGTGAAAAGTTAGACAATTATATTATATATATTATATATATATATATATATATATATAACACAGTAACATGACCATTTCATAAGATTTTTCTGTATTTTCATGACTATGAAAATTGTAAATTCACACTGAAGGCATCAAAACTATGAATTAAGACATGTGGAATTATATACTTAACAAAAAAGTGTGTAACAACTGAAATTATGTCTTATATTCTAGGTTCTTCAAAGTAGCCACCTTTTGCTTTGATGACTGCTTTGCACACTCTTGGCATTCTCTTGATGAGCTTCAAGAGGTAGTCTTGAAGTTAAAAACGCATTGCATACAGTTACTAGGGGATAAAAAAATCGTACACTCACATTTCAGTCGCAGGATATACGGAGTGACATGACTCATCCCAATTTTCAGTATGAGAATTAGAGCGATTTATTAAACGCTAGTGGGAGCTACCACGGACTGGTGTAAAGCATTGCAATGCTGATGCAGCCACATATGGGGTATTTCCACATTCAACAGAAATTGTGTGACAAATTTTGCAGCTATTTTTACCCATTTACCCTTGTGAAAATGTAAAATCTGGGCTAAAACAAATTTTTTGTGGTAAAAATGTAATTATTTTTTTCTTTACTGCCTAATGGTATAAAATTCTGTGACACCTGTGGTGTCAGTATGATCACTGCACCCCTAGATGAATTCATAGTGAAGTGTAGTTTGTAAAATGGGGTCACTTATGGGGGATGTTCTGCTGTTCTGGCACCCTAGGGCTCATGTCACAGTGGGTCATAGCACCCGCAAACCATAACAGTAAAATCTGCACTATAATATGGTGCTTCTCCCCTTCTGAGTTTTGCCCTGTGCCTGAAAAGTATTTCCCAATAACATTAGGGTATTGGCGCACTCAGCCCTTATTAAATATAAAAATTTGTGGCTAAAACAATTTTTTTGTGGTAAAAATATAATTATTCTTTCTTCATCATTCAATGGCATAAAATTCCGTGAGGCACATGTGGTGTCAAAATGCTCACTGTTCCCATAGATTAATTCATTGGATGATGTAGTTTGAAAATGGGGTTACTTATCCAGAGAAATCTGTAGTGAGACTTGGCTCCCAATAGAAACAAGGTGTTACTCCAGGACAGACCTCGAATGCAAAGCAGCTGACTCCTGAGGCAGGAGAGTACAGCTGATACCGATAGGCACGGCAGGAACTTGGTTATCTCAGATACAGATGGGTATGGCTGGTGTACAGATAGGCATTGGCAGGTGCGCACTGGTCCGGCTGATATAAAGACTGGCACCGCAGGTGCTGGTGGATCCTGCTGATGTACAGACTGGCACAGAAGGTGCAGGCGGCTCCGGCTGATATACAGACTAGCACTGCAGGTGCAGATGGGTCTGGCTGAAAAACAGACTGAAAAGTCAGATAGTGCCGCAGAGGTTAGGGATGGACAGACACTAGCGGGAACAAGCGGAGAGAGACCTGAGAACTATCAAGCGTGTTGGCGAACCAACTAACAACGTTGCACAGGCACCTCTATGCAGGTGGAAGTACCTTAAATAGTGTCTCCCAGGCAGGACGGCATGCACAGCTCCTTTAGGAAGCATAGAGCGCACGCGCACACCCTAAGCACAGTGATCAGGGATCTGCGTGACGTGCGCTTACCTCAGGCAACAGCTGACAAGGAAGGATGAGGAGTAGTGGAACTGGGGCCACAGCGGTGAGTGAGTCGACATCCTTCCGGGAGGAGAGGGGCAGCGTGCATGGATGCCGGTGCTACAATAAGTAAAATGTAGATATTAAATAAACTCACAGAAGCATAACTAATAATAAAAAGACAAAGTTATAATCATCCCAAAAGAGAGATATATATAGTCACTTATCAATAGGATCGAAGCCTGAAATAAATCACTTATCCAAGAACTTGTGTAAATATGATGGACAAAATAACCTTTGATTGTTTGCACAAAGGACTATGAATAGATGGGAATCCTGCAAATTCCCATCAGATGCTCGTTATATAGGACTATCCATATAAATCATAAGTCACATTGGTCAAAAAAGTACAAAGGAAATGATAATCCCGAAGTGCGTTTTGGGATTATCGTTCATTCCCCTGACTCTATCTGGTAAAATATTTCCCTGCTTGTTGTTAAACAATGTTTTACTTTAATGAAAGAATCAGCAATGATTCCATGCTGTAATGTCTGTATACTCTTTTTCTTCCTTCCATGCCCAAGAGCTGTGGTATGATCAGACCATGTTCCTGTATGGTCAGACATAGCCATTTCACAGCAAATAGCAGGAACACATTTATAATATTATCTCAGCATAAGAACATTTTATTTAAATACATCCAACTGTGAAACTTATCATTACTTCAAGATCTATTGATTAAAATTAACTTTTGTTCATGGGAAAACCCCTTTAATGTGGAGTGGTGGCAGGAGATGTAAGTGGGATCAACTAAACTTTCTGCAACTATGTTCAAGATGATTTCATTGGCCAACTTTTTTGGCTTCAGTGATGAGTAGTGTTGAGCATTCCGATACCGCAAGTATCGGGTATCGGCCGATATTCGCTGTATCGGAATTCCGATACTTAGTTCCGATATTTTTCATATATCGCATACCGGAATCGGAAGTTCCCATAATTCTTTGAGAGGCAATGTGATTTTAGTCAGCCAATGAGGAATCTTATGAAGTGTGGGCACATCCTGTACTGCTGCGGTCATCTTAACTAATGGCATGGCTGTGATTGGCTGCTGAAATGATGTCAGAATGCACTATAAAAGGCGCCGCCGCCATTTTAGCGTCACTGTGCTGTGAACTCAGTTAGGGACAGAACGCTGCTGTGCTCACTCTGAGGGACAGTTAGATATTGCGATTTTGTGTACTCTACTGTGCTTTAGGCAGGCTAGTTTACCAACCGCTGTGTAAAGCTTCCTTTTGCCAGTGTTGTTTTAACAGCTCTGTGCAAGGTGTGTGTGAGAGTGCAGGTGACGCTGCAGTTTGCTCTGCATCCACCGCTGTTTGTAGGCATCTGCACGTGTCACTCACAGACTCTTTTTTTTATTTGATTTTGTGGAATTGGTGCAGCTCCATTATATTTGCAAAAAATCGAATCTATTAGTGTGACGCGCTTCCATCCGTTTTTAATTGTTTATTTACAGCGCAAGCGCCAGCTGATGAATACTCCCATCAGCTGCCGCCTGCTCTCACTGTTATAAGCGATAGTAAATCAGCAAATACTGTATATCTGAGGAGTGTTTCCTTTTACCTCAATACTCCCCTCTCACACATTAGGAGTATCTGAGGTTAAACAGGATGCTCATGTGTGTGCAGGAGTCTCCCCTGAAGAACCCAAAAGGGGGAGCCACATCGGAAGGCACAACTAAGTAATACAGGGCACGTTCATTGTGAGGGATAGCTTTGGGCTGCCCTTGTAAGGGCTGGAGCAATGGAATCAGGGTATACTCAATAATATAAGGGCAATATAGGGCCTCCATGGAGCTCCAGCATACCTGATATACCTGTAAGATGGATGTTTTTGGCTTTATATGATTCCAGAAGGATCAACAAATGGGTGAGACCATTCCTTTTATATATATTCTGAATATTTTGCATAAGGTTCATAGGGTTCAAATTGTCTGGAATGAACTAATTTATGCATTGCATCAGTTATCCTGAATTTATGGTAACACTGAGATGAGTGTCATATGTATATAAGGGATTATTTAGAAAACTGTTTACAAGTGTCTAATAGCTTTAAGCACCTTATATCAATATACTGTTGGTGGTTAAGATACAGATATATGAAGGCCTTGGATTGGCCTAAAGTTAAGAGTAGTGTTGAGCGATACGATACCGCAAGTATCGGGTATCGGCCGATATTAGCTCTATCGGACTTTCGATACTTAGTTCCGATATTTTCGTCTTATCGGATACCGGAATCGGAATTGTCACTGTCACTGTCAGTGTCCGTCGGTCGGGTCTGTCAGGAGTCAGCGGCACTTACCTGGCAGAAGATCTCCGGCGGTCACGGGCTGGACTGCTTGATGGCCGCCATCATCTTTCCCCGGCGGTCACATGCAGTTTCTCGCGATAACTGCAGTGACTGCTGGGTAATCCCGGCCGTAAAGCAGTCAGTCCGATGACGTCACCGCCGGGGAAGCAGGTAATCAGCTGTGCTGCGTCGAGATGACAGGCTCTGCCTGTCATTGCGATGTAGCAGAGCTGGATCGTCGTGGGACTGTCGTTACTATGGACTGAGTCGGACAGGTGGTATACTGTTGGTTTGTTTTTTTTCTTTTTTTACAGGAGATCGATGGTGTCGCAGGAATGAGTGTATAATAAAATTAATGAAAACTGTGTTGTCTCTTTTATTTCATTAAAATACTTTTTTCTTGCTGTGTCTTTTTTTTTATACATTTAAAAACTTTGGGATTAATAATGGATCGGTGTCTTATTGACACCTCTCCATTATTAACTGGGCTTATTCTCACCGTGCAATCAACGGTGACATTAACCCTTATTACCCCACTTGCCACCGCTACAGGGCAGTGGGAAGAGCCGGGTAAAGTGCCACAATTGGCACATCTTTTGATGCGCCAAATGTGGGGCTGCTGTAGCCTGGTATTATCAGGCTGTTGAGGGCCAAAATCCATGGGCCTTGACAGTCTTTTAATACCAGGCCGCAGCAGTCTGCATTTTACTTGGCCAGCAGTGGGCCCCCCACCCGTCATCGGAGGGTCAGCTGTATCGGCATCCAGCCGATAAAGCTGACCGCATGGAGAGAAAAGGAGCGAGCGCTCCTTCTCTCCCATAATCCCCCTCTCAGCGTCTGACAGCGGGCGCCGGCAGGTGATGTTATTGCGCCCGCTGTCATAACAGAGAACAGTGAGCAGCACAGGAGCCGGGAGGTGAGGTTTTTTTTGATTTTTTTTTAATGGGGGTGCAGTCGAGTCCTGGCTGGAGAAGTCGTCATGTCGGTGTGGGCCAGATGGAAAAGACATGAAAAGTGAACAATTCCATTAAAAAGAACATCAGCGGTAAGTCATTATCTGTACCTGTGCTGTAATCTATTATATGTTTTGTAGGACTGGTATTATTTAACACAGACCATATGGCGGTAATATCAATATTGGTCTTTTTATATATAGATTATTTTGGCCAACAGCGCGGTCATTTGCTGAGGTTCTCTGATGATGGGCCCACTCAGAAGTTTTGCCCCCACTAAACCAAAACCCTAGCTACGCCTATGGCTCTCTCTCTAGTCTTTCTTTCTCGCTCTCTGTTCTTTCCTTCTCGCTCTCTGTTCTTTTTTCTCTCTGTTCTTTCTTTCTCTCTTTTCTTTCTTTCCTCTCTTTCTTTCTCTGTTTGTTCTTTCTCTCTCGCTGCTCTTTCTTTCTTGTCCTCAGTACCAGCCACTGTGCCCTCATTACCAGTCAGTGTGATCAGCAGTGCTAAATGGTTACGCTTGGGGCGAGGATATGGGTGTGATTAGCTGTGAAATGGGTGTTGTCGGGGCGTGGCCTAAAATTTTCAGCGGCGCGCAACACACGCCGCAGCCTTTAATCCTCTTTCCTGTCTTCCAAATTTGGGAGGTATGCTGTATGACCTCCCTACAACTTCTGGCCATGCTCCTGATGAGCGCGACGGATGGTCTCGTGAGGGATCTCCTCCCACACCTGGACTAAAGCATCCACCAACTCCTGGACAGTCTGTGGTGCAACGTGGCATGGCCTAAAATTTTCTGCAGCATGCACAGCGTGCCACAGCCTTTGTCCCTCTTTCCCTTATTCAAAGGTTGGGAAGTATGATGTTGGGCCACAAGAATATATTTTCTCTGGTGGGCCCAAGGTACTCCAGTCCGACGCTGCTGGCAAGGTCCATGTATGTTGGCTCCTTAACAGCCTTAAATACCATGCCTCAGCAGCAGGGGCGTACATATAAATCATGGGGCCCCATAGCAAAAGTCTGAATGTTCCCCACCCCCCCAAAAAAAAAACCCAGAGGCATTGTAAATGTAAAGTGCCAGCACAGTGAGGGAAGTTGAGTCGCACAGAGACAGGGGTTTTGGGGGTACTCGGCACCGATCACGTCGACTTCTATGGGGGATGTCACGAGTAGCACAGCTCGGTCCATGACCTGGGCGATCACTGGAATGTGGGATATTTCCAGGGGATGATAGAATGTTTGTGTAGTTTGTCGTGACGCCACCTGTAGTACCTGGTCAGGGTGACCAGCGCTGCTGTGCAGGTCCTCTGGCAGGGATGGTGTAGTGCAGTTAGGTGATAAGTCTTGTACAGGTAAGACGGTATCCTTCCAGGGCAGATAGATGTGAGATAGAGCAATGGTGCAGAGTGATGTAGCAGAGTGGAGTATGCGACGTAGTAAGAAAGCAGGAAAGGAAACAATTCTTACTACAAAGACATGCAGCATAAGGCTGCCTCAACCCCTCCCATCCAACTAGCTACACCCTGTTCTAACCAGCCTGAGCTAGACCATCCCATTGGGTCCGCCTACACTCAGCTGGCATAGTGTACTGTTGAATGCAGTGGTTGGAGTCAATGGGGTGTTTCCTCCTTACCTGAGAGTAAGTTGTCACACCGCTGGGTGCGATGCAACATCTCTGTGGCGACTGGACCCTCGGGTGCTTCTGTCTTTTCACAAATGCCGGCTTTACCCGGCAATTGAATCAGAGGCTATTTTACTATGTAGAAGTGAATAAACTATAAATATATGTATATATATATGTCACAATGACATGTATATATATATATATATATATATATATATATATATATGTATTCTAAGTGTGTATATTTTGTGTTTACAAGGAAAGAAAGTGTTTTTTTAGTTGCGATATTTTGTTCCCATAGACTTACATGGGACTTCCGGTATCGGAATCGAATATCGCCGATATTTAGTGATATCGGCGATACCATTCCGATCCGATATTTTTAGATATCGAGCAGTTTCGCTCAACACTAGTTAAGAGGCAAAAATCTAGTAAGATAAAATTGTGAAAAGGAAGGTCTTATTGTCTGGATCATAATTGTGGTCCAGCATTGTGTTTATGTTGTAAGTCTTCTTTTTGTCATTTATTCTTACATTTGTCACTTTTTAAGTAATAGTATAAAAAGTTTATATTTTGTTTAAAATGGATTGGATTGAGTCCATACTTCATAAAGAAAATCATACGGAACATTTTTTCCTCACATGGTCCTCCTTTATTGATCTGCAGCTACTATCGGTGTGTCAAACATTACATGGTTGCTTTCAATTCACCGGTTGGTATATGAGCGCGCTTATATCTGGTAACACATCTATTAGGCTTACTTGATTAAACCTGCAGTGTTTCAGATGTGCCTGGGGGGGAATGGTGGGAGTTGGGGTGGGGACTGACTGTTATACTGAATAACCGCGTCTTTTTTTTAATCTTTTAAGCTACACTTTCTGGATATTGTTATGTCCTTCTTTGTCTTTATATGTTATTTATGTTACTGATTCTTATCTTGTTTGCAGAAGGTTATAAATAAATAAAAAAAAGTTATATTTTAATTTTAGCCTATCTAAATTGCTGATACACACTGTTATTAGTGGGAGCAGTAGTCCCATCAGCTTACACCAATGATCGGAGGTAAACTCTTTATACCTCTAATCACAGCTGAGTGCTCACGCTGTCTTTTGACAGCGTGGGAGCTGCAGCTGTCTGACCGGGGGTGATGGTTTCCCTGCCGATCAGAAGCAGTGTTTGCAGCGCTGTCATGCATATGACAGCATGGCAAATACTGGACATCCGGGCCACCCATTCAATTGAATGGGGTCCGGGTTTGGATCCAGGTGCTGTTCTGATACCCAAACATTTTGTAACTGTTCGGCCGAACCCGCTTGACCCAAACATCCAGGTGTCTGCACATCTCAAGTAGTGAACCAATGAGGGACAGTGTAGCTCTCAAAAATAATCCACTTTCCATGCCCCCTGCAACATTCTCATTATTATATGGAGCTATGTTATGGAACCGTAGCTGCAAATGAACATTTTTTGTGATGCTGGTTGGAAAAAACTTGCATGTGACTTTAAGTCATTGCTTGTAATAGTATTTGATTGTATAACCTTAGTGTAAGAAGTATCATGTAAATTAGTAGCCAGAATAATATTTCTTTCTTATTATTTTTTTTTGTATTAATTTAGTGCAAACAGTAAAATGATCTAAGCCTCTGATATTTTTCTGAAGCTGCCAGCTATTGCCCCAGGTGACTGAGTGGAACAGATGTAGGTAACTCCAGGTGCACACTTCCTAAAGAGGAAAAGGAGTCTCAAATATCAAACTTCAGAGAACACTAAGTAGCTCATGAAAACTCAGTCTACAGGTCCTTAACACCTGCTTATCTGCACTGTACAACTGCTGTGCGTGATCATCTGGAAGAAGAATATGAGCAGAGATGATAGTGGAGCATTTTCAAACACAGCAGCCAGTAAAGGGAAATAAAGAAACAAACATTGATGAAGGATGGTTGTCTCCTGGAGCTTCTTGTTAGGTTTCTATTAAAGTGTTAACAGAAGGAGCAAGGTACCTGTTAGAATGTATTATTTGGTCTGCCTACAGATGTTGAGGAAATAGGGAGAAATGCACATACCCTATGTTGATTCCAGACTAATTCTAGTGTAGTGGTGGTGCTTTATGCTGGGTCTAACATTCTACCATTTCTAACTTTGAAGAATCCCTTGAAGGATTGCTCTATGAAGATGCAAAACTAATATTTGCTATACGCACCGTTTACAGAATGCTAAATATTTAGGTTAAGTCACAATCCACCTTATCTCTGACCATTGCTTATTCCTGTTTACGTAAAAAAATTGTAAAAAATCTCTTGCAGACGTCATAAACTAAGCACTGTTGAGCTTTCACGGTTCTACTTCTTCGTGGCTTGTATTAATGATTTGGACTGACCTTCGTGAGCATTCCCTATTGACCCCTTGTTCTGGAATAATGGTCCCCATCAATAAAAGGGCCCAAAGGATGAGCAAAAGACAACCCTATTTGAATTTGCTCCAATTCCTTGCTGCTTTTAAGGAAAACAATAGGTCTATTCACCACTAATCCATCAAAATGTATATGAGCAATGATAAAAGTAAAGATAATAATGCAAGAACAGTTTACAACAGCCAAGAATTGATGCATATGAGCACAGTAGATGACACATCTACTGTCTACATGCCAGATCAATGGACAACATAGGACATAGAATCTGAGTTGTTGTATAAAATAAGGATAGGGGAGAGACGTTAGAATGCTCTATGCAAGTACTGTCACTCAGTGCTTAGAACTCTTGCAACTCTGGGGTCCTGGGTTCAAATGCCTCAGAAGACAAAATCTGCATGGAGATTACATGTTTTCGCCACTTTTTCATGCTATTCTTCCCGGCACTCTGTTTTTTTTCCACAATTCAAATAGTGATAGAAAATTTAGATTGTGAGCCCCTATCGGGACAGTGATAATAATGTCTGTAAAGTGCTGTAGCAATTAATGGCGCTATTTAAGCAAGCATAATAAATGATAAAATAAGTAGAGATTTTATCAGAATTAACAACCCTATTTAACTTATTGTTGGTCTTTTTGCAGTAAAAACTATATTTTCCCAAAATTGAATGCCCATTATATTGACAGGTGCTGGCTGACTCATACAGATCAAAAACATTAAGGTTTGCACCATAACTTACCAAGAATGATTACTCTAGAGCACAGGAACTGCATTGCTGCATAGAAAAAAATTGAAAAAAGCGCTATATGATGTATGTATGAAATATGTATCTGCAAAAATTGCTATGAAAAAATTAAGGCTCTTAGCGCATAGATTGGCCAATATATGTATGCCCAATTACCACGTCACGGTGTCCTTCGTCAATTGGGTCACTATCCTGTTATGTCACCTCTCTTGGGCAAAAAGCCTACAATTTATAGGGCAGGAATAGACCAGCTAATCTGATTAAAATCACCTGTGGCTTTTGGGAGTGAATGCACATGTCCAAAAGGCTTAATACAAATAGACAAAAAAAGGACCAGCACATCTAAGCTAGTGTGAACAGGCGCAAACCAAAGAAAGTGTACAAATCAAAAACATTAAGGTTTGCACCATAACTTACCAAGAATGATTACTCTAGAGCATAGGAACTGCATTGCTGCATAGAAAAAAATTGAAAAAAGCGCTATATGATGTATATATGAAATATGTATCTGCAAAAATTGCTATGAAAAAATGAAGGCTCTTAGCGCATAGATTGGCCAATGTATGTATGCCCAATTACCACGTCACGGTGTCCTTCGTCAGTTGGGTCACTATCCTGTTATGTCACCTGTCTTGGGCAAAAAGCCAACAATTTATGGGGCAGGAATAGACCAGCTAATCTGATTAAAATCACCTGTGGCTTTTGGGAGTGAATGCACATGTCCAAAAGGCTTAATACAAATAGACAAAAAAAGGACCAGCACATCTAAGCTAGTGTGAACAGGCGCAAACCAAAGAAAGTGTACAAATCAAAAACATTAAGGTTTGCACCATAACTTACCAAGAATGATTACTCTAGAGCATAGGAACTGCATTGCTGCATAGAAAAAAATTGAAAAAAGCGCTATATGATGTATATGAAATATGTATCTGCAAAAATTGCTATGAAAAAATGAAGGCTCTTAGCGCATAGATTGGCCAATATATGTATGCCCAATTACCACGTCACGGTGTCCTTCGTCAGTTGGGTCACTATCCTGTTATGTCACCTGTCTTGGGCAAAAAGCCAACAATTTATGGGGTAGGAATAGACCAGCTAATCTGATTAAAATCACCTATGGCCTTTTTCAATTTTTTTCTATGCAGCAATGCAGTTCCTATGCTCTAGAGTAATCATTCTTGGTAAGTTATGGTGCAAACCTTAATGTTTTTGATTTGTATACTTTCTTTGGTTGGCGCCTGTTCACACTAGCTTAGATGTGCTGGTCCTTTGTTTGTTTTGCATTTTTTTTAAAGTGTGATTACTGCTGTCTGGTTGTTGTAATTAGAGATGAGCGAATTTGTTCGGATTTTGGCCCCGAATCTGATTTTGACATATTAGGGCCATATTCGAACACTATTCGTGCCGAATGTATGTCTTATAATCGGTTCCGAACATATTCGGAAATTTCTACGCCCATTGACTTTAATGACATTCGGCTGTGTTCGGCGAATATTGCAAAAGCAATATTCAAATCCAATCATATTCGGAACCGAATCCGAACAAATTCGCTCATCTCTAGTTGTGATGCCATTTTCTTTGTGATTTTAGTAAACAGGAAGCAAGTGGTTATCAGCTACAAGGATGGAAATTGTGTTTGACAATGGCAATGGTATTACAACAACCAGACAGAAGTAATCACACTTTTAAAAAAAATGCTAAACTTTTGGTCGCCACTGTATATTATGGCAGTTCAACTCCTTAAGCCCCCGTCACACACGGCTGAGTCACGGCTGAGTCACTAGTTTTGTGATGCAACAGCGATCTCCCCTGCCGGGTATCGCTGATCGTTGTCCAAAGGCCAGGACATTTATTTGATCGTTGGTCTCCCGCTGGTCAGAACACATCGCTGCGTGTGGCAGGCAGGAGACCAGCGATCAGCTGGTAACCAAGGTACACATTGTGTTTCCAGGCGCGGGGCTGTGCCTGGAAACCCGATATGTACGTTGGATACCAGCACGCTGCTGCAGGGGAGCTGGTAACCAAGGTACACATCGGTTTCCAGGCACCGCGCAGTGCCTGGAAACCCGATGTGTACCTTGGTTACCAGCTCCCTGCACCAGTGGGCTGGTATCCAACGTACACTGCGGGTAACTAAGCGACGTTACCCGCAGTGTCGCTGTCCTGATCGCTGCCTGAGCTGCCTGTTTGGCAGCTCACCAGCAATCATGTAGCGACACACCAGCGATCCTGACAAGTGCATATCGTTGTCGGGATCGCTGGTGTGTCGCTATGTGTGACGGGGCCCTTAGATTCATTGGTTAATTGTGACTGTGTCTTCTAAGCTATCTAACTCTATCAGCCCCTGCAATCTGATACTGGAGTGCTAATATGGTAGCTTGAGGCCCATTGAAGACTGTTATTTCTGCCATCCTTCTACTCCTATTTACATTACTTATATTAATTTTAATAGAAGATTGGTGAAATGACAATACACTGCTATAAAGAAGCAATGCAATGTATTGCACCAGCCTTGAAGTGATATAAAAAAATGAAAAAAAAGGTTTAAAAATATTTACCCCCACCCCATCAAATAATACATTTGAAGTGAATTGGAGCTGTGTTGCAGTATCAATGAGCGGCCACTACACATTGCACCAATCTGTGGTCATATGGCTCCACACAGGGTGCACCTTTGGATGCTGTGGAATCTGCCGTGGGTGCAGGGGAGGGATTTGGACCAATTCTGCTCTGATACTAATGACATATCTAAAGATTAGGTCATCATTATTATAGTCCTGGACAACCAGTTTAATCTTATACCGTAAATTTATAGAGTAGCAGGATTAAAGCCCAAGATTAATTCCCTTAAGTTTGCTGTATATAGTCTGTATGAGATTAAATATGGCATATACTGTATAATGTTTTTGTAAAATAAAGTAAATGCATATTTTTGAAATAAGATTGTGGACATTTTTTTCTCCTCCATTTTCTGTGGTGTTTTTCGGGTTGTGAATTTGTGGAGTGGTCTTGTTACCGTATTATGGATCATTGTTTAGTTTTCCTGTTATATCAAGTTTTTCAAATCATTAGTTCTTTACTTTCTGAGTTTGTGGATTCCCTTAGAGATTTTTAAGTTCCTAAAGGTTGTTACTCTGTCTGACCTGGAAGATGCCTGTTTATAGATCCTCAGACCATTCTGTTCCACTGGACCTTGCACATCTCTTCACTGGTGACATAAAGGAGTACAACCAAATATTTCAGGAAAAACACTGCCTCTTAAATGTCTTTCATTCAATATGAATGAAACAAGAGAGTAATCCCTTGTTAAGTATTTTTTTAAGGCATGGCAAGAGGTTTTTAAGACTCTGAACATTTGCTTCCCTTGTTTTCCCAAATAAGGCTTCAAAAACATCAATTCATCCTTCAGGCTTTAGGAAGTTTACTGATCCTATCTTCTTAATCACCCAACAACATCCAGGGGAGGGCACTTAGGGCCTTTCTATTGTCCCCTTTTCATAGAGCATAGCAAAGACATCACACTCTTGTTGTCACCAGCAGAACAAGTCAGCCATCCAACTAGTTCCTGAAGTGTTTTCTGGCTGAACTTGTTTTATCCAAAAGCTGAAGTGAAACATTTACTCTAGTAAAAGTTGAAAGGAATTTATTTAATAGACTTGATTTGCTTCTCCTTGATTCTTCTAGGATACAAAGACATACAGTTGAAACCAGACGTTTACATACACTATATAAAAAGACACATATGCATGGTTTTCTCAATATCTGACATGAAATCAGAATAAACTTTTCTCGTTTTAGGTCAATTAGGATTACTAAAATTAGCCATATTTACCAAATGCCAGAATAATGAGAGAGAGAAAATCTTTTAAGACATTTTTTTATTTACTGCAATGTCAAAAGTTTACATGCATTTCATTAGTATTTGGTACCATTGCTCTTAAACTGAATGACTTATCTCAAACGATTGGGATATCCTTCTTCAAGCTTCTCACAATAGTTGGTCGGAATTTAGGCCCATTCCTCCTGACAAAACTGGTGTAACTAATCCAGGTTTGTAGGTCGCCTTGCTTGCACCTGACTTTTCAGCTTTGCCCATAAATTTGCAATAGGGTTGAGATCAGGGCTTTATAATGGCCACTCCAAAACATTGACTTTGTTATCCTTAAGCCACTTTGTTACCATTTTGGCACTATGCTTCGGGTCATTGTCCATTTTGAAGACCCATTGCTACCTAAGCTTTAACTTTCTGGCTGATGTCTTGAGATGTTGCTTCAGTATTGCCACATAATCTTCTTTTCTCATGATGTCATTTATTTTGTGAAGTTCACCAGTCCCTCGTGCATCAAACAACCACACAACATGATGCTGCCACCCCCCTGTTTCACAGATGGGATGGTGTTCTTAGGCTTCCAAGCCGCTCCTTTTTTTGCTCCAAACGTAACGATGATTATTATGCCCAAAAAGTTCAATTTTAATTTCATCAGACCACAGGACGTGTCTCCAAAAGTTAAGGTCTTTGTTCCTGTGTGGATTTGCAAACATTAGTGTTGTGAACGTAAATTTATAGAGATTTCCTCTGGTGGTTGCTGAGGGTATTGAACCTATGTTGAACAGCAAAAGTCCACCACCTGCAATTGATGAATGGTTATCAGGTGGGACGGACTGGCCTGATATAAGTGAGCTGACCTCCCATGATCCTCGCCGGTGATCAATTGTTACTTCCTGCTCTTGGTTGGAATTCATCTTGTTTGCACAATCCCATCCCTCTCAGAGGATCTGCACAGCAGCGCTGGTCACTCTGACCAGGTACTACAGGTGGCGTCACGAACAATTACTACAATCCCCTGTAAATATTCCCCTTTGTATGAGCGCCCAGGGCAACGGACCGAGCTGTGCTACTTGTGACATTCCCCGTAGACTTCAATGGGTTCTGTGCCGAGTACCCCATAACCCTGGTTGTGTGCGACTCACATTCATCAATTGCAGGTGGTGGACTTTTGCTGTTCAACATAGGTTCAATACCCTCAGCAACCACCAGAGGGAGCCTCAGCTCCGAAGTCGTCGCCAACACGTTCACAACACATTAGTCTTGCTTTTTTATGTTTTTTTGGAGGAATGGCTTCTTCCTGGCAGAGTGACGTTTCAGCTCATGTTAATACAGTACTCGTTTCACTCTGGATATTGACACAATGTTTCCGCCATCATCTTCACAAATTCTTTTACTTTTGTCCTTGGGTTGATTTGTACAAGTAGGACCAAAGCACGTTCACCTCTGGGACACAGAACCCATCTCCTTCATAAGAGGTAAGATGGATGGACATTCCCATCTTGTTTGTACTTGCGTATAATTGTTTGTACAGATGAACGAGGAACCTTCAGGTATCTTGAAATTGTACCGAAAGATGAGCCAGACTTGTGCAAGTCCGCAATTCTCTTCCTGATATCTTGGCTGATTTCTTTTGATTTTCCCATGGTGCTACACAAAGAAGCAGTGTGTTTCAGGTGTGCATTAAAATACATCCACAGATGTGTCTTTAATTATTTATTATTTCAGATGTTGCAAAAAAAACATTACAAGCTTCCAAACACATGACATCATGATATGGGCAGTCCAGAATTGTTTAAAGGCATAGTAATCTTAGTGTATGTAAACTTTTGACTTTGCAGTAAGTAATAAAATGTCTTAAAACATTCTCTCTCTCATTATTCTGGCATTTGGCAAGTATTAATAATTATGGTAATCTTAATTGACCTAATACAGGAAAGTTTTACTCTGATTTCATGTCAGATATTGAGAAAAACATACATATGTGTCTTTTTATATAGGGTATGTAAACTTCTGGTTTCAACTGTATATGTTGCTTATATAAAAGCACCAACATATTTAGCAGTGCTTTACATACATCACTTACTTTTCCCTAATTTCCCTATCAGTATGGCTTTGGAGTATCAGAGGAAACACCATACTCCATTTATATGGAGAAAACTATTGAAGACCAGTTCATACACAAACAAGAGTGCAATTGTACCAGATAATGAAATTATTTTCATGATCTTTATATTGATATAACCTGCCTAAGGTTATGGTAGGTCATCGATATTGCATCAGAGAATATCACCAACATGAAGGTGTTGCTGTGCTGGAGCAAATGCTCTATCTCAATTAATAAGGATGAATGTGCTTTGTACTACATTTCAGTTCAATCCACTTCACAGGGATGAGCAGCTCTGCCTATATAAAAAATAGTGACATGGCTCTAGGTTTAGAACCTCTCAAATCGGATAGTGTCAAGTCCCACGACTTGGGAATCATGCAGTATTGCATTGTATCTACTACGTTGCTATTCAATAAAATTTGTCTTTTACAAGTTTGTCTTCCCTCTCTCCTTGTCTGCCTTCCTAGCTCTGATGTCAGTAAGATCTTTCTTCTTCCTCATTCTGAGTATGTCAGCCATGTTGTGAGACTTGTGTCTTTGCATCTCGAGATCAGAGTGGTCTTTTTTGCCAACTGTAATTGTGCATAAGTACAAGAATTAACCTTGAAAATAAACCTTCTTTGGAAATCTTTATACGTGCCTCTGTAGTCAAGTCAAGCTATCTGATTAACCCCTTAACGACCGCCGATACGCCTTTTAACGGCGGTCATTAAGGGTACTTAAACCCTTGTGGTTTACACAGCTGTGGAAAAAGTGAATAGCGCCCCCAGAGGCGCATTTTCTCCGGGGTCTCGGCTACCGGTGGTAGCCGAGACCCCAGAGAACATGAAACGGGTCAGTTTTTACCGACACCGATGTTGCGATCGCCGTTATTAACCCTATAACGGCGACCGCAACAAAAAAAAAAAATGTTGTTCCATTTAATTTCTCTGTCCTCTGATGTCATCGGACATCAGAGGACAGAGTAAAAGGGTCCCCGGGACCCCCCTTGTGTCCCCCAATGTGCCTCTTGTGGCCCGCGGGCCCACCTGCTTCCTCCGGTAGGCGTCGCCCTCTTGAATGGCGGGCGCATGCTCAGTGCGCCCGCCGCGTTCTGCCGGGGGGGTGGGCAATTTTCTCTGGGGTCTCGGCTGCCGAGGGTAGCCAAGACCCCAGAGAACATGATCGGGGTCGGTATTTACCGACCCCGGTGTCGCGATCGCCATTATACTGAGTATAATGGCGACTGCAAAAAAAAAAAAATGATTTCTCTCCCCTCTGATGTGATCGCACATCAGAGGGGAGATAATGAGGGTCCCCAGGTCCCCCGATCGCCCACCCCTATACTTACCGGTGTCCTCGGTCCTCCCGCAGGCCCCAGGATCCCGGCGTCTTCTTCCTGGAAAAAAAAAATGGCGGGCGTATGCGCAGTGCACCCGCGATCTGCTTGGCGGCAGATTCAAAAAAAGTTTCATTCATTCTCACAAAAGTACATTTTGATCACTGTGATATACTATCACAGTGATCAAAATAAAAAAAACAGTACATAACCCCCCCTTTTATCACCCCCTTAGGGACATATAATAAAAAATAGAAATTATATTTTTTTTTCATTTTTCTGTTAGGGTTAGGGTTAAGGCTAGGGTTAGGGTTATAATTTAGGGTTAAGGGGTTATAATTAGGATTAGGGTTAGGCTGGGTTCATACTGCGTTATGGCAGTCCGTTAGACGGACTGCGTTACACTGTGGTATAACGCGTGTAAAGCAGTCCGTTAACGCTGCCATTCACCCCCATTTGAGGGCGCATCTCGACGAATGCAGTAAAGCGGTATGCGTTCGCGACGTGCCATCATTCAGTGACGGAGCCTCGGACGCGGGCTGCAGAGTCTGGGCTCCGTCACCGCTAGCGCAGATGAATCATCTGCTGATTCCTCTGCGCTAGCGGGTATAGCATAACGCGATCGCGTTATGCTATACCGTTACCAGCCCGTCAATGCTATGTGTTGAACGGGCTGGTAAAACGCAAAATGAACCCAGCCTTAGGGTTAGGGTTATAATTAGGGTTAGGGTTACAATTAGGTTTAGGGTTACAATTAGGGTTAGGGCTACAATTAGGGTTAGGGTTACAATTAGGGTTAGGGTTACAATTAGGGTTGGAATTAGGGTTGGGATTAGGGTTAGGATTAGGGTTAGGGTTGGGATTAGGAGTGTGTTGGGGTTAGGGTTGGAGCTAGAATTGAGGGGTTTCCACTATTTTGGCACATCAGGGGGTCTCCAAACATGGCGTGGCGTTCAAAAAGTCAGATTGCGCTCCCTCCCTTCAGAGCCCTGCCGTGCGCCCAAACAGTGGTTTACCCCAACATATGGGGTATCAGCGCACTCAGGACAAATTGCCCACCAATTTTGGGGTTCTAATTTCTCTTGTTACCCTTGGGAAAATAAAAAATAGTTGGCTAAAAAAATAATTTTTGAGGAAAAAAAAATTTTTTATTTTCACGGCTCTGCGTTTATAAATTTCTGTGAAGCACTTTGGGGTTCAAAGTGCTCACCACACATCTAGATAAGTTCCTTAGGGGGTCTAGTTTCCAAAATTGGGGTCACTTGTGGGGGTTTTCCACTGTTTAGGCACATCTGGGGCACTGCAAACGGAACATGACCCCCATCAACGTCTGTATTCCAAAACTTTATTACTTCCTTTCCAAGCCCTGCCGTGCGCCCAAACAGTTTCCCCCCCCACATATTTGGTATCAGCGTACTCAGGATAAATTGGACAACAACTTTTAGGGTCCAATTTCCTTGTGAAAAAGAAAAAATTTGGGACTAAAAAATCATTTTTGTGGAAAATTGTTTTGTTTTTTTTCACACCCAGGCATTATAAACTTTTGTGAAACACTTGGGGGTTCAAAGTGCTCACAACAGATCTAGATAAGTTCCATAGGGGGTCTAGTTTCCAAAATGGTGTTCCTTGTGGGGGGTTTCCACTGTTTAGGCACATCAGGGGCTCACCAAACGCGACATGGTGTCCAATCTCAATTCCAGCCAATTTTGGTTTGAAAAAGTCAAACAGCGCTGCTTCCATTCCAAGCCCTGCCGTGCGCCCAAACAGTGGTCCCCCCCCGTATATGGGGTATCAGCATACTCAGAACAAATTGGACAACAACTTTTGTGGTCTAATTTCTCCTGTTACCCTGGGAAAATAAAAAATTGGGACTAAACAATCAGGTTTGTGGAAAAAATATGATTTTTTATTTTCACGCCCGGGCGTTATAAACTTCTGTGAAGCACTTTGGGGTTAAAAGTGCTCACCACACATCTAGATAAGTTCCTTAGGGGGTCTAGTTTCCAAAATGGGGTCACTTGTGGGGGGTTTCCACTGTTTAGACACATCAGGGCCTCTACAAATGCGACATGACGTCCAGCCAATTCCGCGTTGAAAAAGTCAAATGGAGCTCCTTCCCTTGCGACCTCTGCCGTGCGCCCAAAAAGTGGTTTACCCCAACATATGGGGTATCGGCATGCTCAGGACAAATTGCACAAAAACTTTTGGGGTCTTGTTACCTTTGGGAAAATAAAAATTGGGGTGAAAAGATCATTTTTGTGGAAAAAATATGATTTTTTATTTTCACAGCTCTACGTTATAAACTTGTGTGAATCACTTGGAGGTTCAAAGTGCTCAACACACATCTAGATAAGTTCCTTAAGGAGTCTAGTTTCCAAAATGGGGTCACTTGTTGGGGGTTTCCACTGTTTAGGCACATCAGGGGCTCTCTAAACGCGACATGGCATCCAGCCAATTCTGCGTTGAAAAAGGCAAACAGCGCTCTTTCCATGGCGACCTATGCCGTGGGCCCAAAAAGTGGTTTACCCCCACATATGGGGTATCAGCATACTCAGGACAAATTGCACAAAAACTTTTGCGGTCTTGTTACCCTTGGGAAATTAAAAATTGGGGTGAAAAGATCATTTTTGTGGAAAAAAAAATGATTTTTTTTTTTCACGGCTCTACATTTTAAACTTGTGTGAAGCACTTGGAGGTTCAAAGTGCTCACCACAGATCTAGATAAGTTCCTTAAGGGGTCTTGTTTCCAAAATGGGGTCACTTGTGGGGTGTTTCCACTGTTTAGGCACATCAGGGGCTATCTAAACGCGACATGGCATTCAGCCAATTCTGCGTTGAAAAAGTCAAACGGCGCTCCTTCCCTTGCGACCTCTGCCATGCGCCCAAAAAGTGGTTTACCCCCACATATGGGGTATCGGCGTATTCAGAAGAAATTGCACAACAAATTTTGTGGTTCATTTTCTCTTTTAACACTTGTGAAAATAAAAAAAATTGGTTCCGAAGTAAAGCTTTTGCAAAAAAAGTTAAATGTCAATTTTTTCCTTCCACATTGCTTCAGCTCCTGTGAAGCACCTGAAGGGTTAATAAACTTCTTGAATGTGGTTTTGAGCACCTTGAGGGGTTCAGTTTTTAGAATGGTGTCACTTTTGGGTATTTTCTATCATATAGACCCCTCAAAGTGACTTCAAATGTGATGTGGTCCCTAAAAAAAAATCGTGTTGTAAAAATGAGAAATCGCTGGTCAACTTTTAACCCTTATAACTTCATAACAAAAGAAAATTTTGTTCCCAAAATTGTGCTGATGTAAAGTAGACATGTGGGAAATGTTATTTATTAAGAAATTTGTGTGACATATGTCTCTGATTTAAGGGCATAAAAATTTAAAATTTGAAAATTGCTAAATTTTCAAAATTTTTGCCATATTTCCATTTTTTTCATAAATAAACACAAGTCATATCAAAGAAATTTTACCACTAAAGTGAAGTTCAATATGTCACGAAAAAACAATCTCAGAATCAGCGGGATTCGTTAAAGCGTTCCAGAGTTATAACCTCATAAAGTGACAGTGGTCAGAATTGTAAAAATTGGCCCGGTCATTAAGCTGCAAAATGGCTCTGTCACTAAGGGGTTAAATCTCTTCATGTAAAGACATCTAAGAAATGGTTTCTTAAGAGCCCCACACTTGCAGGCTAGTTATGGAGTCAGAATAAATAGAGATGGCATTTTTTTACCAGCCTCAATTGGAAAAGAGTAAACAAAAAAGATCATAGCTAAACCCTTTCCTAATATTTCACAAAGTTTATATCATAGTTTCGAAGGACTTTGTACAACTGTACATATATACATCATTGTAATTCTGCAGGCACAGGAGTCGTACTCTAAGTGATCAGGAGTTCAGATGGAACTGACAGCTGGACTCTGACTGCAATAACTGGCATTTGAGTTCTTTAACCACTGAGATGTTGCTTCAACAATTGTAGTATCTGTGTGGTTAACAGAGACAGGTGGTTTTTTCTGTCACTCCATCACCGTCCAAATTGGTATTTCGTGGCACTTATGGGTTGATTGAGCAGCCAGCGTCCCTACTAGAGACATTGACAGGCATAAAACATTACAATATAGTTTAATTGCAATGTATTATGAATAGGGATTAGTGAGCACTAAAATACTCGGGTGCTCGTTGCTCAAACTGAGCAATTCCTAATACTCACATGCTCATTTCGAGTAATGAGTATAACGGGAGTCAATAAGAATGCTGAGTTTTTTCCAGAAGACCCTACAAAGAAGTCTTGGGTTCAGTGAAAATTTTCAAAAGGATGGGAAAAGTGCTGAATGGAAGGAAAACTGCATAGGGAACACCCCTGGGAGCATCTCTGACTCTCAGATCACTGCTGAGAACAATGGTGTCACACTTTCACTCCACTTTAAGGAGTGACAATAAAACATTCCAAACCCACAAGAAATTGAATTTTACAGGAAAAAAATGTTAAGAAATATGTTTTCCTGTATATAAGGCAAAATTTAAAACGGATTTTAAAAATTATATAAATTAAGTAAAGCAAAATTGTTTTTTTAAATGAAAAGATTAGACATTTCAGTGTACCGTATATGATCAAGTATAAGCCACCCCGAATATAAGCCAGTGCAACTAATTTTACCACAATAAAACTGGGAGAACTTATTGACTCGAGTATAAGCAGGTTTGCATGGCACCCTCATCCCTATCCTGGTATGCATGTCTCCCTCATCCCTATCATTGTTTCTATGTCCCCCTCATCCCGATACTGACATGCTGCAGATTATTTTCTGCACCAAATCTGCAAGTCAAATATGCTTAAATTGTGCAAGACAATTTAGGTTTCTAATTCACATTGCTGTCATCAGGCTTTGTCACAAATACACACTGAAAAAAAGGCACCCAATCTGCAATGTGTGCACCCAGCCTAAAATTTTTAACAAATTTTTGGAGGCTTATATAGCAACGAAGTCTACCCAAGAATATGTTAAACTCTATGGATGAGCAATATAATACCAATATTTTTTTAAACAAGTGTTTTGAGGGTTATATACCAACAAAATATACTCCAGACAACTGAATAATTTATACGTGAGCCATATAATACTAAAACTTTTTTAACAAGGTTTTTGAGACTTTATATAGTAACAAACTGTACCCAGGAAGATGCAATAGCCTATGAATGAGAAATATAATCCTGATAAATTTTTTAACATGTTTTCTGATGTTTATATAGCAACAAAATGTTCCCAAGAAGATGCAATATGTACCTAGTGATTAGCGAGCATTAAAATGCTCAGGTACTTGTTACTCGAGTCGATCAAATCGTCATGCTGGGGTGCTCAACCTGAGTAACGAGTATAATAGGAGTCAATGGGAAACCCGACTATTTTTCCAAAAGCCCTACCCCCAGAGGTCTGGAGGGGATATAATAATTGCTGAAAACAATGGAAACACTGCTAAAATAGGCATGGGAGTAGAATAGGTGTAACCTCTGGAAGCATTTCTGTATCCCAGGTCACTGCTGGGAACAATGTTGTCAGAGTATTTCGCCACTTTTACGGACTGACAATAAAACATACAAAACCGCAGTTAAAATGGATTTGACTGGAAACATGTTAAGAAACATTCTTTCCAGGATAATCACTTGTATATAAGCAAATATAAATAATAGAAAAAAAATGCTCCTCCACACTTTGGGCTGTGTTCACATATAAATGTAGTGTTTTGCACGTTTGCATTGCTTTCTCTGGTGAATTAAACATTCTACAGAAAATGTAGTTTTATCATTTTAATACTTTATATGGCCAGGTGGTTGTGTGTGAGACATGATCAGACACATCCTGTTTAATTTATGAAGGAGGGACTCTGAAAGTCACAATTTTTATTTTTAAGAGCCATTAGGAGGCCATCACTATTTGAAGAGTGCCATCAAGCAGCCCTTACTATTATTAGAGGGCTAGAAGGTGGCACTCACTATTGTCAGAGGGCCATCAGGCGGCCCTCACTCTAATTTTAGAGCGCCAGCAGCCAGCCCTCATTAAGCATTTTTGGAGGGCCATCATATAGCTATGCTTTCCAAAGCCGTATATTGCTACTGCAATATAATTTATCTATCTGAAGTGAGAAAATTTTCTTTTTCGTATTAATACTGTAAAGTTTGAAATTTGGAGGGCCAGCAGGCGGACCTCGCAATTTATAGAGCGACAGCAGGTGGCCCCCATTATTTTTAGTGGGCTAGCAGGCATCTTGTGGACAGATGAGACCAAGATAGAGTATTTTGGTAAAGCATATCACTCTACTGTTTACTGTAAATGGAATGATGCCTACAAATAAAAGAACACAGTAGTTAAAGTCAAATATGGTGGAGGTTTAAATATATTTTTGGGTTGTTTTGCTGTCTCTGGTCCTGGGTGCCTTGGCTTTGTTCAATGAATCATGAAATGTAAAGATTCCCAAAGGATTTTGAGTCGCAATGTATTGCCCTGGGTCTGAAAGCTGGGCTTGCATCCTAGGTTATGGGTCTTCCAGCAGGACAATGATCCCTAACATACTTAAAGAAACACTCATAAATGGAAGGAAACAAAGCACTGTTGAGTTCAGAAGTGGTAATTCCAGCTCCGGTAGCGTAAAGTCTCTCAGCACTACCTCTTACATAAAGATGCTAGAGAGAAACTATGAATAGACACATTAAATTAGTTAATTTTGCCTGCTTTGATGAATTTCTGAGTACATATAAACCTGAATAGGTAAATGAGTCCATGGCAAAAAGTAACAGCAAGGCTTAGAATTTATAAGGCAATAATTCTGACTAGATGCCTGTCATACATTACACCTACTGCAACACCTCACCGTAGACAAATCACAGATAAGAGAGGTATTATTGTAGAATATAGAAGGGATTTGAACTGGCCCTATATAATCAGGATGTCGCAGGAAACCCTGGGTAGCACGGTTCATAAGAGCTGCAGCTAAATCCACTCCGATCACTAGCCCCAACCTGCCATCATGGGATCTTAACCTAGTGTTATCGGCATTGACAGAGCCCCCGTTCGAGCCCATTGAATCAGCTCCCTTGAAAATATTGTCTCAAAAGGCGGCCCTACTAGTAGCACTAACATCAGCGCATAGGGTAAGCGACATTCAGGCCTTATCAGCAAGTCTTCCATTCACAAAGATCTTAGAAGACAGGGTCATCATTAAACCTGATCCGGCCTACCTACCTAAAGTTGCGTCCCACTTTCATAGGTCCCAATAGGTAGTCCTCCCCTCCTTCTGCCCAAACCCTAGAAATAGGGGAGAAGAGAGATTCCATACCCTTAATGTAAAGAGGTGCCTAGTTCAATACTTAGAGGCCACCAAGGGCTGTAGGAAAGAAGGCTCTCTTTGTGTGTTTCCAGGGCCCAGGAAGGGACTCAAAGCATCCAAGAGTACCCTGGCGAGGTGGATAAAGGATGCGATCACCCTTGCCTATTCTTCCAGCAGGAACACCATCCCGGAAGGTTTGAGAGCCCATTGCACTAGGGCCATGGCAACCACATGGGCTGAAAGATCTAAGGTATCAATAGAACAGATCTGTAGAGCGGCCACCTGGTCATCACCTTCAACATTTTTTAGGCACTATCGTCTAGACCTAGCCTCTGCAACTGACCTGACCTTTGGGAGAAGGGTCCTACAGGCTGTAGTCCCTCCCTAAAGCTACCAAATCTCTGTAATTCTCTCTGTGGTGCTGTCGTGGGTGAGAGAGAAAATAGTAGTTACTAGAGTTGAGAGAAACAGGTCGGTCAGTTTCATAAGTCGTCGACTTTCGCCAAAGTCGGGTTTCGCCGAGCAAAACCCGACCATAGCATGAAGCCATGCATTCGGCAAAACGAGTGTCAAAGTCGGTTTTCCCATAATGCTTGCAGGCACCTTTTTTCAGCTAATGAGCAAAGATGTACACTGTGGGCAACGAGATGACATGGGCAGCGTCCACCACCATCTTAGAGAAGGGCATTGCAGTGATATGCTTGCTTTGGGGGGCGTCATAGTGTCTATAAAAGCCCTGACCTCCGACCGCCATTTTACTTCTGCCGATCTTTACAGAAGGGAGAGGTTGCTGACGCTGTTTATCAGTAGGGAGAGAGTTAGGACTGCCTTTTGTATTACAGTCAAATCCATACTGAGAGAGTGTCTGTGTGTGACTCCGGAAATATATATGGAGATTTAAATTTTCCCCTACACTACATACACCTGGTATATTCTGATACAGTAGCTATTATCTGCTTTTTGTATTCTGGTCAAATCCATACTGAGTGAGCGTCTGTGTATGACTCTGGAAATACATACGGAGATTTAAATTTTCCCCTATACTATATACACCTGGTATCTTCTGATACAGTACCTTTTTCTGCCTTTTGTATTAAGGTCAAATCCATACTGAGAGAGCGTCTGTGTGTGACTCCGGAAATATATCCGGAGATTTAAATTTTCCACTTCACCGTATACAGCTGGTATCTTCTGATACAGTACCGTTTTTTCTGCCTTTTGAATTACGGTCAAATCCATACTGAGTGAGCGTCTGTGTATGACTCTGGAAATATATATATATGGTGCATCTGCTGGTAGTGCCAAAAGCACAATAGCACCTAAGGCAGGAGATGTTGAGCCTGCATCATTTTCTGGCTCCAGAAGGCCTGGAAGGCTCACTTTTCTGGGAGTAGGTAAACCGCTTTTAAAGCCGGAGCATCAGGAACAGGTTTTGGCTTACATTGACGAAACAGCCTCCAGCTCTATCGCCTCCACTTCTGAAGTTTCAAAAACTGCTAGCACTGAGTCGTCAGTGCAGGCTCCTCGTCAGGAACGACACCTTTCCTTGTGTCCTTCACCCCCAACAAAAGTGAAGGATGCGGCAGGCCACACTTCAGATTACTCCCTGGAGCTCTTTTCACATACCATGCCTGGGTTATCAAGATAAATCTTGAATTCCCCAGTCCAAGATGAATATGACATGGAGTGCACTGATGCACAGCCACTGCTAGATGATTCTGCTGGTACATTCACCAAGAGCACTGCATTGCCCTCGCAGTCTACTGAGCCAGATTCTGACCCTGATGAAACTCAGGTGCCCCTTCCTGCATACTCTACCACCTTACACGGTGACACAGAGGAAGGTGCAGATGAAATTGAAGAGGAGGTGATGGATGACCCAGTTGTTGACCCAGATTGGCATCCATTGGGGTAAGAGGGTGCCGCTGGGAATAGCTCAGAAGAGGAGGAGGATCCGCAGCAGGCATCGACATCACAGCTGCGGTTATCTGGCGGCTCCGTAGCAGTTCAAAAACGTGTTAAAAAAGCAAAAAGAGTTGCAGGACAGCTTGGCCAGACGGTCAAATTAGCACAGCGTGCAAGCCCTGAAAATTTATACCATAGTAGGAAGAGTGCAGTGTGGCACTTTTTTGACCAAAATCCTATTGATGAGGCAAAGGTTATCTGTAAGAAGTGCAAAAGGACTTTTAGCTGAGGGAAAAATCTCCGAAATTTGAATACCAGTTGCATGCTTAGTCATTTAAACACCATGCACTTGCAAGCGTGGACAAACTACAAAACCTCAGGTAGCACATGTGCACCTGCTCTAATTGAAGGTAGCCAGCAACGTGACATCGCTTCCCCCACTGTAAGCCCACCAGTTGGCACACCACCAGCTAAAAATGTTGAGGTGTCGTCGCAAGGCCAAAGCAGTCCCAGAATCACAATGTTTTTCCAACGAAAGACTGAATCTAGGCCATCACCACCGCCACCACCATCACCTACCCCCTCTCAGTCCACCATGTCCACCGCTAGTTCCCCCACATGCGGCTCTCAAGTCCAGCTCACACTAGCAGACACTCTGAGTAGGACAAGAAAGTACTCGTACTCTCATCCGCGTACACTGGCTTTGAACGCCTACATTGCCAAACTGATCTCATTAGAGATGATGCCCTTCCGTTTGGTTGAAAGAGCAGCGTTCCGAGAGCTCATGGCCTACGCTGTCCCACGCTATGACCTACCCAGTCGGCACTTCTTTGCTAGAAAAGCCATCCCTGCCGTCCACCTGCATGTGAAAGATCGCATTGTCCATGCACTCAAACAATCGAGTGGAATGGTGCACCTCACAACAGATGCATGGGCCAGTAGGCATGGCCAGGGCCATTACGTGTCCATCACTGCGCACTTGGTGAATGTGGTGGATGCAGGGTCCACAGGGGACAGCGATGGTGGGACAGTCTGCCTAGCCCACGGTATAGGCAACAGTTGGCTCTAGGCGTTCGACCCTCCTCCTCCTCCTCCAGAAGCGAAAGCTCGTCGACAGAGCGCAGTCGCACGAGCACTCCATCCACAGCTGCCAGTGTTGCACACGAGGTGTCCCACTATCGAACAGCTAGTGGTAAGTGTCAGCAGGCTATTTTAAAGATGATGTCTTTGGGCGACAACAGACACACCGCGGAGGTACTGGCCGACTACTTGCAGCGAGAAACTGAGTCATGGCTGGGCAGTCTACTTCTTGAGCCAGGCAAGGTAGTCAGTGATAACGGTCATAATTTTGTGGCGGCCATAGCCCTGGCAAAACTCAGACACATACCTTGACTGGCTCACACCTTGAACCTGGTGGTGCAGTGGTACATAAATAATTATCCGGAGTTAACAGCCCTGCTCCATAATGTGCGAAGACTGTGCTTGCACATCCGTCGCTCACCCATAGACTCCAGTCGTATGCAGTGGCTGAAGCGATCGCTCCACCTCCCCAAGCACCGCCTAATCATAGACGTTGCAACAAGGTGGAACTCCACCATGCACATGCTTGAGAGAATGTGCGAACAGAGGCAGGCTGTAATGCATTTGTGGGAGGATACACGGGCAGGCAGTTTGAGGGCAGACATCGAGTTGTCGGGTGTGCAGTGGTCAAAGCTGAAAGACCTCTGTAAAGTCCTTCAGTGTTTTGAGGAATGCACACGGCTGGTAAGCGCAGACAACGCCATCATAAGCATGAGCATCCCACTTATGCGTCTGCTCATGCAAAGTTTGATGCACATTAAGGATCAGGCGTCTGCAGCGGAGCAGGAAGAGGAGGAGGAGGAGGGAAGCCTTGATGACAGTCATCCATTGTCTGCTCAGGGATCTGTCCTGGACGAGGTGGAGGAAGAAGAGGAGGAGGATGAGGGGGATGATTATTTTGAGGAGGAGGATGCTTCTCAGGGGGCAAGAGAAAATGTTGGCTTGGCAAGGTCAGGTACAAGGTTTGTGCATGACTGGAGGGTGTGGATTTGGCAGAAAGTGCTCCTCCACCCACCACTGGCAGTGCATCATTGACACCTGGAACATTGGCCCACATGTGTGATTATGTTTTGCGGATCCTAAAATGGGACCCCCGCATTGCGAAAATTATGAAGGATGATGACTACTGGATGGCCAGATCCTCGATCCACGCTACAAAGGCAAATTACAGAACATCATGCCACAGGAGAACTTAGAGCTAATATTGGCGAACAAACAAACAACTCTGGTAAACCGTTTGTTAAAGGCATTCCCAGCACACAGCAGCGGTGCAGGTTCTACCACGAACCATACTGGGCAACAAGGAAGAGGTGTTCTTGGTGCACACAGCTGAAGTGGCATTGGAGACAGGGGTTTCATGACCATGTTGTGGACTGATTTCTCGAGTACCGCTCACACGACAGTTAATACTGAATCAATTGCAACAGACAGGAGACAGCAGTTGTCAACTACTGTTCAAAATTACCTCTCCTCCCCTATCGATGTTCTCCCTCACAGTTCATTCCTCTTTGATTACTGGGCCTGTAAACTGGACACCTGGCCTGAATTGGCACAATATGCCTTATAGGTAGTGTTGAGCGATACTGCTCGATATCTAAAAATATCGGATCGGAATGGTATCACCGATATCACTAAATATCGTCGATATCCGATTCCGATACCGGAAGTCCAATGTAAGTCTATGGGAACAAAATATCGCAACAAAAAAAACCCTTTCTGTCGTTATAATCACAAAATATACACACATAGAATACATATATATATATACATGTCATTGTGACATATATATATACATATATTTATAGTTTATACACTTCTACATAGTAAAATAGACTCTGATTCAATTGCCGGGTAAAGCCGTGACTTACCCCATAGAAGTCGACGGGCTCGGTGCCGAGTACCCCCAAAACCTCTGGCTCTGTGCGACTCAACTTGGGCGTCACGAACAGGATTCTGTAGCTCGCTATAAGCGAGTCCTGTGTGCCTGAATTTAACTGTTTTTGTGCTTGAGAATTGCTAAAATCATCAGAGAATGTATTTGCCATTTTTCCGCCATATTGCGTCACAACGAGGCACTGATGAAGAAAAAGGGGGTGCTCTTCGTGGGTGTACACTCACTCAGTGGCGCGAAAACGATGGCCGACCACTCTAAATGGTACTGCAATGTAAGATCGTGCCCCACAGCTCTGGAGTTCCGCCTCCTCATCCTCCTCAGTGTGCGGAAACTAACACGAAGGTCCCGCCTCACTACAAAAGAGGGGCCTCTCCAGATGCTAATGACACATGTGACTTGGCAGAGATGGCTAATGGACACGAGCAGAAGTGTGAAGGGATGGAGCAGTCAGAGCTCTCCCCCCACGGAAGCGACCCGATCGCCACGGAACCACCGTTGGGTACCCGGCCTGGAAACCCTCCTACGCTGCAAGAAGCGGAGGATACCCTAAGAGGACTGGCCCGGCACCGGGAGGAGGTCGCCAGGATGGAAGCCAGCTGGCGTGCCCTAAAACTAAACTTGGAGTGGCGCCAATCCCTCTTACCTGAAGTGTCTGTATCGGAAGGTGAGGCACCCGTTCTAGTAGAGGAGTCCGTGCGGGCATCCCAGCCCTTGCAATGTGATCCAGTTGACGTTGTCGCAGTGGAGGCACCCGTTCCTGCAAAAAACTCTGCACCGGCAGCACCCCAGATCCCGCTGTCTGCCCCCGTCGCTGAGACATAAGAAGCGACACCCGTCCTCATGGAGGAGGCCGCGCAGGCACCAGAGGTCTACCTGTCTGTACCGGAGCCCCGACTGTCATCTGTTCCAGAGCCGGCTGCTTCCTCCGCAGGTGAGCGCCGCCAGGACTGTCGGGCGCCAGGAGAGCTGCCGCAAACCGGACATGGTAAGCTGGCATTTGATGGTGGAGACATGGAGCAGCTGGTGGAGGAGAATTACAACCGGCGTCAGGAGGAAGAGTGGAGACGTTGGGAGAGAGAAGCCGAGCGACAAAGGGAGCAGCGCGAATCCCAGAAGCTTCGCCAACATCACATCGAGAAGGACCGGGCAGATAAGGACCGGATGAGAAAAGATAAAGGAACCCTGAGGGAGCCGCGGCGTAAGGGTGCATTACGGAGCTTTAAATTGAAAGGTGGTTGGGGCTTCATCCAGGAGCCTGGACTTTATTTAGAAGTTTTTGTAACCCGGCGGGACGTGGAGGCTCACCTCCCAGAAGGACACCCGGGGAGGGACCTGTTGCCAGGAGACTTGGTAACTTACACCCGACACTGGGGTTACAATGGATGGTACGCCCTAAATGTCACCAGGTGCGACCCCTACTCCCCAGAGTGTCAGGAACCTGTGAGACCCTCGGAGCCTTCAGCCTCCCACATCCAGGCCTCTGCACAAGTGCCCACCCCACGCCGTAAATGTCCCCAGCCTCCCTCAGTGGTCTCCTCAGCAGCCCCAGCTATGGACATGATAACTATAGCTGGCCCGTACCCGGCGCCTGTTAGGCCCCCTGGGGTTCGTTCAGTCCGTGACATAGGGCTCCAGACCGGAGGGAGATGAAAGAGGTGGCCACACAGACACAGATAGCGGGTCACGACTTGACTGTACAGGCCACACGACGTCATCAGGTCCTGGTGGTCCTTGGTGTCTCGGATGTTTGGCAAGCATCAGAAGAGTACCAGGTGGTACCTGGAACACCCCTGCCAAAGAATTATAAATAACCCGGACAGGGTCCCTGTATGTAAATAGTTAAATTGTTGATGTTCCCGGACGGGTGAATGTTCATAAAAAAGTTTTTTAATTTAATAAAAAAAACAACACAGTTTTCATTACTTTTATTACAGTCTCATCCTGCGACGCCATCGATCTCCTGTAAAAAAATGAAAAAAAAAAAACAGCAGTATACCACCTGTCCGACGCAGTCCATAGTAACGAGTGTCCCACGACGATCCAGCTCTGCTACATCAGAATGACATCAGAGGCAGGCAGGCAGGCAGAGCCTGTCATCCCGGCGCAGCACAGCTGATTACCTGCTTCCCCGGCGGTGACGTCATCGGACTGGTTTACGGCCGGGATTACCCTGCAGTCACTGCAGTTATCGCGAAAAAACTGCATGTGACCGCCAGGGAGAAGATAATGGCGGCCATCAAGCAGTCCAGGACGTGACCGCCGGAGATCTTCTGCCAGGTAAGTGCCGCTGACTCCTGACAGACCCGACCGACGGACACTCACAGTGACAGTGCTAAATCCGATTCCGGTATCCGATATGACGAAAATATCGGTACTCGGAATCGAAAGCCCGATACAGCTAATATCGGCCGATACCCGATATTTGCAGTATCGTATCGCTCAACACTACTTATAGGAGCTCACTTGCCTTGCTGGTAGTGTGCTATCAGAAAGAGTCTTCAGTGATGCTGGGTCAATCCTGACAGAAAGAAGGACCCGGCTGTCTATCCAAAATGTTGGTGATCTCACCTTCATTAAAATGAACCATGCCTGGATCTCAATGGATTTTTTACCACCTTCCTCTGATGACACATAGGTTGCCAGCAAAATGGCTTGCTTTGTCCTCCTCTTCCTCCGAATTCTCCAATTCCTCCATTTGCAGCTGCTGAAAGTCCAACCTACACCTCAACATATGCCAGTTTTTCCACCTCCCTAACTGGGCTGAACCCCCCCAGGGCTGGCGTCAGCACCTGGCGCACCCGGTCAAGTGCCTGGGCCCTGAGCAGGTGGGGGGCCCACTCGCCGTCAGAGACACTGGCGTACTTTGAAGGGCCCTGTGCCAGTGCCGGCGCCCACGAGTGGGCCCCCCTGCTTGTTCAGGGCCCCAGCACTTGTAATACTTACCTCTCCCTGCTCCACCGCTGTGACATCTTCCGCGTTTCCTGACAGTGACATTCTGGTCAGAGAGCGCGATGACGTCACGTCTGTGCACCCTCTGCCTGAACAGTCACAGTGCAGAGAGCTGGAAGATGGCGATGCTGGGGAGTCCAGAGTAGAGCAGTGCCCAGCGAGGAGAGGTATTTCATTTTTTTTAAAATGGAGCAATATATGGGAGCATTATACACTGGAAAATTACATATGGGGCCCATCATACACTTGAGCATCATAGATAGGGGCCATTATACACTGGAGTATTATATATGGGGAACATCATACACTGGAGCATTATAAATGGGACCCATCATACACTGGAGCATCATATACGGGGCCCATTATACACTGGAGCAACATAATGGGCCCATCATATACTGAAGCATCATATGGGGCCCATTATATATGGCGCATCATATGGGTCACATTATATATGGAGCATCACATGGAGCCCATTATATGGAGCATTATATATGGGGACCATTATATTTTGAGCATTATATGGGGCTCATCATACACTGGAGCATCATATATAGGGCCCATCATATACTAAAGTATCATATGGGGTTCATTATTTATGGGGCATCATATAGGGCCCTTTATATATGGAGCATCATATGGAGCTCATATGGGGCCTATTCTGTATGGAGCATTATATGGATCCCATTCTGTATGGAGCAATATATGGGGCCCATCATATACTGTATGGAGCTTTATATGCGACGCATTATAGTGTATGGAGCAATATGTGGGGCTCATTATACTCTATGGGGACCGTCCTATACTGTATGGCACATTATATGGGGACCATCATATACTGGAGCATTATGTGGAGCTCATCATATACTGTATGGAACATTATATGGGATCAATTATGTATGGAGCAGTATATGGGGCTCAGTATTTTGTATGGAGCAATATATGTGGCTCATTATACTGTATGAAGCATTATATTGGGCCTATTATTCTGTATGGAGCATCATATATGGGGCTCATTATTCTGTATGGCGCTCTATGTGGTGGCCATAATACTGTATGGAGTACTATACTGTCCGGTTTTTGAGCTATTGCCAAGCTTAAGCAATAAGAATTGATGTCGTTGGCATTGAAATGGGCACTGTAGGTGTGTTTACTGTCCTCCACTCCCTGCCGACTTTTCTACCCATTGACTTGCATTGGGGTCGGGTCGAGTTTCAGTTTGACCTTCGACTTTTTCCGATAGTCGGCCGATTTCGATCGACTCGACTTTTGGGAAAGTCAGGTGGTCCGAAACCCGACTCGACCCTCCTGGAGGCAAATTCGCTCATCTCTAGTAACTACCTCTGTCCTATAAATGGTACTGTGATATAACAATAAGATCTTAGATACTTAATATTAGATAGAACTAACTTGATTTTGTGGATAATTAACTTATGTTAGATAGTTTGAAGTAAAATCAGATGAAAAATTAAGTGATTTCAGATAGAGGTCCTGACAAGATATAATGTGATTTCAGATAGAGATCCTGACAAGATATGTATCCGATAAAACTGACTCAATTCAGTAGAGAGATTGACTAGTATCACAGATTCAAGAAAATATATCAGAATAAAAAAAAAATTCTCATATACATTGATGAATATAAAGCTTGTCAATGACTGGCAATTTTATACCAAAATTCAATCCCATTGATAAAAAAAGACAGTCAGACATAAATATATCTCCCCACAGTTCAGGAATATCTAGCCCTTCTGGATGATACCAAAAACAATGTGCCACATAAAAACACCCAAAACAAAAACACATTTTTTTTTAATAATATGAAATAAAGATCTAATCTTTTAATATACAGTAACAATAGTAAGAATCTACGGTGAGTCTACTAAGTTTATTCTTACTGTATTTTTTCATACTGTGAATGTTGCTTAACCGAGGTATATCAAACTGTTTTTACTATGTACTACATATTACCCTTAATGGGTTTACACAGTGATTTTGTCTGACCTTGTGTATTTGTCTGTTTGTGTGCACTTTAGTTACTTTGTATTGTAAAAGTTATAGATATATTAATAATTAAAAAAAAAAAAATGTACATCCTTTCAACCTCCTTTCAACCTGTTTACTCTGTATCTTCCTGAATTTACATATTTTATTGAAGTTGGTTGTGTTTCAGCGGGATGAGTTGCACCTTCCATGCAAACCTCCCGTGTAGAATGCAACTGGTTATTTTGTTTGCAGTTTCAGATAATAGTCTGGTGCAGGCACCAACCCTCATTTCATAATCCAAATCATTTGGTAAAATACTCCGGTGCAAGCACCAGACTTCATTTCATAATCAAAATCTTTTGTGCTAATTCTGTGGTTTAGCCAAACTATATCAGCCAATGAATACTGATTATTAATTTAGTCACATGTGACTGAAAGGCGTGAGCCTTAAAGTTATGAAGCAGCTGGTTAAAAGAGGGGAAGGGTACATACAACATGAGTGGGAAAAAGCGAGGATGTGGTGGAAGAGGGAAGAGGCTTGGTGTTCGATGTATAAATGGGTTAGGTGTTAATGTGAATGAAAACTCAACTGAGCAAATAAAGTCTTGTCCTATCCAAAGACCATTGACAACAATTGTTACTGGACAGGCTACTCCACTCCCTTTCTTTGCCAGTCACACAGCAGTCGGCCTTGTAAATTAGGCACAGAAAGAGCATGTGCTCCAGTGGATAGCAAGCGCTGCATCAAGTGGCCTCTCCACTTCTTCCTTCACCTTAACGTCACACACAGTACAATCCTCAGAGGTGGCACCCCAATCACCCTTGTTTCCCCTGCTTCACAAATTTCTAAATGCCCATCTGATTGTGAGGAACCACAGATGGGCTATTCTGCAGAGATGTTCACACATTCTACTCCATGGGCATCAGCGGTCTGCCCCAAAGATTCACAGAATCCAGAGGAGAAAAGCATCGGTTATCGTCAAACGAACCATTGCATTGACGAAGGTGGTGAGCTCTGTCTTTCTTTTTGTACATTATCTTAAGGACCGTTGTTGCTGGCTGTAGTGGGATACACATGCTACGGTCGTGATGTTCATCGTCTGGAGGAGATGGACTGTTTCTACAGACTATACCGGCAAGAGATACAAAACCTGTGGGCCAACCAAAAGTTGGGATACAGTGGGTATCTACTGGTATGGGGGCAGTGTAACTCTTGGCCCCAGGATGGGATCTTGTGGACTGGGGACATTACATCGTGACCATCTACCCCGAATTGCTGTGAGACTATGGATGTAAGGAATAAATATAGATAAAATTGTTAACCTGCCAAGGTGGTTATTACAACCTACATCAGGTCTCCACAGATATCATGTACTGGAAATGAGTGTTCATTCTGGTCACATACATCTCTTCCACAGTCCACGACATGATAGATTCTTTCCATGCATTCGTTGACAATTCATGTTATTTGCAGTAGACATGCAGGTCTCAAAAACAACAAATAGACAATCATGTCAAATCCAATTTCTCATAGATGCCATGGATGATGGTGAAAATAGAGGCCGCAGGAACAACATCAGGGTGAGAGGCCTGCCAGAGTCCGTGGAGTCAAGGGACCCCCCCCAGGTGCTGCAGACTTTATTCAACTAGATCCTGGCTGACCCTCCCTACAAACACAATCGAGCTGGACAGAGCACATAGGGCTTTGGGCCCTAAGCCCAGAGACCCCGAGAGGCCGAGGGATGTCATTTGCAGAATCCACCGTTATGTCCTGAATGAGGCCATTATGAACAAGATGCATAATGGGGTGACCAGTAAATGTAATGATAAGATCATCGAAATACTTCTGGACCTGTCAAGACTGACTCTGTAAAGAAGGAGAGCCCTGCGCTCATTGCTGGATATGCTACTGTGACCAGTACATGCCTTATAGCTGGAGCTTCCCATTTAAGCTCCAGGTACGTGCAGGTGGTCGAATCCATGTCCTTCAGAGCCCAGGGGATATTCCTGCATTCACAGCTGCCTTGTATCTTCCCCCAGAACTTATTGAACAATGGCCGGATTTCCCCTTGGGATGCCTGGAGGGTCTATCCCTGAGGCCTCGGGGTTCCCTCCATCGTGGAGAGGAGAGGAATAGGGGAACAACCCCCCTGAAGCCATCCGGCTATTGCTATTGTAGATGGTTGAGGGCTTTGGCCCTTGTTCACTTTTAAACGGTGTAGATTTACAACTGAGACTCTCAAAAAGGGGGATGATGTTCTCTTTGGGCTGTTGTGATAAGTTATATTGTTCTATAAGAAATAGTCTCTTGCTCCCCCTTCATTCCTTCCTTCCCTCCCTCCCTCCTCCCATCCCCCCTCCCCTCCTCCTCTTTCCTCCCTCATTATGCTGTATACTATGACTTTTTATATATATATTTGATTTCTGGTTTAATTGTCCTCATCTGGTCCGGGACGGGAGGCTTCTCGGTAGAAAACCCCTTCCCTACTTGGGACTTCCGACAGCACTAGCGTATCGGTTTCTTTCTTTTCCCACTGAGTTTAGATATCCCCTAACACTACAATTAACCAGAGTTTCCTTTGTAATCCTTAGGACACAGTATACTAGACAATCTCTCCTCTTTTCTTATTCTTTCTTATTATTAAAGATTATTAAAGATTATTATTATTCTTTCTGCTCTATACCCCTCCCCTTTTTTTATTTTCTCTTCTTCCTCTACATACCTTATCCTTATTCCTTCCCTTTCCCTTGTTTCTTCCTGCAGGTTGCGAATACAGTTTACGGGAAACGCAATTGCACTAATATTTCCTACTAGAAGGGGTTTCTCCAGGTCCGAATCACTCTATCGGTCGTTTTTACCCCCCATTTAGGAAAATTAAGGAGTTCAAAAGGGTAGCTCAGAGTCTTCACATGATCAACTTATGGTGGGTTTTTTGCACCCTACAGAGAAAGACTACACATTTTTCTCTTCTGCCCACTCCTTTATAGTAGGATTGAATTTTTTTAACCAGCCAAACTGCTCTCACCTGGCAGATTGAATCTTCTATTGGTCATATCTCCTGGTCAGACCATGCCTTAAGGTACTGCCACACTAAACAATCCCGCTAGCGATCACAATAACGACGCATACTAATGCGATCGCTAGCGGGATTGTTTCTATATCGCTAAATGCTACCGCATTTAGCGATATAGTTAACGACGCTATCGCCGTTAGCGATCTTCTTAACGACTTTAGCGGTACAAAAGTACCGCTAAATCGCTAAGAAAAGGTGCCACACAGCGATTAGATACTTACCCAGCGGGAGCGCCGACGAGAAAATAGGGTCCGGAACGATTCCAGCGACGAGCGAGATCACAGCAGGAAGCTCGTCGCTGGAAGCTGCCGCACTGAACAACATCGCTAACAGGATCGCTAAATAGTGACGTTTTTTAGCGATCCCGTTAGCGATATTGTTTAGTGTGGCATACCCTTTAGTGTTTTGCCAAATGACCCTGCCAGAGGGGAGACCGAAACAGTGGATGTGGCGTTTGAATGACAACCTCCGAAATTATTTTTTCTGTGCTTCGGAGATTAAGGACACCATATCGAAGTTTATGACAATACACAAATCTGATACAACAGCATTTCCATTTAAATGGGAGGCCCTTAAGTGTGTGGTACGAGCGGTTCTGCTGAAACATGGAGCTCGCTTGAAGAAAGAAAATGCCAAGCAGGTGGTGTCGTTGCTGAAAACAATTTCTGACTTGGAGTGCTCTCATAAACTTTCTCTTTCTCAACAAACCTTAGCTAAACTTGTTAAGATCAGAGAGGAATTGAGAGCCATTCTAGACCAGAAATAACTACGTCAGAGAATAAGACTTCATAGATTCGTATATGAATATGGGAACAAGTGTGGTAGGCCCTTAGCCAGAATGCTCCATCCCAGGGGAAATCCAGGCCATATTCCCCAACTCAGAAAGCCAGGTGGGGTACTAACTCAAAACCCTGATGAGATTCTAGATGTTTTCCAAAAATTCTATAGTAACCTCTATAACATCAAAGGTCGATATGATGACATGGATTTCCGACTGGTTCAGGACAAGATCAGGATATATGTAAATGATACGGCATTGCTGGTCCTTGACCATTTGGATGCTGACTCTTTAGAAGCTGAGTTTTCTGAGGCAGAGGTCTTGGACGCCAGGTGGAAAATGCCCAGATTGAGCCTTTTTTGACGAGGGTTTTCAACGCGATTTCACTTGATTCCTTTTGGACTCCCCAATCATTGGAGGCTCACATTAGTGTTGTCCCTAAGCCGGGAAAAGATCACACAGAAGTTGCTAACTATAGACTTATATCTTTAATTAATATCGATATCAAATTATTTTCCAAAATCCTAGCAAATAGGTTGGCAGTCCTCCTTCCTGGAATAATGACCAGGTGGGATTTGTCAAAGGTAGAGAGGCTAGAGACAACACTAATAAACTACCACTTCTCATGGCTCTGTCGAGGGCCAATCCACTCCCATGTGCTTACTTTCAGTGGACACGGAGAAGGCCTTTGACCAGGTCAGCTGGAGATTTATGAAGGCCCCATTGGAGCAGATCGGTCTGGGGACTAGATTTCTAAATTGGATAGCCTCCCTATACACCTACCCTTTGGGAAGGGTTAGAGCAAATGGCTCCCTTTCTCCCGCTTTTTATATACGTAATGGCACACGCCAGGGATGTCCTCTATCCCCTTTGCTATATGTTATCATAATGGAACCCCTTGCAGTTGCCATAAGGCATAATCCCAATATAAGGGGGGGTGGCGGGTCGGACACATTACAAAACTGCCTTATTTCCTGATGATTTACTTTTGTTTGTGTCTCAGGCTCGTACTACATTCACCTCTTTGATTAAAGAATTTGAAGAATTTTGAAGTCTTAGTAACTTTAAGGTTAATTTCACTAAGTCTGAGGCATTGAATATTTCCCTTCCTTCTGAGGAATAATTGCACTTAACAGATAGTTTTCCATTTAAATGGCAGAATTTGGCTTTTAAATATATGGGAATTGTAATTCCTAGCGGCCCCATCCAACTGTTTGGTCTTAATTTTCTCCCTCTGCTTCAGAGAACACTTTGAGATCTCAAAACCTACGATAAATGGAAGTTTTCGTTGTTTGGTGCATTAATGCGATAAAAATGGACGTGCTTTCTGGGTTCTTGTCAATCCCTATAGATATGCCTGCCTCATTCTTTGTTAGACTCGAATCAGCTATTTTGGGTTTTATTTGGGGAAATCGTAGACCCAGGATTAGAATTAAAATCTTATATAGACATAAAAACCTTGGATGGTCGGGCCTCCCTAACTTTAAAAAATACCATAAAGCGGCCATCCGGTTATGGTTGTTGGACTGGCAAGACCATCGAGAATCCAAACAATGGGCTGCATTGGAGCAGTTAGATGTGGAGACCTCCTTGTGATGCTTGCCCTGGATCTCCTCCTGTGGCAGGGACATGACTGGCCTTGAGACAGGTATGCTGGCAACAACCATGAGGTTCTGGGAGAGAGAGGTTAGGTCAGGCAACATATCCTCAAACATAGGCCCCCTTATGCCACTTTTCCATAATCCGAACTTCCTCCCCAGCATTGAAGGCAAAGACATTCTTGGGTTGGCGGGAACGTGATGAACCACGTCTTTTCCATATTTTGAAAAAACCAGACCTGACGCCCTTAGAATCGCAGACACAGGACCAGCAATGCTTTGGTTTGAATACTCTCAATTAAAATCATATTTGTCCACGGGGGAGAAAACAGGGAGCTTTAAGACCCCTTTAACTAAATTCGAGGAGTTTTTATTTTGGAGTTCCCGTCTGCTCACTGTATTTCCCAGTTATACAACATCCTAAACTCAGGGAATGAGACAATTAAACCAAGATTTTTCGAGCGATGGGAGGAAGATCTCGAAATACAGATATCGGAGACAGAATGGAGGAAGGCATGCGTCCTGTCTCACAGTTTGTCAATGGCCTGTGCAGCTCTGGAAAATTCTTTTCCATTGGTATCGTTGCCGGTGATTCTACATTCTGCTTTCCCTGATGAATGCTGGAGGTGTAACAGTGAGAGAGGCTCTATGTTACATATTTGGTGGAGCTGTGGAAAGATTCAGCCATTTTGGGAGGGAGTGTTTCACATCTATCAGTTAATTAGTGGGTAGATGATAGATAAGATACCCACGATAGCACTATTATCGCTACTACCGGGCTCCATTAATTCCCAAAAACAGGACATACTCTCATTCTGCCTCACGGCGGCTAGAGCGGTCGTTCCAAGACATTGAAAGACACCCCATTGTCCTTCACTGACTGAATGATTTGAAGAAATGGGTCGGATTTACAAGATGGAAGACCTTGCTGTGAAGATGACTGGGGCTAGGGATGGATTCCTTCGTACCTGGAGTCAATGGGTCTTGTTTCTTGATTCTCTGAGATTTAATTAAGCATTTGGGGCACCCTCTAGATCAAACTGTATCTGGATAGTGTAAGTTTGCCTGTGCTGGACTTAAATCCACTTCCTTTTGATTTTGCTCATCTCACGTAGATCTACTTCACAAAAATTATCCTGCTCAGTATGCTTTAGAGGGGTCCCCCCCCTTTTTTTTATCCTATTGTAACGTCTATCCACTCCTATCTTAGTCCCTAGGTCCCCCCACCTTTTTTTTTGTTTCCCTGCTTTCTCTCTCTCTCTTATTTTTCTTGCTCTATTCTCTCTACTCTTCTTTATTATGTTTCCTGGTATGCTGTATATAATCTCTGGTTCTTCATAAGTAAATATAGATGTTAAAATGTTTTAGTTGTTTTTCTGATTTACATTCTTATTTACAGCCCCGCTATGACTACTAGTTTGTTCCCTTATTTAATAAGGTTAACAGATACGGAGGACTTCCTAAATACCTTAAATGCAATTGGCACAATAACGGAGTCCTGTATCGGCTACAGATGGTTTTGCTACAAAAAGTTGTGGACTATTGAGTGAAATCGTGAAAATACTTTATCAGGACTCATATTATAATTCTATAGTTGTTCACTTCCTCTAAGTTGAAGGAACTAAGTAAATCTTAAAGTTTCACTGTCGGTATGCCTATAACTTGTAATGTTCTCTATGGTTTATTGACTGTATGAATGTTCCCTTTTTTTCTTCTCTCTCTGTTATGTTTAATAAACAAAGATTGAACGATAAAATCACGGATCCGAGAATAATATCCATGAAACATAGAGCATGTCCTACTCTAATCTCATTTTGAGAATCAGACTAGAACATACCCAATGTGTTTCGTGTGCTGTCTAATAAAAATCGTCAGCACACAGAAAATTCACCTGAATGATAAGGCTGGTGATACACACAGTACTTAAACATATGTTTGGTGCTCTTTTTATAGTCATTTTAACATTGTTTTTCTGTAGCATATTCTCCATATTCTTCTTTATATGATTTCAAAATCTCTTGAAAAAAAATATATGTTTATTTCCCATCCTAAGAGATCAAGAAATTTGGTTACTGTATGGTTGCATAAAACAAAATCCACTAAATTCCATGTGAACCAAACTCAGCTATAGGACCAGCCAGTTTTTATTTTTAGCCAATTTATTTAGCAGGTGCACACAATTACAAATTTATTTCACCTGTGCTGAGCGGAGAGGTTATGATTCCTTGGAAAAAGATTTTTTAAAAAAGGAGGAAGAAAACTTTACTAAGTACCTACATGCTGACACTGATCTGAAACAGCTGCATAGTAACAGTACTCTTACAAGAAATCCAAATCTTTTCCTTATGTGATGCATAAAACAAGGCATGTATATTAATGTGCAATTGCTGTATTTCAAGAGAGGGCAACAGAAATCTGCAAAACAAAATGATAGGATTAGCGACCCTAATGGCTAAAATCTGGAGAGGGAAACATATGCAGAATATGTGTGTGTCATACATATATGAGAGTATATATATGTATGTATGAGAGTTTTCCACTGATATATACATATATACACATATGCATATATTAGTGGAAAACTCTGCCAGCACATTTATGCCACCTTAGCTGCATCCTAGCTCAATGCACTGTTATTTTTTCGCTGACTTCTATAAAAAGTATGAGAAAGCCCCATCCATTTTTTTGCATGAAAGAAAGACTGATCAAATACTGACACAATGACTAGGTACTGATAAAATTCTGATCCAGCAAATTAAGGCCGAATTCAGACAAGCTTATGCAAGATCGGCTCTTTTTTCGTCCAGAAAAAAATGATGTTTCTGCATTTACATTGTGTTTCATCATCTTTACAACAGTCCATTTTGTACAGTTTTTACAGGAACAACTTAATAACTAATAAAGGTCAAATACAGTTTATTGTCTTACTATTTGTAAAAATTAGTGAAAAGCATCACATGTGAATGGTAACTCTTATGTGACTTTCTTTTTGTCCACACATTGACTTATAATGAGTCAGTCTGATTAGGAATATAGCTCAAAGTAGTGCATGTAACGATTTTTAGTGCATAATCTCATCTCCAAGATCCTATCCCAATATGTGGTAGGTGTAAGAATAATATTAGCCAATACCTCCAAATAGAAATGTACCACTGATATAGTGACAGTTAGGCTGGATCACACTTGTGGGTAAATCGCACGCGTCTCGCACCTCAATGCCCGGCACTGCCGCCTACACTCGGGACTGGAGTGTGCGGCTGCATGTATTTCTATGCAGCTGAACGCTCCGGTCCGAGTGCCAGCGGCAGTGCCGGGTATTGAGGTGCGAGTTTCTCGCAAGTGTGACCCCGGCCTTTGCTAGTTACTAGTTGTGTAACCATGAATACCTAAAGTCCAAAAGTTAATAGTTTTGAAATTGAAATTAGTCATTGAAATTTACTTTTTGGCTTTGGCCAACTTTTTAACATTTATTGCAAATATGCAGCATCTCATAATTCCAACAAAGTGGACAGGAGTTATAAAAATTTCAATCCCATTTTCGTTTTTTTTTGCAGCATAAACTGACCTGTGCTGAGTTTTATGTGCGGATGTTCACCATAGAACTTCAACTGCATTACATGCGGAAAATCTGCAGGTTAAAAATGTGTGGGAACACACTAAAAACTCATGCAATCCACACATAACTATATCAACATATGTCTGTCAAGACAAAATACCAGGAAGTAACAAAACAATATATAACCTATACAAGGCTAGCACCTTTTGTGAATATACAGATAGTAGTATCACAGTGCCTAGATAGAAGAACTCAGTGCAAAAATTAATCTAAGCTCAAATAAAGGAAAGCTGCACACAGAGAATATATTATAAAAGTAGAAACATAGTATTAAACAATTTTTTAAAAAAACACGTATGAGAGACAGAATGACAGTGGTAACCAGAAATGGAGTGGAACCACACAGGTACTCAAGTATAATGACTAGTATGCTATAGTGCACATAAAATAAGAACGACCATACTAATACTATGACAAAAAGTCCGTATCAAGAGACTATATGTAAGTCTTTCTGCCAATGACCAGGCAAATAGTGACACAAGTCTAAACACAGGCTGTACGCCGCTTTAAAGACATGTAATCACAGTAAAAAATAAAGGTCGAACACATACCTGAGACCCAGTTGTGCCACTCTCCCCAACGCGCGTTTCGGCGCTGTGCCTTCTTTATTTTTTACTGTGATTACATGTCTTTAAAGCGGCGTACAGCCTGTGTTTAGACTTGTGTCACTATTTGCCTGGTCATTGGCAGAAAGACTTACATATAGTCTCTTGATACGGACTTTTTGGCATAGTATTAGTATGGTCGTTCTTATTTTATGTGCACTATAGCATACTAGTCATTATACTTGAGTACCTGTGTGGTTCCACTCCATTTCTGGTTACCACTGTCATTCTGTCTCTCATACGTGTTTTTTTAAAAAATTGTTTAATAAAATGTTTCTACTTTTATAATATATTCTCTGTGTGCAGCTTTCCTTTATTTGAGCTTAGTAACAAAACAATGTAGCTTTACTAAAAACATGACATATCAAAAGGAGGCAAAAACCGCAGTATCAAAAACACGATAAATACGCGTGTAAAAAACATGGGAACATATAAAGACTCCATGTACACATATCCTCAGTGAGCAATCAAAGAAAAAATGGCAATATGATGCAACTAGGAGACCATGATTGTGTTGTCTGAGTTTATCACTGACTTTCAGACTTACATTGGCGAGTTTGAACTGTGACTATAATCAAAATCGAACATGTCTACATTTTTTTTTTGCAGACACTGCCTGCGAAACACACAGACAAAAGAACAGCCCCATTGACTATAATGAGCATGTGTTCTATTCGATCTGTGAAAAGCATGGATAGAACAAGTGTGTAAAGTTACTCAATACTTCAAAATGCTTCTTAGGCTTGCATAAGGCTACGTTTCCACTATAAGGCCGGAGTCACACACAACCACAAAAAATCGGTCCGTTTTAGACGGTCGACAATCGGATCAAAATAAAAACATCACACATCCTTCTGGCATCCGATTTTCCTTCAAAGATGCGATTTAATCGCATGTGTGTGTACCTTGTAACATCCGATTTTCATCCGACTTGCGAGATTTTCTCGCAGGCTTGCAAAACTGACATATAATGGATCCAAAAGAATAGTATTTAAATCACAAAAGAAAGAATAGATACATACACATAGAGCACATATATATATATATACATATATTTATAATTCTTACACTTCTACATACTGTTATAGCCGCTAATTCAATTGCCGGCTTCAGTGAAATCACAGAAGCCGACATGAAATGATACATTGTTTCCACACATTTAACCATGTAATTTCATGTATTTTTATATATGTTTGAAACATACAATTACATGAGTATATGTGTGCTAAATTTCAGACATGTAGGGGTTAATTAAAGGTGCAAAAATTCGTTGAAAAAAAATGCGTGGGCTCCCGCTGTATTTTCTCCACCAGACAGACAAAGCAAGCGAGTGGGGGCAGATAATAATAGCCTAGGGAGGGTACATTTTTTTGTGCCCCCCCTGGCTACTAACATATGCTCCCAGACACCCCAGAAAGGGCAAATCTATAATTAGATTCGCCCTTTCTGGCACTTTGCCCGTCTATTCCCATTGCCCTGTAGCGGTGGCGAATGGGTTAATAATCTGGCGTTATTGTCACCTTAGTATTGAAAGGTGACATTAAGGCAGGTTAATAATTGAGAGCTGTCAATTAGACAACTATCAATTATTAATCCTATTGTATGAAAGAAAAATCAAACACACACAGTTTAATAAAAAATAAGTTTAATTAAATAATCACACAGTTTTTGACCATATTTTATTTTCCTGCTAAAACCATTTCCTGTAATAAAAATAAAATAAAAAAGCAAAATTATACTTACCAATCCGATGTACAGTCAGGTCCCACGGTGTAATCCATCAGAAAGGGTTAACAGGTTACAGGTCGCAGAGAGCTAATAATGCTGTCTCAGACCTGTATTCCCCTGAATGAATAAGTTCCTCTCCCAGCGAAAGTAGAGGAATAGATTCATGAATGGAGCTTAATTGATTTATTGCCAATTTAACTGTAGTGACCTGACCTAAAGGGAAAGTGGACACAATCAATTAAGCTTCATTCATGAAACACATCCTCTCCTGTCGCCAGGAGAGGAACTTATTCATTCATGAGCTTTGAGTTGAGCATGCAGGATTACTTGCACTGCTTGGCTCAAAGCTAGTTAACCCTTTGTGAAGGATTACAGCGTGGGACGTGACAGATCGGCGGAATAGGTAAGAATAATGTTGTTTTATTTTTTTTCCTTTATTTTAGGAGTTCAATGGCTTCGCACGGATTATGTGTAAAATAAAATATGGTCAAAAAAATGTGTTTTTATTTCATTAAAATTATTTATTCTTAAAGTGTGTGTGTTTTTTTATTTACTTCAATAGGATTAATAATTGATAGTTGTCTAATTGACAGCTATCAATTATTAACCTGCCTTAAGGTCACCTTTCAATACTAAGGTGACAGTAAGGTGAGATTAACCCATTCGCCACCGCTACAGGGCAATGGGAATAGACGGGCAAAGTGCCAGAAAGGGCGAATCTAATTATAGATTTGCCCTTTCTGGGGTGTCTGGGGGCAGATGTTAGTAGCCAGGGGGGGCACAAAAAAAATGTACCCTCCCTAGGCTATTATTATCTGCCCCCACTCGCTTTGCTTTGTCTGTCTGGTGGAGAAAATACAGCGGGAGCCCACGCATTTTTTTTCAACGAAATTACACCTTTAATTAACCCCTACATGTCTGAAATTTTGCACAAATACACTCATGTAATTGTATGTTTCAAACATATATAAAAATACATGAAATTACATGGTTAAATGTGTGGAAACAATGTATCATTTCATGTCGGCTTCTGTGATTTCACAAAACCCGGCAATTGAATTAGCGGCTATTACAGTATGTAGAAGTCTAGGAACTATAAATATATGTATATATATATATGTCACAATGACATGTATATATATATATATATGTGTTCTATGTGTATATATCTATTCTTTCTAGTCTTTATTAAAGCTGTCAGTGTGATTTTACAGTATAGCCGGGGATGAATTGCCGGCTTTTCTAAAGGACACCGATGCGATTTCATCGCAAGTCACACAGTGTGGTCCGTTTGTAATCCGATTTTTCATCGCTCCCATAGACTTGCATTGGCGATTGTCGACCGACAATCGGTGACAATCGCAGCATGCTGCGATTGTACACGGACGTTTAAAACGGACCACAAAAAATCGGATACTGGGAGCTGCTCCATAGATTAACATAGGTCCGACTGCAATGCGATATTTCATCGCATTGCAGTCGTCCGATTTTGTCGCCAGTGTGACTCCGGCCTAAGGCATCTTTCACAAGTCAGTGGCTCTGGTACGTGTAGTGACAGTTTTCTCACGTACCGGAGACACTGACACACGTAGACTCATTAAAATGAATGGGTCTATGCACATGTCAGCATGTTTTCACGGACCGTGGGTCCGTGTGCAAAACACCGAGACATGTCAGTGTTTGTGTGAGAGCACGGTCCGCAAAACGTGCTGTACATGGCACACGGGGAACGGTTCAGGTAACAGTTCAGCTGAACTCCTGTGACCTGAGCACCCTGAGAAAATGACAGTGCTGAGGTCACAGGAGTTCAGCTGTCAGCGAGCACAGACTCAGTGACGTCACCCCCAGTCACTGAGCCTCTGTGAGCTGCTTCCATTCATTCCACAGTAGTTTACAGTCAGAGTGGCTGCATTAGCAGTGCTCAAGCTGTTAACTGATTAACCCCCTGAGATGGATTGCACCGTGGGACTTGACTGTATGACAGACAGGTATGGGTATATTGTTGGTTTATTTTTATTTTATTTTCTGGGCAGCTGCTGTTGCGACCATGCACCACAATTGTGGATACCAGGGCTATGGGGTACTCGGAGCCGAGCCCATGGGCATCTATGGGAGTTGTCACTGGTAGCGGTGGCTCGGTCCGTGGCCCTGGCGGTCGTGCAATGGGGGAATATATTTACAGGGGATATTTAGGATAGGTAGTTCGTGACGCCACCTGTGGTTTCTGGTAATTGTACCAGCGCTGCTGTAAGGGTCTTCACAGGGGATGTTATGGGGCAGCTTGGTGGCAAGTCTCCCACAGGTGAGACGTGTCCCTGGAAGTCTATGGTGGTGATGATGCAGGGGAAGTAAGAATTCAGTCACACACAAGGTAGTTCCTTTTCATACCTTTTACTGATGATGGTTCAAGCAGATCCCGGGGAGCTGGTCGGGGTGGAGAGTGCACTTTCCAGTAACAGCTGAGCAGGTTGAGGCCTCCTTAACTTCAAATGTGTAGGTGAGTCCAACTTGCCTGAAGCGAAGCTAACTCTGAAACTCCAGCTTTCTCTATAGCTGTACTGCCCGGCCAACGTGGTGGTGGAGCCTTCTAAGTGATGAAACTAAGTCCTTACTTTTGTCATGCACTTGACTCAAAGTCCCTGTTCCACCTGACTCCGGTTACGTATTGACACTTAGGGCTGCTCTCTGCGACCTGTAGTCCAGATGCCTCCGGTAATCTTGTCACTAAGCTTGAAGCTGTAGCAACGCCTCGGACTCCGGTGTCCGGCAATTTAGTGCAGGCAATCCAATACCTAAAGCACTTCTCTATCTTCTCCACTGCCCTTCGCCCTGCTCTCGCTCTTAGCACAAGCAATTGTAACTTCGATGGTAAGGTCAGCTTTCTTCTAGAGCTCGCCGAGCAGCTCTCAGTATCCTCCTCCCTCCAACTTCTGTTGAGGTACTGATTAAGGTAGCTCTGACTAGGCTAGGATGATCCACTTCACCCGTACTAGCCTCCACTTGCTTGTCAGGTGAGCTACGTTAGCTCTGCGAGGATTCAGTCCTCCCTTCTCTCTCTCCAAGTCCAGACTCCACTGGACTGAACTGCACTGTCCGAAGACAGGAAACTGACTGCACTGTCCTGAGACAGGAAGCTCGACTGAGCTCTGCTACATGTCACCACCTCCTATACCCCTGATGGGTGTGTCTAGAAGTGTGAGTGAAGTGCATATCAAGCTTTGCTGTTACCTTCCTGTGCACTCTCCTGGACTTTTATGTGTGCCTGCGTAGCTGGGCTACACACTGCGGGCTGCTGTATTTAGGCTGAGGGGGACCATATTCATGGCCCCTTTCCATCCTGAAAATAGCAGCCCGCACCTGTATAGTTTTGCCGGGTTAATTCAAAAACTAAGGGGGATCCCACGTCGGTTTGTTTTTCATTCATTTTCCCTACTGTTGCCGGCAGAGCAGGGAGAATAATGACAGCCGACTTCAGCACCACAAGCAGGGGAACAGTGCTTACTGTAGTGCTTCTTCCCCTGCGGCCGTCCGTGTGGCACAGGTATTTATATTGACACACGGACACGGATATCTCCGGTACCGATTTTTCCGGTACCGAAAATATCTGGACGTGTGAGACCGGCCTTAGTATTGGGTTTGCTTTTGATGTTGAACATATTCTGCACCACTACTGCATATATCAGGTAAATTAGATTACTTGCGTTTTTTCTTCATTGCATTTTTGAGTGCATTTTTACATACATTTTTATTGCTTTTTTATCGCTATGTTTTTTGGAATTCCATGTTTTAAATAAAACTGCTTTCTATAGGATGCTTCTTATTATTTGGCCTTGACAAAACTTCACTGATACAACCATGAATGGAAACACACTGAAATTTTTTTTACCTGCCGATTTTCTATATCTAGAGAAAATCTGCACGTAAAACTTATCATGCCTGCGAATGAAATTGACATGCTACGGATTTGAAACTTACACTGCAGATCAGTTTACACTGAGTATCAAAATGCACAGTAGGCAGATTTCTATAAATCACATCCACTTTTTTGGAACTGTGAGATTCTGCGTTTTTTGTGCAGCAAAGATGCGCCGCATCAAAAACTCACCAGAAGCTCATCATGGGAACTTAAGCTTAAAGGGAATCTGTCAGTAAGATTAACCTCCCCTAAATCATTTAAATGCACATGTAGGCCAATAAAAATGTAATTCATTGGTACCTTTTTTATTTTCATTCCCTTTCCTGAATCTTGATGAATCCTCATTTTTTTATGTATGCAAATGAGTTGTTAAGTCAGTGGGTGGAAAAATGCACTTACTAAAAGGCCGGGATCACACATGCGAGGAAATCGTCCGATGCTCGCATGTGAAATCCCAGCTCAGGCGCCGGCACTCGGGAGTGGAGCGAGCGGCTGCATATAAATACATGCAGCCGCGCACTCCATTTCCGAGTGCCGGCGCCAGAGCTGGGATTTCACATGCGAGCATCGGACGATTTCCTCGCATGTGTGATCCCGGCCAAACTGTATAAACATGATTGACACCACCCTGTGTCTGTTGATTGCTAGCTGATTTTGCTTCTGATGTCAAACCAGGAATCCTCACACCTGCGCAGATCAGTGGTCTCCTCACTTCTGCAAAGTAATTTGATTTTCTGAGGACAAAAATTTCAATGTTCTAATGTGCATGCACCACAGGCACAACAGCAAGGACATCACCTCAGGTCCTCTATTTCCTAGCTGATGTCAGGAGCAGTTAGCCATCAATCACCAGATAGAAGGTGCTGCTAAGAATGTTTATAACTGAGTAGGCAGAGTTTTGATTAGTGTATTCATTGCAGTAAGCAAATCATTTGCATACCACAAAATCTGGGTATAAATCAGGCAATGTAATGACAATATAAAGGTACCAATGAGTTCAACGTTCACTGGGCTACATGAACCTGTAAAAGTTACTGACAGGTTTCCTTTAATAAATAACCCTTAGGGCAGGTGCACATGATCGTTTTTCTCTCCATCAAAAAAAAGGTACAATTATGCTGATCAGACTCTGAACAGAATTTGATCAGATCGGGATCAGTTTTTCTCAGAGGTGGAGAGAAATAAAAAAAAGTTTCACCAAGATTGTACTGTACTCATCTGATGTAATCTGAAGTTTTCCACATACCCATAAAGTTGCATTGACGATTTTGATCTGACACTTGGATCAAAAACAAACATATTACCGATTTTTTTTTTCTCGGACCACTCGGAAATGTGCACAGCCCCGTAAAATATTATGGGTACGATTGCTACCTGGCAAAACCTTGGATAGCACTTGTATGATACAATTGGCCGTGTGCATCTGCCCTTGAAATAACTGCAAGTGGTCTGTTTTTCACCATAGTAGCAAGTGCTAATATTAGTACTATGGCACCCTCTGGCACTAGCATACAATAATTTCTACAGCTGCAAGCAGCTAGCTAGCCACATGCCAGGAGCCAAAATGTTAGGGAACATCTTTATATCATCTTTGTATCACTATATATCATTTACATACTATTGTCTGTTGCCTCAGATGCATCAGTAGGTGGCTTCTGGACACTGTCCTCTACCAGCTGAGGGGACTGTAAAGGACAGAGTTATAAAATAGCACACTCTGCAGACTGATATATCAGTAATTGAGCTTGTTGACCTCATTAGTACGTTCTCTTAACTCTTTTTTTTTCAGATTGCTCAGTTTAGAAGGAACACTACTTTTGGATTAGTATAGCAGTCTTGAACATGAGAAGCTTGTTTCTCACTGATTATTCTACAGCCTGAAGATTTAAAGCTCTAATATGTGTGTGGGTCTTGTAACTAGAAGGTACACGTTCAGCCAACAGCTCACTTAAGTTCATGCAACATAGGTAACATTCAAAGAAAGCTGTTTCCCAGGAGAATATGTATTTCTTGAAGTTGCTGGAGGGGTTTCCTGTCTCTACAATGCTGCAACTCATCTGAGGTCATAGATATCTTGTGAATACATACGCAAAATACCCACTACAATATTTTAAAATATTTATCCTGTACATTTATACCACTTCAGACCGTTAAGTAATTTAACTTTACTCAAACGGTTATGTGGTAATTAGAGTTGAGCGAAACAGGTCGGTCAGATTCAAAAGTCGCTGGCCAAGCGAAACCATACCATAGCGTGAGGTCGGCCATGCGGTCACCGACCCGAGCGCCAAAGTCGTTTTTTCCAGAATGCTTGCAGGCGCCTTTTCTCAGCCAATGAGCAAGGACTCACACTGTGGGCAAAGCGATGACATGGGCAGCGGCCACCACCATCTTAGAGAAGGGTATTGCAGTGATTGGCTTGCTTTGTGTGGCGTCACAGTGGCTATAAAAGCCCTGAGCGCCGACCGCCATTTTACTTCTGCCGATCTCAGCGTAGAGAGAGGTTGCTGCCGCTGTTTCTCAGTAGGGAGAGAGTTAGGCAGGAAAAAAAAAGTTATTCTGTGCTTGTGCTGATAGCGATTGTGCTGTACAGTTAGTGTGCAGTGACAGCGGAGGATTTTGTTGTGTGCAGCAGCGCTGATTATTAGGCTGCCTGCCAGTGACAGGGGAGGAATTTCTTTTGTGCAGCAGCAGAGCTGGTTAATAGGCTGCCTGATAGCTGTATTGCTGTGTGTACACTGCTGTGCAGACTGCTTTTTACACAGCACAAATACTTTTATTCTTTTTTTCTGCACAGTTACCGAGCGTTCATTTTTTCACACACTGTATAGAGCTGTACGCTCCTCACACACTACCGTGTACCGGCTGGTATCATGGACAAATACATGCTGACTATCTGTGTGTGACTCCCGGAAATATATACAGAGATTTCAATTTTCCCCAAAACCGTATACAGCTGGTATCTTCTGATACAGTACCATTTTTCTACCTTCTGTATTATGGTCAAATCCATACTGAGAGAGCGTCTGTGTGTGACTCCGGAAATATATACAGAGATTTCAATTTTCCCCAAAACCGTATACAGCTGGTATCTTCTGATACAGTACCATTTTTCTGCCTTCTGTATTACGGTCAAATCCATACTGAGAGAGCGTCTGGGTGTTACTCCGGAAATATATACGGAGATTTACAATTACCCCTACACTGTATACGCCTGGTATCTTCGGATATATTAGCGTTTTTTGCTTTTCATATTCTGGTCTACTCCATACTGAGCCTGTGAGCATCTGAGTGTTACTCCGGAAAATATATACAGAGACTTAAAATTACCCCAACACTGTATACAGCTGTACGTTTCTGATACAGTACACTTTTTCAGCTTTTCATATTCTGGTCTAATCCATACTGAGCCTATGAGCGTCTGTGTGTTACTCCGGAAATATATGCAGAGATTTAAAATTACCCCAACACTGTATACAGCTGTACGCTTCTGATACAGTACACTTTTTCTGCTTTTCATATTCTGGTCTAATCCATACTGAGCCTGTGAGCGTCTGTGTGTTACTCCGGAAATATATACGGAGATTTAAAATTACCCTAACACTGTATACAACGCTACACTTCTAATACATTACCCTTTTTCAACTTTTTATATTCTGGTGTGATCCATACTGAGACTGTGAGCGTCTGTGTGTTACTCCGGAAATATATGCGGAGATTTAAAATTACCCCAACACTGTATACAGCTGTACGCTTCTAATACATTACCCTTTTTCTACCTTTTATATTCTGGTGTGATTCATACTGAGTCTGTGAGCTTCTGTCTGTTACTTCGGAAATATAAATGGAGATTTAAAATTACCCCAACACTGTATACAGCTATACGCTTCTAATACATTACCCTTTTTCAGCTTTTTATATTCTGGTGTGATTCATACTGAGCCTGTGAGAGTCTGTGTCTGACTCTGGAAATATATACGGAGATTTAAAATTACCCCAACACTGTATACAACTGTACGCTTCTAATACATTACCCTTTTTCTACTTTTTATATTCTGATGTAATCCATACTGAGCCTGTAAGCATCTGTGTGTTACTCCAAAAATATATACAGAGACTTACAATTACCCAAACACTGCATACAGCTGTATGCTTCTGATACATTACCCTTTTTAAGCTTTTTATATTCTTGTCTACAGTCATGGCCAAAAGTTTTGAGAATGACACAAATATTAATTTTTACAAAGTCTACTGCTTCACTTTTTCTAATGGCAATTTGCATATACTCCAGAATGTTATAAAGAGTGATCAGCTTAACAGCAATTACTTGCAAAGTCAATATTTGGCTAGAAAATGAACTTTATCCCCCAAAACACATTTCAACATCATTGCAGCCCTGCCTTAAAAGGACCAGCTAACCTCTTTTCAGTGATTGCTCCATTAACACAGGTGTGGGTGTTGATGAGGACATGGCTGGAGATCAATCTGTCATGATTAAGTAAGAATGACACCACTGGACACTTTAAAAGGAGGCTGGTGCTTGGCATCATTGTTTCTCTTCTGTTAACCATGGTTATCTCTAAAAAAACACGTGCAGTCATCATTGCAATGCACAAAAATGGCCTAACAGGGAAGAGTATCGCAGCTTGAAAGATTGCACCTCAGTCAACAATCTATCGCATCAAGAACTTCAAGGAGAGAGGTTCCATTGTTGGCAAAAAGGCTCCAGGGCGCCCAAGAAAGACCAGCAAGCGCCAGGATCGTCTCTTAAAAGTGTTTCAGCTGTGGGATCGGGCTACCAGCAGTGCAGAGCTTGCTCAGGAATGGCAGCAGGCAGGTGTGAGTGCATCTGCACGCATTGTGAGGCGGAGACTCTTGGAGCAAGGCCTGGTCTCAAGGAGGGCAGCAAAGAAGCCACTTCTCTCCAGAAAAAACATCATGGACAGACTGATATTCTGCAAAAGGTACAGGCAGTGGACTGCTGAGGACTGGGGTAAAGTTATTTTCTCTGATGAATCCCCTTTTCGATTGTTTGGGACATCAGGAAAACGCCTCATTCGGAGAAGACGAGGTGAGCGCTACCACCAGTCTTGTCTCATACCAACTGTTAAGCATCCTGTGTGGGGTTGCTTCTCAGTCAAGGGAATAGGCTCTGTCACAGTCTTGCCTAAAAACACAGCCATAAATAAAGAATGGTACCAGAATGTCCTCCAAGAGCAACTTCTCCCAAAACTCCAAGAGCAGTTTGGCGAACAACAATGCCTTTTCCAGCATGATGGAGCACCTTGCCATAAAGCAAAGGAGATAACTAAATGGCTCAGGGAACAAAACATAGAGATTTTGGGTCCATGGCCTGGAAACTCCCCAGATCTTAATCCCATTGAGAACTTGTGGTCAATCATCAAGAGACAGGTGGACAAACAAAAACCAAAAAATTCTGACAAAATGAAAGCATTGATTGTGCAAGAATGGACTGCTATCAGTCAGGATTTGGTCCAGAAGTTGATTGAGAGCATGCCAGGGAGAATTGCAGAGGTCCTGAAGAAGAAGGGTCAACACTGCAAATATTGACTTGCTGCATTAACTCATTCTAACTGTCAAAATAAGCTTTTGTTACTCATATGTTTCCAATTATTATATTTCTGTCTGTGATAAAAACTTCTGTCAAACACACATAAAAACCAGAGGGCAGCAGATCATGTGAAAATATAATATTTGTGTCATTCTCAAAATTTTGGCCATGACTGTAATCCATACTGAGCCTTAGAGCGTTTGTGTCTGACTCCTGAAATATATACGGAGATTTACAATAATTTCACTATACTATATATACCTGGTATCTGGTGATACAGTACCCTTTTTCAGCTTTTTATATTCTTGTCTAATCCATACTGAGCCTGAAAGCGTCTATGTCTGATTCCTGAAACATATACGAAGATTTACAATTATCCCTAGACTGTATACAGCTGTACGCTTCTGATACAGTTCCACATATCTGCTGGTATTTTGAGTACATTTTCACAAAAATTAGGAAGTATTGTGGAAGAGGCCGTGTACATGGGCATGGGGGGCCAGATGGTACTGATGGTGGTGGTGCATCTGCTGGAAGTGCCAAAAGCACAATAGCACCTAAGGCAGGAGGTGTTGAGCCGGCATCATCTTCTGCCTCAAGAAGGCCTTGGAGGCTCCCTTTTCTGGGAGTAGGTAAACCGATTTTAAAGCGGGAGCATCAGGAACAGGTTTTGTCTTACATTGCTGAAACAGCCTCCAGCTCTATCGCCTCCTCTTCTGAAGTTTCAAAAAATGCAAGCACTGAATCGTCAGTGCAGGCTCCTGGTCAGGAACAACACCTTTCCTTGTGTCCTTCACCCTCACCAAAAGTGCGGCAGGCCACACTTCTGATTACTCCATGGAGCTCTTTTCACATACCATGCCTGGGTTATCAAGTGAAATCCTGAATTCCCCAGTCCAAGATGAATCTGACATGGCATGCACTGATGCACAGCCACTGCTAGATGATTCTGCTGGTACATTCACCCAGCACTACATTGTCCTCGCAGTCTGCTGAGCCAGAATCTGACCCTGATGAAACTCAAGTAACCCTTCCCGCTTACTCTACCACCTTACACGGTGACACAGAGGGGTGCACATGAAATTGAAGAGGAGGCGATGGATGACCCAGTTGTTGACCCGGATTGGCATCCACTGGGGGAAGAGGGTGCCGCTGGCAATAGCTCAGGTCAGGAGGATGATCCGCAGCAGGCATCGACATCACAGCTGCGGTTATCTGGCAGACCTGTAGCAGTCCAAAAATGTGTTAAAACAACCAAAAGAGTTGCAGGACAGCTTGACCAGACGGGTAAGTTAGCCCTGAAAAGTTGTACCATAGTAGAAATAGTGCAGTGTGGCACTTTTTTGACCAAAATCCTATTGATGAGGCAAAGGTTATCTGTAAGAAGTGCGGAAGGACCTTTAGCCAAGGGAAAAATCTCTGAAGTTTGAATACCAGTTGCAAGCATAGACATTTAAACACCATGCACTTGCAAGCGTGGACGGACTACAATACCTCAGGTAGCACATGTGCACCTGCTCCGACGGAAGGTAGCCAGCAACGCTACATCGTTTCCCCTACTGTAAGCCCACCGGTTAGCACACCACCAGAAAGAAATGTTGAGGTGTCGTCGCAAGGCTAAAGCAGTCAGGGAATCACAATGTTTTTGAAACAAAAGACTGAATCTAGGCCATCACCACCACCATAACCATCACCAACTCCCTCTCAGTCCGTCATGTCCACCGCTAGTTCCCCCATATGCAGCTCTCAAGTCCAGCTCACCTTAGCAGACACTCTGAGTATGACAAGAAAGTACTCATCCTCTCATCCGCGTACACTGGCTTTGAACGCCTACTTTGCCAAACTGATCTCAGAGATGATGACCTTCCGTTTGGTTGAAAGCGCAGCATTCCGAGAGCTCATGGCCTACGCTGTCCCACGCTATAGCCTACCCAGTCGGCACTTCTTTTCAAGAAAAGCCATCCCTGCCCTCCACCTGCATGTGAAAGACAGCATTGTCCATGCACTCAAACAATCAGTGAGTGGAAAGGTGCACCTCACAACAGATGCAGGCCAGTAGGCATGGCCATGGCTGTTACGTGTCCACCACTGTGCACTGGGTTAATGTGATGGATGCAGGGTCCACAGGGGACAGCGGCGGTGGGACAGTGCTGCCTAGCCCACGGTATAGGCAACAGTTGGCTGTAGGCATTCGACCCTCCTCCTCTTCCTCCTCCAGAAGCGAAAGCGTGTCGAAAGAGCACTCCATCCCCTGCTGCCAGTGTTGCACACAAGGTGTCCCACTATCGAACAGCTAGTGGTAAGAGTCAGCAGGCTGTTTTAAGGATGTTGTCTTTGGGCGACAACAGACACACCGCGGAGGTACTGGCCAACTACTTGCAGTGAGAAACTGAGTCATGGCTGGGCACTCTACATCTTGAGCCAGGCAAGGTAGTCAGTGATAACGGCCGTAATTTTGTGGCGGCCATAGCCCTGGCAAAACTCAGACATATACCTTGCCTGGCTCACACCTTGAACCTGGTGGTACAGTGCTTCTTAAATAATTATCCGGAGTTAAAAGCCCAGCTCCATAAGGTGCGAAGACTGTGCTCGCACATCCGTCGCTTGCCCGTAGACTCCAGTCGTATGCAGAGGCTGCAGCGATCGCTCCACCTCCCCAAGCACCACCTAATCATAGACATTGCAACGAGGTGGAACTCCATCATGCACATGGTTGAGAGGCTGTGCGAACAGAGGCTGTAATGCATTTTTGGGAGGATACATGGGCAGGCAGTTTGAACGCCGACATTGAGTTGTTGGGTGTGCAGTGGTCAAAGCTGAAAGACCTCTGTAAAGTCCTTCAGTGTTTTGAGGAATGCACATGGCTGGTAAGCGCAGACGGCGCCATCATAAGCATGAGCATTCCACTTATGCGTCTGCTCATGCAAACTTTGACGCACATTAAGGATCAGGCGTCTGCAGGGGAGGAGGAGGAGGGAAGCATTGATGACAGACAGCCATTGTCTGCTCAGGGAACTGTCCTGGATGAGGTGGAGGAAGAAGAGGAAGAGTAGGAGGAGGGGGATGATTATTTTGGGGAGTAGGATGTTTCCCAGGGGGATTTGGCAGAAAGTGCTCCTCCACCCACCACTGGCAGTGCATCATTGACACCTGGAACATTGGCCCACATGTGTGATTATGTCTTGCGGATCCTAAAAAGGGACCCCCGCATTTCCAAAATGATGAAGGATGACGACTACTGGTTGGCCAGCATCCTCATCTACGCTATAAAGGCAAATTACAGAACATCATGCCACAGGAGAACCTAGAGCTAATATTGGCGAACAAACAAGCAACTCTGGTAAACCGTTTGTTAGAGGCATTCCCAGCACATATGAGCGGTGCAGGTTCTGGGCCAAATGGAAGAGGTGTTTGTGGTGCACACAGCCGAAGTGGCATTGGAGACAGGAGTTTCATGACCATGTTGTAGACTGATTTCTCGAGTACAGCTCACATGACTGTTAATACTGAATCGATTGCAACAGACAGGAGACAGCAGCTGTCAACTCTGGTTCAAAATTACCTCTCCTCCCCATTGATGTTTTCCCTCACAGTTCATTCCCCTTTGACTACTGGGCCTGTAAACTGGACACCTGGCCTGAATTGGCACAATATGCCTTACAGGAGCTCGCTTGCCATGCTGGTAGTATGAGAAAGAGTCTTCAGTGCTGCTGGATCAATCCTGACAGAAAAAAGGACCCGGCTGTCGACCCAAAATGTTGATGATCTCACCTTCATTAAAATGAGCCATGCCTGGGTTTCAAAGGATTTTTTACCACCTTCCCCTGATGACACATAGGTTGCCAGCAAAATGGCTCGCTTTGTCCTCCTCTTCCTCCGACTTCTCCAATTCCTCCATTTGCTGATGCTGAACGTCCAGCCTGCATATCAACATATGCCAGTTTTTCCACCTCCCTAAATGGGCTGTCCCCTCACCCCAGGGCCGATTGTCAGCACCTGGCGCACCCGGGCAAGTGCCGGTTCCCTGAGCAAGTGGGTGGGCCGACTCGTGGGCGACGGCACTGGCACACGGCCCCTCATAGTACGCAAAAGTGTCTCTGACAGTGGGGGGACCACTCGCCATCAGACACACCAGCATACTATGAGTGGCCCTGTTCCAGTGCCGTCGCCCACGAGTGGGCCCCCCCTGCTTGCTCAGGGCCCCAGCATTTGCAATACTTACCTCTCCCTGCTCCACCGGTGTACGTCTTCCGTGTTTCCTGACAGTGACATTCAGGTCAGAGAGCGCAATGACGTCACGTCTGTACGCCATTTGTCTATATAGTCCAAGTGCAGAGAGCTGGAAGATGGCGATGCTGAGGAGTCCAGAGTAGAGCAGTGCTCAGCGAGGAGAGGTATTTCTTTTTTTTTAATGATTGGGGCAATATATGGAGAGCATTATACACTGGAGAATGATATATGGGGCCCATCATACACTTGAGCATCATCCATGGGGCGCATCACACACTGGAGCATCATCCATTGGGCCCATCATATACTGGAGCATTCTAAATGGGTGACATCAGACACTGGAGCAGCATTTCCGGGGCCCATTATACACTGGAGCATTATAAATGGGGCCCATTATATATGGAGCAATATATTGGCCCATCATACACTGGAGCATCATCCGTGGGGCCCATCATGTACTGGAGCATTCTAAATGGGGGACATCAGACACTGGAGCATCATTCATGGGGCCCATCATGTACTGGAGCATTCTAAATGGGGGACATCATACACTGGAGCAGCATCTACGGGGCCCATTATACACTGGAACATTATAAATGGGGCCCATTATATATGGAGCATTATATTGGCCCATCATACACTGGAGCATCATCCATGGGGCCCATCATATACTGGAGTATTTTAAATGGGGGACATCAGACACTGGAGCATCATCCATGGGGCCAATCATATACTGGAGCATTCTAAATGGGGGACATCAGACACTGGAGCAGCATCTACAGGGCCCATTATACACTGGAGCATTATAAATGGGGCCCATTATATATGGAGCATTATATTGGCCCATCATACACCGGAGCATCATCCATGGGGCCCATCATATACTGGAGCATTCTTAATGGGGGACATCAGACACTGGAGCAGCATCTACGGTGTCCATTATACACTGGAGCATTATAAATAGGGCCCATTATATATGGAGCATTATATTGGCCTTCATGCACTGGAGCATCATCCATGGGGCCCATCATATACTGGAGCATTCTAAATGGGGGACATCAGACACTGGAGCATCATCCATGGGGCCCATCATGTACTGGAGCATTCTAAATGGGGGACATCAGACACTGGAGCAGCATCTACTGGGCCCATTTTACACTGGAGCACTATAAATGGGGCCCATTATATATGGAGCATTATATTGGCCCATCATACACTGGAGCATCATCCATGGGGCCCATCTTATGCTGGAGCATTCTAAATGGGGGACATCATACACTGGAGCATTATAAATGGAGCCCATTATATATGCAGCATTATATTGGCCCATCATACACTGGAGCATCATACATGGGGCCCATCAAATACTGGAGCATCATATGGGGTTCATTATTTATGGGGCATCATATAGGGTATGGAGCATGATATGGAGCACATATGGGGCCTATTCTGTATGGAGCATTATATGGAGCTCATTCTGTATGGAGTAATATATGTGACCCATCATATACTGTATGGAGCTTTATATGCGACTCATTATACTGTATGGAGCAATATCTGGGGCTCATTCTACTCTATGGGGACCATCCTATACTGTATGGCACATTATATGGGGACCATCATATACTGGAGCGTTATGTGGAGCTCATCATATACTGTATGGAACATTATATGGGACCAATTATTCTGTATGGAGAAATATATGGGGCTCATTATTCTGTATGGCGCACTACGTGGTGGCCATAATACTGTATGGAGGACTATACTGTCCGGTTTTTGAGCTATTGTAGAATTTAAAATAGATATCATTCATGTAATGTAAGAAGTGAAGTATTTGTCATTGTACTATACCTATATTTCTGTGCCGTATTGGAGCATCATGAATTGTGGTATGTGTTAAAGGGTCCCACTGACACTCTTTCGCCCGGGGCACACGAAAACCTGGAGCCAGCCCTACCCCCCCCACAACTTTAGCCAAATAACCCCAGTTTTCAATGCGTTACTATTATTATAAAGTAAATTAAGGTTGCCAAGCTTAAGTAGTAAGAATTGATGTCGTTGGCATTGAAATGGGCACTGTAGGTGTGTTTACTGTCCTCCACTCCCTGCCGACTTTGCTTCCCCATTGACTTGCATTGGGTTTCGTGTTTCAGTCGGACCTCTGACTTTTCGCGATAGTCGGCCGATTTCGTTTGACTCGACTTTTGAGAAAGTCGGGTTTCATGAAACCCGACTCGACCCTAAAAAAGGCAAAGTAGCTCATCTCTAGTGGTAATCATATAGTACATTGTGATAAAATAGCTATTACTCTAAGAAGAATCATTATTTCATTTTCTTTAAGATGTCTTCCTAACAGAAAACTCCTAGTTCATATGACTTCCACTTTTTTATAACGTGTGCTGTCTCTGAAGTACCTCCACCCAGAAACCAAAATAGGCATTACATTAAAGCCAGGTTTGCACCTTCTTGTTGTCACATGTGGGGTGGTGGCCATGCCTGGTGCATTGCACTCCGGTGCCATGAAATAGGCACACAGCTGTGGGTGTACAGGGATTAAAGCAGGTAGTATTTGCCAAATATGTCATTGCATACCCTATCATATTTTGATCTATGCAGTTGCCACTGCTACTACATAGACCGTCACTGCCAATAATGGGCCAAACACAACTACCACTGTCCATTGTTTTCTGTTGCTGTATTTTGCTACTGCTTGGAAACCTACCCTGTTCAGGGTAAATAAATTAGAAATTGTTCTCACAAATGTAATAATTTTCATACTGCTTTGCTTTTTCACTTTCAAAACAGCAATCCTGTTCCTACTGCCAAAATAATATTTTTTTTTCCATTAATTATTAAGAAGTCATTGCTTCTTGTCTTTCCAAATAGCAAATGTTTTACTGTTCCTAAAATAGTGAACATTTTTTCATTTAACAAGCAACAAACCTTTTTCTACTCCCCAAACAGGAATAATTTTTGGACCAACACTTATCAAAACAAAAAGCCACGGCTTCTTTTGAATACACCACTTACGTAAAATACATAATTTTTGGAACATTTTTAGAATTTTAAAGGTCTAAAAAGTCTAATAATAGAGTGTGTTGTTAAATAGGCTGTTGGTTACCACCATTCATCATCTGTTGATCTATAGGCAGATATGTTGGTCACTTTGACATTTTTAAGGCTGTGTTTGCCTTAAAAAGTTGAATAGAGGATAAATACTGTTCTAGGAAACATAAGAAAATTAAACACATCTTTTCAGGGAATTTAAAGGTTTTGCTTGCTGTACTTGCAATTCATGGCAAATTAAATTTCTGGATACATTTAGAAGAAGTTGGTGAATTCAAACTTCAGAAAATTTGACCATCACTGTTTCTTAGTCTTGTTTTAACAAGCCAGGAGCAGCCTTCAACCAGCTTGTCTATTGCCTATCGGCAGTTATTTGATGACATAGATCAGCCAATTGATACGGGGTATAAGTCAGTGAAAAGGTTAATCTCACTTGTTTTGGTGGCTTAAGGTAGAAGACATAGTTCTCATCATATTTCATTTCCATGTGGTCTGGTGTTATGTTTCGGTAGCTGAGGAGGACAGGAACAACAGCAGGGCAGCCGAACACCTGAGATGTTGGTAACTGATGGGTTGCAGATTCCTAAACTAACGACACAACTAGAGGTAGCTGTGGAGCGTTCCTACGTTGATCCTAGATGCCTTGTCACAGCCTGAGAGATAACTACACCTAAAGGCAGAAAGATGAAAGCTATCTGCCCCGGAGCAGATCCCCAAAGAAAATAGGAAGCCCCCAAACAAATAATGGCGGTTAGACAAGATGAAAATACAAACATAGGCAGAAAATAGACTGAGCAAACGCTGGGGCCACAAGCTGACTAAATAGGATAGGACAGGAGAGATTACTTTCTGCAACCCAGAAAACCCTACAAAAATCCAACAATTCTGATTACAAAAATACTGAGATCACACGATCTCGCCACCCACTAAATCAGATCTCAGTGTGAACAAAAACCAAGCCGCAGCCGCTGAAAAAACAGGAAAAAGCAAATGAGCAAATAACAGTGGCTGCAGATAAACTGTGAGGAGCTCAAGCCCCAGGAGGGGACCTGGCTGACCTCCACAAAAGTGCAGAAAACAATGCAAAAAGCAAGCACAAAAAGAAAAGCAAAAAATATCTTATCTGAAAGCAGGAGATGCAGGCAAGGCTCCAGCAAACTTCCAAATGAACCAGGAACCACAATTGAGACAAGAACAATTGATCACCGGCAACCATCATGGGAGGGAACCTCCCTTATATCAGACCAATCCGTGATCCCAGATTGCCACTCCTCGCTGAAAGGTTCAGTACTGTCTGTAACCACCAGAGGGAGCCTCTGCTCAGAAACCATCTCTAGCACATTCATAACAGTCTGGCATAAAAGTGACAGTTAATACCTGAGGGTCTATAATATTTTAGAGCTGTATATATTTTATTTCTTGGTGGTCTAGTCTAACATAAAGGGGTAATTAATTGTCTGTCAGATTTTACAAGACCCATGATAGATATGACTGATCTGTTATTATTATGATCTGCTGCATTATGAACCCTTCTGGAACCACTGACTTATAAATGGCTCGTTAAAATAATATTTTTGGTTTTTAATGATAAAAGATTAGAAGTTGTGGACAATCTCAATTTTATGGTAATTTTCAGGTTTGTTGAAAAAAAAAAGATATAAGGATCTGAACATATTTTGACACGTGACAGTTTTGTTTACTTTTTTATTATTTTGCTGCCCTGACATTTTGATTTCCCATATCTGTGTGTCTACAGTGATAACAGCAATACTGTACGCATGGTTGTATAGGTTGTGCAGCTCTATGGTAAAAATTGCTGCTCATCTGCCTACTTATTAACCAATTTATCTTCAGGTGGACTGAAACTATATTTCCTCGATGTCTTACTGTGATAAACAGTAAGTTCAAGAAGGTGAGGCTCATCCTGACAATAGATTGACAGTGAACGTCACGTGCCTATATTTATGTGACAAGTGCCTCTGCTGTGACAGTAACCCATCACCTGCCAAAAACTGTCAGCTAAATTATTCCTGTCAATAATCTCCCGGCAGGCCAAGGGTTAAATCTTTGTAAAACTTGTTGAGATTTATTCAGGCAGACAAATAAAGATAACAAAAGTCTTTTGTGCATTTGTCATTTGGATCCACTCCCCTGTTGTTGTAATGTCAAATAATGTCAGTTATTTGAGGACAATTACTGTAATTTTACATTTTCAACAAATTAAACCATAAGAAAGAGCAGCCCAACAAATTGAAAAGGAGGACACTATACTCTTTATTCTTATCTTTCTCAATCAAATTCTCGGTGATTGAAGGCCTAATAAGCCACATTTGCGAGGAGTGATCTGTGGCCGTATTTGCTTGTTTAGTGTTTGCCTCTTTATATTTTTGCAGACATATGGGATGTATGTAGGATCATCCCTGAAACCTGACACAATGATTTAGACATTTTTTTTCTACAGAAGACTTTATCAAAGAGGCTTCAGTTACACAACCCTCATCATGCTTAATGATGCTTATAAATGTGCTATATACTAGATCTGTGCTTTCTGGATTATTTGCTTTGTGCTCCCAATTTTTCTGGAATGATCATAGTTAGAACAGTGGAATCCAATGTAATTTTAGTGCCATCAATCAAAATTAGTTCTTTTGAATTTTATATAGGATATTTTAACCATATTGGATTGATCAGGGTCCAGTTCCTGACAACCTTCCAACCACTGATCTGATATTGATGTGCCATGAGACATACCCATAGTGAAAAACAACACCAAACACGTTGTAGTAACTGGCTAAATATAAAGGACATTCTGTGCATAAAAAATATATACAGTATTTATTCAAAAATATTTAAAAAATCTTAAAACACAGAGTACAAATATACCAACAACCTAAAAATTTAAACCTGTTTTAACTTTTCTATCTAGTAAACATAAAATTATACATAAAGCAACTAATTCATAGAAGACAAGAAAAATTGGACATAATAACACATATATGGAAAGAGGGAGGCATATCTAAAGAAGAATATAATGCCATCTGCAGAACCTGCAGGGCACAAATCAGATTATCTAAAGCTGACAATGAATTAAGGCTTGCAAGAAATGTCAAAAGCAACAAAAAAGGATTTTGGGGATACGTTAAAAGTAAAAAAAAGTCAAAGATGCTATAGGATTTTTACAGGATGAAAATGATGAAATGGTAAGACAGGATGTTGAGAAGGCTGAACTTTTAAATTCCTATTTTGCATCTGTTTTCTCTCAGAAAGGAAATGCAACATCAACTGATCTTCACTGTCCTATTAAAGGAATAGAATAATCCAGGATATCTATAAACAGTGAGGAAACGCTTAGCTAACCTAAATGAATTCAAGTCTCCAGGTCCAGATGAATTACACCCCAGAATACTGAAGGAGATAGTAGAAGAAATTCTTGAACCACTGTCCATAATCTTTGAAAATTCTTGGAGAACAGGAGAAGTCCCAGAAGACTGGAGAAGTGCAAATGTTGTTCCTATCTTCAAAAAGGGGAAAAAGGTGGACCCAGGGAACTACAGGCGGTGAGTCTGACTTCTATACCAGGAAAGATCTTTGAACAAATTATTAAAGAACATGTATGTAAGTACCTGGATAAGAATGAAGTGATTAAACATAGTCAGCATGGGTTTGTAACTAATAAGTCATGTCAGACTAACTTAATTTCCTTCTATGACAGAATCACTGACTGGGGGGATCAGGAAAATGCTGTAGATATAGTATATCTTGACTTCAGCAAAGCATTTGACAAAGTATCTCACACAATTCTTATTGAAAAAATGACTAAGTATGGAATGGACAAGGCAACTGTTAGGTGGATTCATAACTGGCTTAGTGATCGGACTCAAAGAGTGGTCGTAAATGGCTGCACATCCAGTTGGAAGAATGTCTCAAGTGGGGTACCACAAGGCTCTGTTTTGGGCCCTGTATTGTTCAACATCTTTATCAATGATTTAGATGAAGGAATTGAGAGTAAATTGATCAAATTTGCTGATGACACAAAGCTAGGAGGGGTAGTAATACTAGAGAAGAGAGAGAGAGGATTCAAAAAGATATAAATAAACTGGAGCAGTGGGCAGCAACTAACAGAATGGTTTTTAACAGGGAAAAATGCAAAGTACTACATTTGGGCAATAAAAATGAAAAAAGCATATACAAAATGGGATGAATAGGGCTAAGTAACAGCACATGTGAAAAAGACTTGGGTATACTAATTGATCACAGACTGAACATGAGTCAACAGTGTGATGCAGCAGCAAAAAAGGCAAATACAATTCTAGGATGTATCAACAGAAGCATACAGTCTAGATCACGTGAGGTCATTATTGCCCTCTACTCCTCTTTGGTCAGACCTCATCTGGAATACTGTGTCCAGTTTTGGGCACCACATTTTAAAAAAGACATCAACAAACTGGAGCAAGTTCAGAGAAGAGCCACCAGAATGGTGACCGGTCTGCAAACCATGTCCTATGAGGAACGGTTGCAGGATTTGGGAATGTTTAGCTTGCAAAAAAGAAGACTGAGAGGAGACTTAATAGCTGTCTACAAATATCTCAAGGGCTGTCACATTGTAGAAGGATCATCTTTATTCTCATTTGCACAAGGAAAGACTAGAAGCAATGGGATGAAACTGAATGGGAGGAGACACAGATTAGATATTAGAAAAAACTTTTTGACAGTTAGGGTGATCAATGAGTGGAACAGGCTGCCACGAGAGGTGGTAAGTTCTCCATCAATGGAAGTCTTCAAACAGAGGCTGGACAGACATCTGTCTGGGATGATTTAGAGAATCCTGCTTTGAGCAGGGGGTTGGACCAGATGGCCCAGGAGGTCCCTTCCAACTCTACCATTCTATGATTCTATGATATACACAATATGCCCGAGACAGTACAATAATCAATAATGTCGCTTAATAGTTTAAAAAAACATAAAATGTTAAAACACCAATATTTCTCAAGGACCCAATTTTATATATGAAGGAGCTCAAAATTAGTTTTGCCTGTGGTAATGTAGATGGGGTGAAACATGCATTGGGAAGAGGCTGGAAGGTTTTTTTATATGTTCTTCATGTTCTGGATTTCTTCATAGGTAAATAGTTACTTATGAATATAGCTCTAGAATTAGTCTTGTGAGTGTCTGAGAAAGCAAAGTTAGAGCTACACTACCGCACAGTTATATGCTGTGTATGCTTAGTATCATACACCGATAGATCATAAATAATAATGCATTGTTTGTTCATCGAACATCTCCTCCTAGTCTGAAGACTAATAACTTCGGTCCAATGATCAAAGAGTTGTCCCCTTTCAACAAATCCATGTCCCGCAAGGTAGTTTGGTATGAAAACCCAAACTGAGCCATACTCACCATTACCTGGTCTTCTGGTGCGTTTCCACTGCTACTCCAGGGGTTTGACATTGGCTGCGATGCTGGAGATATCTTGTTATTGCAGCAGCTAATCAGTGAACTCAGTGGCTCTTCTAGAGTAGATGGAACACCCTAGTCAAAGCCACTGAGCTCACTGATTAGCTGTTGTGCTGTTGATGTAATATTAACACTGCAGCCAATGGCAGGCATTTGGAGCAGCACCAGAGACTAACCAATAGTCGAAGAGATGAAGTTTGTTTTTTTTATACCAAACTTCATTGGGCAATGAAAATTTCCTGAAAGGGGACAACCACTAAATTAATGCATAGGTAATCTTATGCCATGGCCAACATACAAATACAATCATGGACAATATAAAAAATATATCATAGAATCATAGAATGTTAGAGTTGGAAGGGACATCCAGGGTCATCATGTCCAACCCCCTGCTCAATGCACAGGGAATACATCATGCTGTGCAATCAGGGAGATTTCTGATTTTTTTCCAAATTTGTTCTGCAACAGGACAGTGTCTAAAAACATAGAGCCAACGTCATTAAGATCCAACTTCATCGTAAAAAAAGAACAAAAGAACAAAGAGTCCTGTAAGTGATGACCTGTACCCCAGAAAGCCCATATTTCAATATAATCAAATCTGTCTGGGATTACATGAAGAGAGAGAAGAAATTTTTCAATCTTACATATACAGAAGATCAGAGCTTCTTCAAGATGTTTGGAACAAGTTCCATGCCAAGGTTCTGTGCAAATGTACCTAGAAGAATTGATGCTTTGATGATGTTTTGAAGGCAAAGTGTGGTCACACCAAAAATTAATTTGATTTAGTTTTCTCTTTTTGTAACTTTGGATTTTTATAAATTAATAAAAATAAACTATTAATATTTCTTTTTCCATAAGCATTCTTACGTGGCAGCATTTTTCATACCTGCCCAAAACTTTTGCAAAATACTGTATATTCAGCTTGATAGTTGTCTGAACACCATAATAAATTATTAAAATGGTTGTAGCGGCTAACGATATTGATCACACAGGTCTGCAAGGGTAAAATTTTTTGAAAAGTTAGATGTGATTTTTAGATACTTTCGATTGCTGAACTCATTAAAAATATTGAAAAATTCCATCACGTTGTCAAACTCGGACAAGGGTAAGTCCGGTGGACGACACAGCATATAAATACTTTGGGATGAAAAAAGGAGAGGAAGGCCCTAACGGTAGGTAGAGGGGGATGGGACACCTCATGACACCAACCTGTGTCTGTAACTAAGCTTCCCTAATGCCCTATGCGGGTTCTTCCCCCCGTCACGTTCATAGTCTTGACCGGCAAGGACGCTAGCCTAGCCACTGCAGATGATAACACACAGGGAAGAAATGAACAGGGGAAAGACATAAAGGAAAACTGCTCAACTTAAAGTCTGCTGCTAAGCTCCACAGCAGCAGAGTAAACTGCACCAGGATAGAAGAACTCCCACAGCAGCAACACCACCATCACAGGCGAGCTCCACATACCTAGCTGGTCTGCATAGAACAAAAACTCTATAACCATTGGTCAGCTAATGGGTCATGTAACTATTTAAAGGGAGGTGGTAGTGGTTACAAACCAACATCAGCTGACCAGCCTAAAAGACAACTTCCAGCAAGGGACTGATATTAACTCTTGCTGGACCAAAAGAAAAAAAAATTACATTTCAGCTGACCCAAAGCTGCCAAGAATCCCTTAATGATTTGTGACACACGTACAGTTTTTTCACAAACACTGACTCAATAGTCTTTTTCTTGCACCATACTTTGACCACTTTGGGTGCCCTTTGGTGGATTATTTTGGTGTTATTAGATTACCATAGTTTTTTTCACAGCTCAAATTAAATGATTTAGTCGGGGATTTGGACCTTCCTAAACATTCTGCAGAACTTTTAGGCTCTAGACCAAAGGAAAAGAACCTGCTAGCTCCTGATATCTGTTTTTCATGCTATAGAAGCAGAAAAAAGAATTCCTTTTCTTCTATTCCACGGAGCTCTAGTGTATTGCAGGGATGTTCCTGGGCTGATGGAAAAATTTTACATTATGTACAATGTGAGCGAGTGGAGACTCTTTATTGATTCATCCAAAAAAAGTCTGAAAGCTGTGGTAATGCACAATGGCAGCAAGTATGCTTCAGTGCCAGGTGGCATTCTGTGCACTTGAAGAAAATCTATGTGACTTTATTCTCAAGAAACTTGACTATGAGGATCAAGGATGGTCATTATGTGGTGATCTGAAAGTTCCTTGAACAGCAAGAAGGATACGTGAAGTACATTCATTTTTTGTGAATGGGATAGCCGGGATAGGACTAATCACTGGACCCAAAAAAAACATGGCTGCCAAGAACATCTTTGCAATCTGGTCTCAAGAACATAGTTGTGGAAAGTTTAGTTCATCCCACTAAAGTTCTCCTGACATCACTCCACTTTAAGCTTGGACTGATGAAGCAGTTTGTGAAAGCTCTACCAAAAGAAGTAGCAACTTTTAAGTACATTTGTACCAAGTTTCAGGGACTGTCAGAAGTAAAACTGAAGGAAGGCATTTTTGTGGGTAGATATTCAGAAACTCATGAAGGAGGAAGTGTTCAAAACAAAAATGAAAGATGTTGAGAAAAGGGCTTGGGATTCTTTTAATTATAGACTTTGTGAAGAAATTTCTAGGTAATAACATTGATCCAAAATGTAAGTCCATTGTGGGGACCATGCTGAAAGTTTCAAAGCCTTGGGCTATCTGATGAATTTGAAGTTACATTTTTTACATTCCCATTTGCACTACTTTACTGAAAGCCTTGGTGCTGTTAGCGAACAGCAAGGAAAAAGATTTCATCAAGATATCAAGAAAATGGAACAATGATACCAAGGAAGATGGAACGTATACTGGAATAGGGACTACTGCTGGATGCTTCACAGAGAAGATCCACAGTCCTTCTATAAGAGAAAAGGTATCAAGAGAAGCTTTGAAGAGAAACGTTAAAGGCATAAGAATTAATTTCCAATAAAGTTGCAGAATGAAAGTACAATGCATTTTCATATGAATGATATTGTGTACATTTTTGGCTACAATACAATTCACTTTATATACCTGAAATGATGAAAGGTTAAAATGAAAGGATGCCAAGTGTCAAACCCTCACCCACCTGATACAGATGACCTATCCAAAGAGCAATGTCTTTAAGAAGATAAATGATATATATCTACAGCCCAGACTACTGATATCAAGACACTAGTAGCATTTTCTGTAAACTGTAAAGATGATAATTACAATGATAACAAGTCATAATAATCTGTACAAGATTCTTCAGAGTAAAAAAAATCATGGACAAATCAAAACTTTTTCTTAGACCTCATTCAGAAATCAGTTTTTTCATGTATGAGAAAAACTGACCGAGTTTCATTGGTGCTATTGATCAGATTTTCAGCACAATTTTATCAGATTTTGGTAAGAGTTTCATCTGATTTTCCTCATACGAGAAAAAAAAATTCTCTATTCTTTTGTTACTTAATAGTCTGTAAATATCTATTTTTTTCATGAACCCATAGACTTGCATTTCTGATTTTGATTTTGATCTGACATTCAAATCCAAATCGGACATATCTTCGAGATTTTGCATTGACCTCTCGGTCTGCTATTATAAGTAAAAGATAATACTTGTGCGCAAAAAAATGACATCTAAATGAGGCCTTAGGAAGAGTAGAAAATAATGCCCAATATTTGCAGTCTGTCTGGGAATTTCAGGATAGTTGGAAACCCTTGTACAATACTTCTCTTTATTTGTTTGATTTTTTTAGATTATATTTCCAAAGTAGTTGATGGGTCATATTTTGCAATTCATAAACTTGGCGGAAAATTCGACAATGATACCACTCTATTATATAACATAGTGATCTATTCTGGTGTTATCCTTGTATCTGGATTAATGTTGTGTGACTGTCAGAACATTGTGGTAAGTAGCTTAATAGAGTTAGACCTGGTTTGTTGGCATTCACAAGCAGATAATGTTTATGTGAAATGCCCTCTAAACCTATAATCCAAACAAAACTTCCCTTATTTAGCTATCTGCATCGATTAATAGACACAAATAGAATGCTGCTGACAGCCGTCTTTGGAGCGGTTGAGGGAGATGCATTATGTTCCTTCCAATGTATCAAGTGTCTTCCATTGAGAAACCCTAGGTCTGCCATGCAAACACCACATGTAATAGATCTTCTGTGTTGTTTAAAGGATCATGACCCAAAGTAGACACCTGCATTTTCTTTACGTGAAGTTGACCAACATGGTTTCCCTAAGTAGGTGGCAATAATTATAACTGAACTGGATCTTTAGATACTGATTTATGACCAGTAACATCCTAACAAGCGGCTATGAAATGAAATTCTCAGAGGTAAAATACTGAAAGCAAGATTCAAATTAAAATAGAGAAGATTAGTTCTTTGATGAAGTAAAGCTGGGATCAAGATCTATCAAAGAAAATCAAATGGGAGCTTATTGAAGCATGTTTAATAGAGAGGTAGCGCAAGGAATTTTAGTCTTCAACCTCTTCAGAACAAACAGTTCTCACTTACATGCATACAAATATCCCCGCAGGAGGCAACGGGCACTCCTGCTTTATAACAGAAAGTGTTTCTACAATAAAAAATGGAATTTGGGCAACAATCTTAATTCCTGTTTAATGAAGTGCAAAAAAGAAGGATTCCTGCTATATAACATTTCTTGTCTACACCAAAACATGCAACTGTTCTGATTTATGTGAGCTTTGTGCAAGTAAATATGAAACCAATGTAATTGTAATATTAAGATTTTACTTGTTAATACTGTATATATTTGCTAAATTAGCATAAATGGGCTACTTGACTATAAATAGTATATAAAGCAATTAATAATTAGTAATTAAAGGCTTTAGGAAAAACATAATTGTCCTGATCACAATTATTGTCAAAGCAAAGGCCACTTATATAGGGCAATTATCATTTGATTTGTTAACTTTCTAGTGATCGTAACAATATTTGCACAGTGTAAATGCACAGAGATCATCAATAAAGCTCTCTTTTATTTATGAGCTAAACTAATTGTACTAATAAAAAAATAGCTACTGTCGGTCATATCAATAAATGTTGGTCTAATTGCTATTTATATTATATCCACCTGCAAAAAAGTATGACTTAGTTACTGATGCTTTCCATTGGGGTAACTCCTCCATTACAATTGCTCATCAGATTTTGTAATTGATTTTTTGTTTATGGACTGAAAATTAACTCTCTGTAAATGGCTCTAAGGCTGGCGTCACACTAGCGAGTTTGATGCAAGTTAGTCGCACAACTTACTCGCATCAACACCGGCAGGCCGCCCGCTCTCGGACCAGAGTGCGCGGCGGCATAGAAATACATGCAGCCGCACACTCGGGTCTGAGAGCGGGCGGCCGTGCCGGGTGTTGATGAGAGTAAGTCGTGGGACTAACTCGCATCAAACTCGCTAGTGTGACGCCGGCCTAAAAGAAACAATCTTGTCTCTACATTACAAATGTATAGACACTTATACTTCTCTCATTTTGATCCCCACTTCAGACATTTCCAAGTTCTGTAGATACTTTGCAAGTGTCCAAAATATTCAATATGCAAATTGCTTCTTAAGAAAATATTCAATGGAATCTCCTAGGGAGCACTGTGAAAAGTCTAAACCAAAAGTCCCTTGCTGGTCCACCATACGGCAGCGATGGGATGAGGGAGGAATAGTTCAAACTTTTCATAGTGCTTTCCAAGCACTGTTGTGGTCATTTTAGTCACTATGTCCCCAAAACATATTAACAGCAGCAGCAGGGATCAAAAGGAGGGAACCAGGTATTCTGTCTATACATTATGAATATATGGGCAAATGTTGTATCTGGAGTGAAAGGTACAGGACAGGACTCACCTTCTCCATTGATACTGAAATTATGTACTTTGTAATATAGTGAAATTGACCCAAGGGTTTCTTTGTCCATCTGTCATTTAAGGCATGTGGAGAAAGAAAGACTTCATGGCCCAAGATACTCTGTTATGTTACGGTAGCTGAGGAGTGCAGGTAAAAAAGGAAATACACCAGAGCAGTTGGAATCTATGAGATTGCAGTACCCTGACTAACCACCACAACTAGAGGCAGCCGTGGAGCGTTCCTACGATGGTCCTAGACGCCTCGTCACAGCCTGAGAAACTAACTACACCTAAAGATAGAAATAGGAAAGCTATCTGCCCCGGAGCAGAACCCCAAAGATAATAGAAAGCCCCCAAACATGTAATGGCGGTTAGACAAGAGGAAATACTGACACAGAAAGAAAATAGTATGAGCAAACGCTGGGGCCCAAACTATCTAAATAGAAAAGGACAGGAAGGGTACTTACTGCAATCCCAGAAAACCCTGAAAAACACCAACTCTACTAATTTCAAAATCACCTGAGATCACAGACCTCTACCACCTAAATTAGTTCTCTGGTGTAACAAAAACAGCAGCCACTGAAAAAACTGCAAAAAGCAAAAGTACAAAACACAGTGGCTGGACTAAACTGAGAGGGCAAAAGCCCCCGGAGGGGACCCAGAAGGCCCCCACAGAAGTGCAGGACAAAATGCAAAAATATAGCAAAAACACAAAATAAGAAATTGTCTTATCTGATAGCAGGAGATGCAGACACGACACAGCAGGCTACAAGGGAAACTGGAAAGAAGGATTCAGACCAGAACAATTGATCACCGGCAACCCTGATGGGAAAATGACTCCCCTAAATAAGACCAATCAGTAACACCTGATTCCCAATCCTCACTAGTACCGCTTTGTAACCACCAGAGGGAGCCTCTGCTCAGAACTCATCTCAAACCCATTCACAACAGTACCCCCCCTTGAGGAGGGGTCACCGAACCCTCATTTGAGCAACCAGGTCGGTCAGGATGAGTTCTATGATACGCACGGATAAGTCTCCTAGCATGGATGTCCGAAGCAAACACCCAAGAATTATCTTCCTGACCATAACCTCTCCATTTAACCAAATACTGGAGTCTTCGTCTAGAAAAACGAGAATCCAATATTTTCTCAACCACATACTCCAGATTGCCCTCAACCAAAACAGGGTCAGGAGGCACAGCAGCAGGAACCACTGGCTCAACAAACCTCTTCAACAAGGACTTGTGGAACACGTTATGGATCTTAAATGTCCCTGGAAGAAGCAAACGAAAAGAAACAGGATTAATAATCTCCATGATCTTATAAGGTCCAATGAACCTAGGCTTAAATTTAGGAGATGCTACTCTCATAGGAATATTCTTTGAGGACAACCAGACCAAGTCCCCCACTTTAAACCGAGGACCATCAGTCCTATGCCGTTAGCAAACCGCTGGGCCTTCTCCTGAGAGAGGGACAACCTCTCCACTACCTGGTCCCAAATCTGCTGCATACGCTCAACAACAGAGTCAACACCTGGACAGACAGAAGCCTCCGTCTGTCCTGAAGAAAATCGAGGGTGAAACCCAGAATTACAGAAAAACGGAGACATCAAAGTGGCAGAGCTAGCCCTATTATTAAGAGCAAACTCAGCCAAAGGCAAAAAAGAGACCCAGTCATCCTGATCAGCAGACACAAAGCATCTTAGATAAGTCTCCAATGTCTGGTTTGTTCTCTCAGTTTGACCATTGGTCTGAGGATGAAATGCCGAGGAGAAAGACAATTGAACACCCAGTTTAGAACAAAAAGTCCTCCAAAATCTGGAAACAAACTGGACTCCTCTGTCAGACACAATGTTCTCAGGAATGCCGTGTAAACGAACCACGTGCTGAAGGAACAACGGCACCAATTCAGAGGAGGAAGGCAACTTAGGTAATGGCACAAGATGTATCATTTTGGAAAACCTATCACAAATTACCCAGATGGTGGTCATTCTCTGAGAAACAGGAAGATCGGAAATGAAATCCATAGAGATATGGGTCCATGGTCTCTTGGGCACAGGCAATGGCATCAACAAACCACTAGAGCGAGAGCAAGGCTTGGAGCGAGAGCAAGTCCCGCAGGACTGCACAAATTCCCTGACATCGCGAGACAAGGTAGGCCACCAAAAGGACCGACTAACGAAGTCTCTGGTACCAAAAATTCCGGGATGCCCAGCCAATGCGGAACAATGAATCTCAGACATCACACTCTTTTTCCATTGGTCCGGGACAAACAATTTTCCAACAGGGCAGCGCTCGGGCCTATCCTCCTGACACCCCTCCAGAGCAAGTCTCAAATTAGGCGAGATGGCGGAAAGAACTACACCCTCCTTCAAAATAACAGAGGGATCAGATAGCTCAGGAGAGTCCGCAAGGAAACTCCTCGAGAGGGCATCCGCCTTAACATTCTTAGTGCCAGGAAGAAAGGAAACCACAAAATTAAAACGTGTGAAAAACAAGGCCCACCTGGCCTGTCTAGGATTGAGTCGCTTGGCAGATTCCAGATAGACCAGATTCTTATGGTCCGTAAGGACCACCACCTGATGTTTGGCTCCCTCCAGCCAATGTCTCCACTCTTCAAAAGCCCACTTCATGGCCAATAACTCCCGATTACCCACGTCATAATTACGTTCAGTAGGAGAAAATTTTCGAGAGAAAAAGGCACAAGGGTTACTTTTAGAGGTCTCTGGATCTTTTTGGGACAAAACGGCACCTGCCCCAATTTCAGAGGCATCAACCTCCACCTGAAATGGCAGAGAAACATCAGGCTGCCGTAGAACAGGAGCAGAAGTGAATCTCTGCTTAAGTTCCTGAAACGCAGAGACTGCCTCAGGAGGCCAATTCACCACATCAGAACCCTTTCTGGTCAAATCAGTTAATGGTTTAACAATAACAGAGAAATTACCAATAAATTTACGATAAAAATTGGCAAAACCCAAAAATCTCTGAAGAGCCTTTAATGAAGTAGGTTGGACCCAATCACAGATGCCTGAACCTTGACCGGGTCCATTTCAATAACAGATGGGGACAAAATGAATCCCAGAAATGAGATCTTCTGTACGCCAAAAAGACACTTTGATCCCTTCACATACAGAGCATTCTCTCTCAAAATCTGGAATACAGTTCGAACATGTTTCACATGAGAGTCCCAGTCATTAGAAAAAATCAAGATATCATCCAAATAAACAATCAGAAACTTGTCCACAAAATCCCTGAAAATGTCATTCATGAAGGACTGGAAGACGGAAGGAGCATTAGTGAGCCCAAAGGGCATCACAAGGTACTCAAAATGCCCTTCAGGGGTGTTAAATGCCGTCTTCCATTCATCCCCGTGCTTAATGCGAATAAGGTTATACGCCCCCCTGAGGTCAAGCTTGGTAAACCAAGTAGCGTTTTTCACCCTGGAAAACAGGTCAGAAATCAAGGGTAACGGGTATTGATATTTCACAGTAATATTGTTCAAGAGACGATAATCAATACACGGCCTTAATGAACCATCTTTTTTGGCCACAAAGAAAAAACCGGCACCTAAGGGTGAAGAGGATGGTCTGATATGACCCTTCTCCAATGATTCCTTGATATAAGACCGCATAGCGTCATGTTCAGGTACAGACAAGTTAAAAAGGCGACCCTTAGGGAATTTACTACATGGCACTAATTCAATAGCGCAGTCATAGCTCCTATGGGGAGGTAAGGATGCAGATTTACTTTCGCTAAACACATCAGAAAAATCAAACAAAAAGTCAGGAACATCCTCAGCCTGGGGGGAGGCAGAAAAAACAGGAGTGTTGGTATTAACACATTGGCAGCCCCAACTGGTTACAGACACAGATTTCCAATCCAAAACAGGATTATGAGACTGTAACCAAGGGAAACCCAGCACGATAATGTCATGCAGATTATATAGAACCAAAAATTTGCAGCACTCCTGGTGATCAGGTTCAACCCTCATTATCACCTGAGTAGAAAACTGGGGTTTATTCTCAGCCAAAGGGGTAGAATCGATCCCCAGTAGGGGAATAGACTTCTGTAGGGGTATCAAGGGAAATCCACAACGTTTAGCAAAATCATAATCCATCAGGTTAATAGCTGCTCCAGAATCAACGAAAGCCTGAGCAGAAAATGAGGACAGAGAGCATATCAGAGTGACAGTTAATAAAAACTTAGTCTGAACACTACCCAAGACAACTGAGCGTGCAAAACGTCTTCCCCGCTTAGGGCAGACTGAAATAGCATGAGAGGCATCACCACAGTAGAAACATAACCCATTGCGCTTTCGAAACTCATGACGCTGTGCCCCAGACACCACTCCATCACACTGCATGGGCTCAGCAGCTGGCTCACAAGGCAACACCACTCCACGCATACTTCTCCGCTCACGCAAACGTCTGTCAATTTGAATCGCTAATGACATAGAATCATTGAGACCAGAGGGGACAGGGAATCCCACCATAACATCCTTTACATTATCCGACAGACCCTTCCGGAAAAGGGCCGCCAAAGCGTCGTCATTCCATTTGGTCAGGACTGCCACCTACGGAATCTCTGACAGTATAACTCAGCGTCATCAAGCCCCTGATTTAATGCCAACAAGGCTTTTTCAGCTTGATCAGTGATATTAGGCTCATCGTACAATAACCCCAAAGCCTGAAAAAATACATCAACATCACTCAAAACAGGATCCCCAGGTGTCAGGGAAAAAGCCCAATCCTGAGGATCGCCGCGCAGGAGAGAGATGACAATTTGAACCTGCTGCGCTGCGTTTCCTGAGGACTTAGATTTTAAGGCAAGAAACAATTTACAATTATTTTTGAAATTCTGAAACTTAGCTCGATCCCCTGAAAACAAATCTGGCATGGGGATCCTAGGTTCCACAACAGGCAACCTAGCAAGATATGCAGCAATACTCCGAACCTCAGTGGCAAGCTGATCCACACGGCCAGACAACTGTGCAAACTCCATTGGGAGAAAAGATCCTCCCCAGCACCCAGAGATACAGAGGGAAAAAAAAAAAAAAAAAAAATGCAACAAACAGAAAAATATCTCTGACAACTTTTCTTCCTTCAAAATATTTTTTTTTCCCTTCTGTGAGTACCATACAATTTTTATGGCCGGTGATACTGTTATATTACGGTAGCTGAGGAGTGCAGGTAAAAAAGGAAATACACCAGAGCAGTTGGAATCTATGAGATTGCAGTACCCTGACTAACCACCACAACTAGAGGCAGCCGTGGAGCGTTCCTACGATGGTCCTAGACGCCTCGTCACAGCCTGAGAAACTAACTACACCTAAAGATAGAAATAGGAAAGCTATCTGCCCCGGAGCAGAACCCCAAAGATAATAGAAAGCCCCCAAACATGTAATGGCGGTTAGACAAGAGGAAATACTGACACAGAAAGAAAATAGTATGAGCAAACGCTGGGGCCCAAACTATCTAAATAGAAAAGGACAGGAAGGGTACTTACTGCAATCCCAGAAAACCCTGAAAAACACCAACTCTACTAATTTCAAAATCACCTGAGATCACACGACCTCTACCACCTAAATTAGTTCTCTGGTGTAACAAAAACAGCAGCCACTGAAAAAACTGCAAAAAGCAAAAGTACAAAACACAGTGGCTGGACTAAACTGAGAGGGCAAAAGCCCCCGGAGGGGACCCAGAAGGCCCCCACAGAAGTGCAGGACAAAATGCAAAAATATAGCAAAAACACAAAATAAGAAATTGTCTTATCTGATAGCAGGAGATGCAGACACGACACAGCAGGCTACAAGGGAAACTGGAAAGAAGGATTCAGACCAGAACAATTGATCACCGGCAACCCTGATGGGAAAATGACTCCCCTAAATAAGACCAATCAGTAACACCTGATTCCCAATCCTCACTAGTACCGCTTGTAACCACCAGAGGGAGCCTCTGCTCAGAACTCATCTCAAACCCATTCACAACAATACTCTGTGTTATTTTTTTTTTTTTTAATAAGCTCAAAGTAGCTTATTATATTTTGATTTTTGAGATACATTAGTGTTGCAATGCTTTGAACCAACCCTTTTTTGCAGCATATATTTAATTTTTTCCATCTTTAAACAAAAGTATTTTTGGCTCTGTGGAAAAAATGCATGAAACTATATATTAAACTATATATTAAAATACAGTACCATACAGTATTTTTTATACCTTAAATCCGCTGGTTGTAATATTGGTTTATTTATATATATTCTTTTTTTATCTTTTTTGTATGCCTAAATAATTGTGGTTTCTTGATATATGCACATTCTAAATTGTGCCACTTTTTGTAAATGTTTTGCTATTTTATTGACTAAAGATATATCTTTTTATTACATGTCTTTGTCTGAGTAATGTATAGAGAAGAGTGGGTCAATCCTTGGACGAACGAGTTTGAGACAAATTTCCAGAATCTCCCTCTGTCTTCTGAAGAGTGTAAGCTCTTATGATCAGAGTAGTTTAATCTCCCTCTCTCCTTTCCCCATGTGTATTTTCCAAGCAATTATAAGCTTTTCAATAATGAAAGTGGCACAAATTTAATCATCAATAAATTAAATTTACGATGAAAATTCGGTGAAGCTGAAAAAATTGAATTTTAAAAGATCTGTTTATCTCTAGTAATTTATGTTTTTTCCCAAGTAATATGTTTTTCAAAACTGCCAGGAACCAATATCTAATGTTCAGAGCATGATTTTATCATTTGTTTGACTTTTTATTCCTAACCAGATTCCTAACCTAACTACTCAGTGAAAAACAGAAAAACAAACAGCAGCCGGATGTCACTTGAATGGCATCCGAGTTCTATTTGTTTTTTCAAAGACTCATCCGATTGAATTAACAACTTTGGGGTCATGTGGGGTCAGGCATGCGTATTTCTGCAGCATAAGTATCACTGCAGAAAAAGTATCAAGAAGCTGCAGTTATTTCAAAGGCCCAGAATTAACATCCATCTCTTCTCTTCACACAGGTACAATCTCTGCTACAATCCCTTGCTGTCATCTGATTTTTACCACTGTGCAACATTTCCTCTAATGGTACAATCTCTGCTACAATCCCTACTTGTTGTCATCTGATTTTTACCACTGTGCAACATTTCCTCTAATGGTACAATCTCTGTTACAATCCCTGCTTGCTGTCATCTGATTTTTACCACTGTGCAACATTTCCTCTAATGGTACAATCTCTGCTACAATCCCTGCTTGCTGTCATCTGATTTTTACCACTGTGCAACATTTCCTTTATTGGTATATAACAGTACCTGCTGAATGTTTGCTAAATTCATTTGTTGCATTGTACTCAATACTTACTGCTTTATAGCCATGCTGTGGCCAGTAGAGATGCTATCAGGTGCAAGGTGTTACCAGCATATGGATGTAGCCAGACCCTGTGCCTTTGATTGTCTTAGCTCCCCTGGTGTGCTGGGCAGCTGCTAATTTATCCCAAACCAGCTCCCACAATCCCTCTCACTTGATCCTCTACTCAGTCCTATATATTCAGTAGCAGCCTAAGTGGTGCACACGTGTGGGGTCAGGCATGCGTATTTCTGCAGCATAAGTATCAAGAATCTGCAGTTATTTCAACGGCAGTTAGTCACAGCAGGAGTCAGTACCCCACACTATGTCACTTTTGGGTATGTCTGCTGAGTAAGCACTTCTTATTACTTGTACCTGTCTTTTCTATTTACCCATCTTACTCCTTCACCATGTTTACATATGCTCTCACAGTGTTTGCTCCGTTAATCCTCACTCTCCTTTGATATCCCCAAGCCCCAGCACCCTCTAACCAAATATTCATCTCCCCTTCCCTCCCCACCTGACCTCCTCTGCTGACCTGCTCCTCATCCTCAAGTCTGTCCTAATAAAACATAAAACAAGCCACCCACTCTCTTTCTCCCACCTGCTCTCCCTTTCTCTGTTTCTCCTCACTGCTGGTGACATATCTCCCAATCCTGGACCCCCACAGCTCATACCCACCATTACTACCCCTTCCTACCGCTCCCTATCTAATAAGAACTACCGCAATGTTTCCAACTTAAAACCCGTGGCATTGACACACACCCCCTGCTCCCTCTCTCTGGAGCACTCTGGAATACCAGCTCCATCTGCAATAAGCTTCATGTGATTCATGACCTCCTTCTCTCTATCAATCTTGCTTTCCTTGCCCTCACAGAAACATGGCTGACACCCTCTGACACCGCCTCCCCTGCTGTGCTGTGTTATGGCGGCCTCCACTTCACCCACATTCCTTGCCCTGGCAACAGAAACGGTGGAGGATTGGGATTCTCCTTTCCTCTAACTGCACCTTTAACCCAATCCCAACTCTTTTCTCCCTAATCCTCCCCTCTTTTGAAGTCCACTCTGTCCGCATCTACTCTCCCTCCAACCTCCAAGTGGCTGTCAGATACTGACCTCCAGGCCCGACCACTGCCTTCATTGACCAATTTTCAACCTGGCTTCTTCACTTTCTTTCCACTGACATCCCCACTATCATCATGGGTGACTTCAACATCCCCACTGATACCCTTCAGTCAGCAGCCTCCAAATTCCTTTCCCTTACTTCATCCTTTAGACTAACTCAGTGGTCCTCCTCAGCCACCCACACAGACGGACATGAATTAGACCTGGTCTTCACTCGCCTCTGCTCTCTATCTAACTTCACAACCTCCCCTCTCCCTCTATCTAACCACCATCTACTCACTTTCTCATCCCTGTCCTCCACTCCTGTAATCCATGTCCAGCAACATGCGCACCCCCGCAGAAACCTCACACATCTAGACACCCACACACTCTCTGACTCTATTCTACCACTGGCATCCATATCCTCACTCCACGACACAGACAGTGCCACTGCTTTCTACAGTGACACTCTCGCATCGGCTATTGACATGGTCGCCCCTCTCGTTCATGGCAGAATGCGATGTACCAACAGACAACAGACAACCCTGGCACAATAACACCACTAAAAAGCTCTGGCAAGTGTCCAGGATCGCAGAGCGACGTAGGAAGAAAACGAATTTGCAAGACAAATTCACTGCATTCAAACAAGCAACACTCGCTTTCAAATCTGCCCTCACATCTGCTAAACAGGCCTACTTCACAACTCTCATATCTTCCCTATCCTACAACCCCAAACAGTTATTCAAAACCCTTAACTCCCTTCTCTGCCCACCACTGCCCCTCCTACCTCCCTCATCTCTGCTGAGGACTTTGCCACTTCAAAAATAAGATTGACCAAACAAGGCAAGTCTTCATTGTTCAACCACCCCAACTCCTTTGTATTCTAGACCAATGCCCAAACCCCATAACCTCCCTCTACAACATCACAGAACGGGAGCTTAATTGTCTCCTCTCCAAATCACACCTCACAACCTGTGCACTTGATCCCATCCCATCCTACCTCCTCCCCAGCCTCACCACCACTATTATCCCATCCCTAACCCACCTCTTCAACCTATCACTAACTTCTGGTACCTTCCCTTCCGCTTTCAAACATGCCACAATCACGCCTATCTTTAAAAAGCCAACCCTCGACCCAACCGCTGTGTCCAGCTATCGCCCAATATCGCTGCTCCCATTCGCTTCCAAACTCCTGGAGCTGCACATCCACACTGAACTTTCCCACAACCTCTCATCTAACTTGCTCTTTGACAATGTACAATCTGATTTCCGCCCCCATCACTCCACTGAGACAGCCCTGACCAAAATTACTAATGACCTACTTACAGCCAAAGCGAATGGACAATACTCTATACTCCTGCTTCTAGACCTGTCCTCTGCTTTTGACACAGTTGACCACTGCCTTCTACTACAGATTCTCTCCTCCTTTGGCATCAAGGACCTTGTCCTATCCTGGATCTCCTCATACCTTTCCAACTGCACATTCAGTGTCTCCCACTCCCACACTACCTCCTTATCCCACCCTCTCTCTGTTGGAGTCCCCAAGGCTCTGTTCTAGGACCCCTACTCTTCTCAATCTATACAATTGGCCTGGGGCAACTCATAAAGTACCACGGATTCCAGCACCACCTCTATGCTGATGACACTCAGATCTACCTCTCTGGCCCAGACATCACCTCTCTGCTGTCCAGAATCCCAGAGTGTCTATCAGCCATATCCTCCTTCTTCTCCTCCCGCTTCCTCTAACTCAATGTGGACAAATCTGAACTCATCATCTTTCCCTCATCTCACAGATATTCCTTACCTGACCTATCTATCACAATTAACGATATCACGCTTTCCCCCGTACTGGAAGTCCGCTGTCTCGGAGTAACCCTTGACTCTGCCCTGTCCTATAAACCGCACATCCAAGCTCTTTCTACCTCCTGTCACCTTCAGCTCAAAAATATTTCCTGAATCCGTCCTTTGGTCAACCCTCAATCTACTAAAATGATTGTGCATGTCCTCATCATCTCCCGCCTCGACTACTGCAACATCCTTTTCTGTAGCCTCACTACTAACACCCTCGCACCTCTCCAGTCCATCTTTAACTCTGCTGCCCGACTAACTCTTCTCTCTTCTCGCTACTCCTCCACTTTTCCCCTCTGCAAATCTATTCACTGGCTCGCATTCCCTCAGCGCATCCAGTTCAAATTGCTAATACTGACCTTCAAGGCCATCTATAACCTGTCTCCCCCATATGTCTCTGAACTAATCTCCCGATACCTTCACTCACGTAATCTCTGATCCTCCCAAGACCTCCTTCTTTCCTCCACACTTATTCACTCCTCACCCAACCGCCTCCAAGACTTCTCCCGAATATCCCCCATCCTCTGGAATTCTTTTTCCCAACACGTCCGACTATCAACAACATTCGGATCCTTCAGACTGAACCTGAAAACCCACCTCTGTTAGTTTGTTTACTGTAAGTGATATCTGTAATTTGTATGTAACCCCTTCTCATGTACAGCACCATGGAATCAATGGTGCTATATATATAAATAATAATAATAATTTGTAAATCATATCAAAATAAGACCTGTCGCCGGGGGCTGATGCAATTTCCAGCACTCACATCATTTGCGCATGTGCCGCAATCTATGTCCGTATTCTCAACAGAAGATGGGTTTATATTTAAGGTAGTCCTTTATCATTAATCTTGATGCTTTTGTATTATTATTCATTCTTATTATAAAAATCTGTTCCATGATGAAATATTAAAATGACTTTTGCACATTTTATAGACAGATTGTTTTGACTCCATGTTTCTCAGTATTCAATTTAGTTATATGTGGTTGCCATGTCTAGTCACACCCAATACAATGATCATATAAATAGAATGTACAGGAAATCTTTCAAAGAAAATGGTTTCTTGAGATATATCAGTAGTATATCATTAAAACATTTTTTTGTACTGAGTGACCACAACCTTTAAAAAACAAACACATCTAAAAATAAAACACTTTCCCAGGTATGTAAGATCAGAACTCTGAACACCACACCTATGAATCTGAAACCTTTACCCTTCAGGCCCAACCTGGTTTGTGAAGATGGAGTAGTGGAATTACCGCCTAAACAGATGTAGGAAAATCAAACCAGAAATCTGATCACTTTGGCAACAGGATAGCACTGCGGAACCTCTGATTTATGTTCAGCTGTTTGGCTGAAACTTGCATATCAAGTTAAATCACTTGCTTGAAAAATCTATATGTACATATACCTCTGTCTCAAGCATGTGCATGTGTTAAGAATCAAGAGTCAAGAATTGAGTTGCACAGAATGAAGAGAAAATATTCAAGAATGCACCTGCACTGAAGATATAAGGCTTAGTATTGTTCTGGAATAAAATTGTATCCTTGTATCACACATTAAAAATCTAAAAAGAAAAAAAAAGTTTATATTTTTAATACAAATAAGATAAATTAACTAGAATACATTGGTCTCACATTATCAGACATTGTTAAAGTGACACAGGCCAGCCTTAAGTTTAAAGCAACCTGCCTAATATCGTGTAGAGACTTACATGCTTATGCTGGCGAAACTGCTCTGACATTTCCATGTCCTGGGTGGATTGAACTGTTTTTTCCAGAACTTCTTCCAGATGCACCATCAAATTGAAAACTGCAGAAATTGGAGGCTAAGTCAACATTTTCAACTTCTTTATTATTTTCCTCAAACTATTGCTGAACAATTTTTGCAGAGGAAGGATACTGTCAAAAGAGGTAACTGTCATATGAGAATATTGTTGAATGGATGTTTTTATTTGTCGACGGCTATGTTTAGGAAGGTAGCACATGTTGAAGTAACATTCACATGAATCCAAAGACTAGAAATGGGGCGAATTTATTCCAGTGGAATTTAAATGCAACCCAATGTTACAAAAATCAGCATTCTTAAGAATATGGATTGTTTGCAATTCGCTCCTCGCAAACTCAGCAAAATGACAGCCAACTCAACCACAGACCATAGATGACCTACTGCTCTCCATCTGGTACTCAATGTCTCTATTTTCCAAAGTTGTACATTGTTGTCTTCACTATAGCACAGATCTTCCAGCCACTACTAGGCCTCAGAGGTTCGGGTACTATGCAGTGTTGTGACATAATGAAGCACCTTAACCTCTGAAGTCTAGTCGGAGCTTGAAACCCTGTTTTAGAGTTAAGACACAAGTTTGCATATGTAGAAACAGGAAGCCCTCTGGACAAGATGGGTGGTAGTGGGCATTAGAGGCAGCAGGGTGTTGGGACAGGTGAGCAGTAAGATGAGTATTTTTTATAATTTAAATTTATTATGCACTGTGATCTGGAGAGACCCAAGGTTTCTCAGCAGAACATTGCTTTCTTACATCCTGGTGCTGCGTCTTCACTAGGTAAGCACCATATGCACCCAAGCCATCTACATTATGCAAAAGTTTGATTTATCAGACCAAGCCACCTTATTAGTCATGTGCTCATATGGCAATTGTAAGTGCTTTTAGTAGTGCGCAGACATCAGCATGGGCAATCTCACTGGTCCACGGCTACATAGATCTATTCAATTCTGTGTTTTGACACATTTCTATCATAGCCACCATTGACTTTTTCATAAATGTAACCCTTAACTTCCTTTTAATAGTCAATGCTAGGCTGTCCAAATCCAATCCAGTGGAAATATAATCACCCGCTAGTGATGTGGCCCTGCACTGAAGTCCACCATTTTCCACACTGTCAGCACCACAAAATAGAATGGAGCATTTGTGTTTGATGTTGAAACATATGGCCTGAACATTGTTCATTTTAAAAGCTTTACATCAATCTTACTTGCATTGTTATTTACTTTATGTTTCAGTGGTTTTCATGTTGTAACTGATTGGTGCATGCATAACTATGTACTGTATGTATATATAAATGTCTGGATATATAGGTCGGAAGCTGTTTGTAATCAACTATCTTTGGTTCTGCCAAAGCTACATATACTGTGTGCACAATTATTAAGCAAGTGAGAATTGATATTTCAGCATTTTTATGCAGAATTTGCACCTCCAAATTGTATAAACTTGAAGGCTTATTGGATGAAGCAAATCAGGTGATGTTTATCTGTGTAATGAGGTAGGCTGAGGCATCAGGATATCAATACCCTTTATTAAGGTGTGCAGGCAGAATTATTAGGAAGCTTTTTTACTCAGGTATAATGGGCCAAAAAAAAGAGATTTTATTGTCTCTGAAAAGTTAAAAATTGTTAAAAGTCTTAGATACAGTAAAGATGTATATCTTTGTACCGTGTTAGCCAGTAGATAGAAAAATATTTAGAATTGGGAGTCCTCAGTGGTTGATACCTTTTAATGGCTCAGTTAGCCATTAAAAGGTATCAACCACTGAGGACTCTCAATTCTAAATATTTTTCTAAAAGTCTTAGAAGAATGCAAATCTGCAATATTGCAATGCTCTTGAAATTGGTAAGATATTGGACCATAATCACAGAACCATCAAAAAAACATATGGAAAAAAAAGACGTACAATAAATGCCAAAGATTTGAAAACAATCAAATATGATGTGACTGGGAGTCCATTATTTTCTAGTTCTCTCATATTCCAGAGCTACAACCTACCTAGAGTGCTCAAAAGTTCAAGGTGTTCAGTGCTCAGAGACTCGGCCAATATAAAAAAGGCTGAAACCCGACAACCACCGAAGTAAGTACATATGATGAAATGTCAAGACTGGGCCAAGAAATAGCTGAGGACAGATTTTGCATAGGTATAATGGCTTAATACGATGAAAGTGACTCTGGATAGACCACATGGATGGGCCCCTTGGCAGTACAATTTTCTTTAAGCAGTGGTACAGGAAAAGTCTGCATCTTTCAAGAAAACAATTTTTTTATGCAGGACAATGATCCATCACATGCATCAAATTCCTCCACTACTTGGCTAGCCAGTAAAGTTCTTGACCCCTTTACAACCTTGGACATATCCATATGTCCAGGTTGGTACTTACCAAGTTTGCACGTATGGATAAGTCCAGGCGATTTTACACACTGGAGCTGTGCACACGTGATTGCCGCCAGGTGTTCAGCTGATATAACAGCTGACACGCGACACTCACTGCCAAGAGTGATGCCTGCACCATTCCCAGCAGTTTAACCAGCTAAATGATAGCGATCTCAGCACTTAGAAGGCAGGCATAGGGAGGGAGCCCCCTCTATTCTCCTATTGGCACCCCGCGATGCAATCAAAGGGCCCAATCGTTGCCATGTTAACCCGATGTCATCATGACGACATCCGAGTCATCAGAGCTAGTAAACTTCTTACACCATGGAGTATCAAGCTTATATGTCAGTGCAACACTGACAGTTTATAAAGCATAGCAATTCTCTCTTTATAAGTGATTAGAGAAAAAAAGTGAAAGTCCCATTGAGAAACTAAGTAGAAAAGTTAAAAAAAATTGTAAAAATATGTTAAAAAGTCACAAAATAAAAACACGATAAAAAAGCGACTGTAAATAAAAATGGTATCTCTGAAAACGTCATCTCAGAATAAAACAACGCAAAAATAATTTTTTCTATAAAATAGTTTTTATTGTAAAAGCCTCAAAACATAAAAAAAGTGATATAGTTTTAATTGTACTGACCCGACGAATAAATCTGCCTTATAAATTCTTCGCCAGCTGTTGATTTTTTCATTCTGCCTCCCAAAGATCGTAGTATGGCTTGGCTCACATTTATCCTGTGTGCTATGCTGTAAATCTCAGAAATAAGTGATTCAGATGGCAGTCCCTGAGGAACATTCCCTATAATGAGGCAGATGGAGTCACTATGGACTCTGTCTGGCCTGTGATCCGGCGATGTCTGTCCTTTTAGGCGTGCATAAAAACGCCGTCCGACACAGTTTTGTGCTCTTCTGAAAAGAAGGACACAGCTGAACAGAGGCCAGATGGAGTCGAGTGTAACTCTTCTGCCTCATTATAGGGAATTATTTCCTCGGGGGTTACATCTGAATCATGTAAATTGGAGAGATTTACAGTAGATGGAAACCCCAAAGTAAGTGCTCAGCATAGAATAATGGATCAATGTTATCCAAAGTGTTATTTAAAATATTCAAAACTTCAAATCAATCCACAAAAAAATCAAGTCCCCACTTAGGTCCGTCATCTGTTATCGTAAATATAGAGGGCTTCCAGTAGTACAAAGGCTCTGGAAAAGCGGAATGGCTCCTCGCACCCAAAAGAAATTCAACAAATTCTGCACTCCCAAATACAAATGCCCCCTCTCTTTTGAACCCCAGTGTGCCTTAACCACATGTTTGGCATTTCTGTAGCGATGAGAGTTCGCCTAATTTATGGGTGCGTGTCTCCAGAAGCACGAGCTGGGGACTACAACATACTGGGCACTAAAATGCACTGGTGGCTACAACGCACTTGCCACTATAATGGCAGTTTGCAATTTTCACTCAGCAACATCCACTGCTGCTTGTTTCTGGAAAACAACCATGAAGTCAAAATCATCACTACCATCGTAAATAAATTCCCAAAGGGGTATAATTTCCAAAATGGGGTCATTTGAGGAGCAATTCTGCTCTTCTAGCACTTTAGGGCACTGAATGGAGTCCACAAACTTTTCTAGGAAAATTTGCGCGCCAGTAGGCAAATAGTGCTCCGTCTTTCCCAAGTCTTAGCCATGTGGCTAAACAATGAGGTACAGCCACATATGCAGTATTTCTACATTCAGCAGAAAATGTGGGACAAATTTAGGCTAAACCAAAATTTTGGTGGTATAAATGTAATTATTTTTTATTTGCTGCCCAATAAAATTTAATTCTGTGACACACCTGTGGTGTCAATATGATCACTGCTCCCCTAGATGAATTGAGAGGTGTAATTTGTAAAATGATTTCACTTATCGGTGATTCTGCTTTTCTGGCACATCAGGGGCTCTCTCAGTGGGTCATGGCAGTAGCAAACAATAACAGTCAAAATTAAAAACTGAGGGCTAAAACAACGTTTAAAAATATAATCATTCTTTCTTCATCGCAAAGTGGTATAAATTTCTGTGAGGCATATGTGAAGTTAATATGATAACTGCACCCTAGATGAATTCATTGAGAGGTATAGTTTGTAAAATGGTGTCACTTATGGGTGGTTCTGCTGTTCTGGCACCTCATGGGCTCTCCTAGTGGGTCATCATGGCACCAGCAAACAATAACAGTAAAATCTGCACTATAAAATGGCACTTCTTCCCTTCTGAGATTAGCACTGTGCCTGAAAAGTATTTCCCAATTACATGTAGGTATTTGTGCACTCAGGAGACATTTTTACAATAAACTGAGGTCCACTTTTTTCTACTAGCCCTTAGAAAAATTAAAAACTTGGGGCTAAAACAACATTTTAGTGATAAAAATATAATTATTCTATCTTCATCTATCAATGGTATAAAATTCTGTGAGGCACTTGTGGTCTCAATATGATCACTGCACCCCTAGATGAATTAAATGGGAGGTGTAGTTTGTAAAATGAGGTCACTTATGGGCAATTTCTGTTGGTCTGGCACTTCAGGGGCTTTGCCAATGTGACATGGCACCCTCCATCAGTCCAGCAAAATCTGAACTCCAATAAAGCGCTTCTTCCCTTATGAGGTTTGCACTTTGCCTCAAAACAGTTTTTGACCACATATCAGGTATTGGTGTACTCAGGAAATTGCTCAACAAATTTGGGGTCAATCAATTTTTTCCTGCTATCCATGTGAAAATGAGAAAATTTGGGGTCTAAAACAACATTTTGTGGGAAAAATATATTTTTTTCATTTTCACAGATCAACGTAAAATTCTGTGAAGCACATATGGGTTCATGGTGCTCACCACACATTTAGATAAATTCCTTGTGAGTTCCAGTTTCCAAGCTGGGGTCACTTATGGGGTTTCCTTTGTTTAGGTACATCAGGAGCTCTCTAAACACAACATGACACCTGCAGACCATTTCATGAAAGTCTGTGTTCCAAAACGTCACTCCTTCCTTTCAGAGCCCTGCCATGCGCTCAAACTGTAGTTTTCCCCCACTCAGGAGAAACTGCACAACTAATTTTGGGTTCCATTTTCTTCTGTTATCCTTGTGAAAATAAAAAATTTGGGGCTAAAACAAAATTTTTAGGGGAAAAATGTGATTTTTTATTTTCACAGTTCAAGGTTATAAAATCTGTGAGGCAGGATCAAGATGATCACCACACATCTAGATACATCCCTTGAAAGGAGCTAGTTTTCAATATGGAATCACTTGTGAGGGTTTCTACTGTTTAGATACATCAGAACTCAGAAGCTCTCCAACCACGGCATAGCGTCCACTAATGATTCCAGCCAATTTTGTGCTTCAAAAGTCAAATGGAGCTCCTTCCCTTCCTAGCCATGCCATGCACCCAAACAATAGTTTTCCTATACATATATAGTGAAGAGCAAAATGGTAACAATGTTTTGAACTTTTGACTTTAAGGCTCCATATCTCACCATCCACTACTACTTTGAACGTGAAACCACCATCATTTTATAAACATTCATCTTGGCTATCTCTTACATAAATTTGACTTGCAATAATTTTGCATATGATTAGCTATGCAGATTCTTGTCATGTCACTGCATTGTTTGCTCCTAAAAATCTAATTTTTCGTTTTTATTAGTTTGTCAGTATATCATAAATCCACCTTTTGCTTTCAACTCTGCCTGAATCTTTCTGGGCATGGTCTTGATCAGATTCAAACATGTCTCGACCGAAATCTGATCCCTGGTCTTTTCTACACATTACCAAAGCTGGTGCATACTAGTTGACTCAATGGATATACAGTACAGACCAAAAGTTTGGACACACCTTCTTATTCAAAGATTTTTCTATATTTTCATGACTATGAAAATTGTAGAATCACACTGAAGGCATCAAAACTATGAATTAACACATGTGGAATTATACATTACACTTTACAAAAAAGTGTGAAACAACTGAAAATATGTTTTATATTCTAGGTTCTTCAAAGTAGCCACCTTTTGCTTTGGTTACTGCTTTGCACGCAGAAAAGGTGAACGGATGGACTCTACATGCCTAGTTCCCACCGTGAAGCATGGAGGAGGTGGTGTGATGGTGTGGGGGTGCTTTGCTGGTGACACTGTTGGGGATTTATTCAAAATTGAAGCGGTGAGCGGTCCAGCTCACCCCAAACCATCTCGATTGGGTTCAGGTCTGGTGACTGTGGAGGCCAGGTCATCTGGCGTAGCACCCCAACACTCTCCTTATTGGTCAAAGAGCCCTAACACAGCCTGGAGGTGTGTTTGGGGTCATTGTCCTTTTGAAAAATAAATGATGGTCCAACTAAACGCAAACCGGATGGAATAGCATGCTGCTGCAAGATGCTGTGGTAGCCATGCTGGTTTAGTATGCCTTCAATTTTGAATAAATCCCCAACAGTGTCACCAGCAAAGCACCCCCACGTCATCACACCACCTCCTCCATGCTTCACGGTGGGAACCAGGCATGTAGAGTCCATCCGTTCACCTTTTCTGCGTGCAAAGCAGCAATCAAAGCAAAAGGTGGCTACTTTAAAGAACCTAGAATATAAGACATATTTTCAGTTGCTTCACACTTCTTTTGTAAAGTGTAATGTATAATTCCACATGTGTTAATTCATAGTTTTGATGCCTTCAGTGTGATTCTACAATTTTCATAGTCATGAAAATACAGAAAAATCATTGAATGAGAAGGTGTGTCCAAACTTTTGGTCTGTACTGTACATATACAGTTTTTTCTTCAAGTCTACCCACTTTATTGTCATTGAGTAATTTCTTTGCCAATCTCAGCATATCCTTTGAGTCGTCCTGCTCAAACACTATGTCTTCCTTTTCATACCTATAGTACACGAGTGTATGAAGTAACTTGTCTTGTAGGAAACCCACATACAGCTCATTATCAGACACCATTGATCCTGGTCAAGTTTACAAAGGTCATGTCGAGGCTTCTTCAACTTTTTCCGAGGCATCATTCCAGACTTGTGTAGTGTACTTCGCATGGTGCTTGCATGGACGTGTGTGATCTCACTATTACGAAGCATACGAGCCACCTTCACTGCCATGTTTGTCACACCAGAACTGATAGACCTTGTGATGAGTTGACTTGTTGAAGCCTATATTTTGCCTGGACGTCCACCTCTTGGCTTTTGAATGGATGGATGGACTTAATTTCATATTCTTCCAACTGTCATGTCACTCACATGATGGAGTTTGGCAACTTTCTTGGCCGAGAGACCGCTATCTAGCTGGATGATGCTGTTTCTCTTTTTTTGAGAAATCTTCTTCATGGCTGCTCATTGATTTGAACCAGTGACCTTTTGCTTGGGAATCAAACTAATAACACACTGAACTATTACAGAATGTCAGAACAGGCTATATTTTGTACAATACAGGAAGAAAAATATTTGTCCATCACCTGGTGCAAAAAAGTAATAATGCAGTGACATGTCAAGAATCTGAATGACTAATCTTATGCTAAATAGTTGCAATTCAAATTTATGTATGAGATAGCCATACAATTTTGTCTATAAAATGATGGCAGTCTCACATTCTAAGCTATAGTCAATAGTGAGATATGGTGCCCTAAAGTAAAATTTTCAAAACATTGCTACCCTTTTTCTCTTCACTGTATGGTATCAGCGTACTCAGGAGCAATTACACAACATATTGTATAGTGCAATTTCTCTTGTTACCCTTTTGAAAATAAATAAAATGTTGTGGGGAAAAATATATTTTTTTATTTTCACAGCTCAACGTTATAAACTTCTGTGAAGCACCTGGGAGTCAAGGAGCTCACCACACATCTAGACAAATTCCTTGAGGGTATAGTTTTCAAATTGCGCCCGCTAGTGATTCCAGATAATCTTGAGTTCAAAAAGTAAAAATTTGAGATTAGAAAACATTTTTGTGGAAAAATTTTTATTTTTTATCTTCACAGATCAACATTGTAAATTTGTGTGAAGCACCTGGGAGTTCAAGGTTCTCCTTGAGGGTCTAGTTTCCAAAATGGTGTCACTCGTAGGGGTTTCCATTGCTTAGGCACATCAGGAGCTCTCAAAATGAGACATGGCGTTTGCTCTCGATTTCAGGCAATTTTGTGTTCAAAAAGTTAAACTGTGCTCCTTCCAAGCCCTGCCATGCATTCAAACAATAGTTTTACCCCACATATAGGGTAACTGCGCGTTCAGGAGAAATTGCACAACAAATTGTGGGGTCCATTTTCTCCTGTTACCCTTGTGAAAATAAAAAAAATTGGGGTCTGAAGTAAAATTTTTGTGAAAAAAGGTTCATTTTTTACTTCCACATTCCATTATTTCCTGTGAAGCACCTAAAGGGATAATAAACTTCTTTTATGTGGTTTTGAGCACCTTGAGGGTGCAGTTTTTAGAATGGTGTCACTTTTGGGTATCTTCTGTCATATGGTCTCTTAAAAGTCACTTGAAATGTGATGTGATCCATAAAAAGTGGCTTTATAAATTTTGTTGGACTAATGAGAAATCACTGGTCTACTTTTAACCCTTCTAACTTCCTGACAAAAAAAAGTTTCAAAAATTGTGCTGATGTAAAGTAGACTAATTTGTATGACATGACTCTGGTTTAAGGGCATAAAAATTGAAATGTTTAACATTTAAACAAGTTTTACCACTTTCATGAAGTACAATATGTCACGAAAAAACAAACTCAGAATCAGTGGGATCTGTTGAAGCATTCCAGGGTTATTCCCACATAAAATGACACTAGTCAGACTTGTAAAATGTGGCCTGGTCATGAAGGTGAAAACAGGCTTGGGTAAAACAGGTTAAAGATGAACTAATAATGGCATAACCTTTTCTCGCCTGACCTAAATCCTCTTCAGAACTTGTGGGCTCTTCTCAATACAAGTTATGGTGAAGGAAATCAGTCCACCTCTCTGTCTGGTAAGCTGTGGTTGGTGCTGCCTAGAAAGTTGAATGTCATCAGATTGGGAAACTGACAGACTCCATAGATGGAAGGCTTATGACTGTTATTGAAAAGAAGGTTGCTATATTGGTCACTGATATTTTTTTGAAATGTCAGAAATGTATTTTTGTACATTATGAGTTGTTTGAACTTTATTCTCACATTAGCAGGTGAAAATAAACAATTGAGATGTAACAACGTATGTTTTTCTTTTAGTTGCATAATAATTCTGCTCACTAACAGTTGCCCAATAATTATGTACACATAAATATTCTCTAAAGAAATAACAAAACCTCACTTTTACTTTCTTAAATATTCAAGTTTCAGGTTTATTAATCTTTTGGATTGATCGACAGCACTGTAGTTGTTCATTAATAAAATTAATTACCAAAAATGAAAATTGCCTAATAATTGTGCACACAGTGTAAAGATATTTATTTTTCAATGCAATATCAGTAAAACAGTTTGCAAGCAATATACACCTAAGGCCGGGGTCATACTTGCGTGAGTCTCTTGCATCAATACACGGCACTCGGGACTGGAGTGTGCGGCTGCATGTATTTCTATGCAGCCGCACACTCCGGTCCGATGTGAGAGACTCACGCGAGTTTCTCGCATCACACTCCCAAGTGTGACCGCAGCCCCGAGCAGATTTTCAATGTAAGGACCAGCAAACAAAGTTTTCTAAAAATTTGCAATGGCTTAATGGAAAGGGGCATAACTAACTACCACATTATAGATTAACTATAATTTGTACCAGAAATTAAAATATATATTATTTTATAGTCCACAGAAAGGCCTGCATGTGTGAAATTTATAAAAAGGTCAGCACTTAATTTGTTCAACAATGAAACAACAGACTTGATAATTATCCTTTATACCTTATTTTTTCGAATATAAGACACACTTTTCCCCCTATGATAAACTGGTACCTCACCACCCTGGCTGACGACACTATTACATCGGAGGGATCACGTGGTACCGTCTCCTCACTTGCACCAACCTGACGTTCAGCACCCACCTGGGAACATGTAGGGTCAGCTTGGCACAGCTTTAAACAGACAACCCACTGTCCACACGGGCCCACGGAGGCACAGGGAGTGAGAGGCTGTGGCCCATGCTGTCGCTGACTTGGCACCACACTTGCTCACAACCCTGACAGCCTGAGAGGCCCCTTTCACTACCACCAGTGAAACAGAACCTTATCAGTCTGGTTGGACTGCCACCAGTTCCTCATTAGATATAAGCCCAGTCCATTAACTGGATTAGAAACCAGCCCTGATTGCATGGGAATTTAAAACGGGAAAACGGATGTGTGGATTCTGTGGATTGAGATAAAAGAGCACCCAAGTTTAAATTATATATTTAATCACCTTAAGGCACACTAGACAATAAATTATATACAGTGGTAAAACAAATACAATGGTAATATATGTAAATACAGGTGAAGTACAAAAGATATAAACAGTTGATCCAAAAGTTAGTTATAAGCTTGATGTTTTGCCACTGGATGCAGGCAACCACATGGGAGGTGAAGGGCCAGCTATTTCCAGTTTCTTCAACATGCTGCATGTCATGACCTCCCATGGCATAGAACAAAGGCCCACATAGTCGCATGTGCACTTAACCCCTTGGTAAGTCACTCCCTTCCCCGCCCCTTGGGATGGCCCTAGTCTCCCTACCAATAGTTCTGGCAGCTGAAACTCAAAAACCTATGTTGGAACATAACTTCTCTATCGAAGGTCATAGAGTGGCGGTTTTGACGCCATCAGATAGAACGGAGCCCCCATTACACTTGGAGACCAAACACAGCTTCTTTACATGGCTTCTACTAGCCATTCTGCATAACTACCCTCCCTGAGGTGCTAGAATGTATCGAGAACATGAAAGGAGTTCGGCCTGTTTTAAAGATCATGAAAATGCAACCGGTGTGTGGCTAGGATATATGATAGCTCTAAATTCTCCTTAAATCTCCTTATGAAATTCCCCTCTGACTTGAGGAACTTTGAATGAAGCAGTCACACAGGATGGGCTCCACACGAGGTCATCTTGTATGAGTTTGGATACTAGCTGGTGTAGCTGGACAACTTGCTGAGCTAGGTGTCCTGTTACTGCTACACATGCTGAAGGCGGATTGTAAGCTGTCATTAAATCCCCCCATATTCTTTACACTCAAAAATTTGGAAATAAAGTGCGTCTTATAGTCCGATTGTGTGAGAGACATGGGATAGACAGTCTGTAGGAGCGCCAGCTAGGTGTAAGTGTTGTATGCAATTAAGAAATCTAATGCTGCTCCAGCTGGGTATCTCGATTGGGATTACTATTGAGCAAGATTCTTGAAAACTCGGTCAGCAGGGCGCGAAAGACAGGAATCTTCTTAGTAAATGACAATCTTCATTTATTAAAAATAATTAAAAATTATGGTAAAACAATGAATCCACAACGCGTTTCAACGGAGTGAGTCCGTCTTCCTCAGGTGGAATAATAATAATTATGCCACCTGAGGAACACGGACAGACTCCGTTGAAACGCCTTGTGGATTCATTGTTTTACCATCATTTTTAATTATTTTTAATAAATGAAGATTGTCATTTACTAAGAAGATGCCTGTCTTTTGCGCCCTGCTGACCGGGTTTTCAAGAATCTTGCTTTATAGTCCGATTGTATCTTACCGGGGGCGGTGGCGGTGAATCGGGGTCACAGGAGGCAGGGTCACTGCTGCAGGAAGCTGGCAGCAGCAGCAGTGGGATGATGCTGTGGACTCTGGACTGGGAGGACTATTTGTCTATTGGACTATTTGTCCTGACGGTGCAAGGCAGCAGGCTCTGGGCTTCAAAAGATGTTGTTAGCGAGGCAGGAGCAGAGTCCTCGCTTTGCCCATTGATTTTCAGCAGTAGGCTTCAGGAAAAAGACTTCCTGAGGCGGCACATGCACAGATTTAGATATTAGCCCTATGACACAGCAAGATCTCAATCAACCTTCTTATAAATATGACACTGGTTCAAAAATGCATACAAATATAGTCAATACAATGCTGTGGTATATCTATCCAAAACCAAATTTGAACCAGTGATTGATTGACTTAAGAGATCCACTGAGTTTCCATCAACGATTCTGACACTTTAATGCTAAAAATGTCATATAAGATGGATTATACCAGCAGTGTTGGGTGGCTTTATAATTCTGTGAAGAGATGACTGCCAATTTAATTACTATGATATAATTACATATGATTGTACATAAGGTGTTTAGACATTTTTGAGAAATGTGGGATTAAATGTTGATCCCTAGAATTACCTAATCCATTGTTAGTAGAATGCCGCCATCACTGCTGTTTTCCAATGACTTGGATTGCAACTACACCTAAGGCCTCATTCAGACATCCACGATTCACATACGCGTTCTGTCAATGTTTTTCACTGATAGAACATGTACCTATTGTAGTTGGAGTTGGTACGAATTGATTTGCATGTTCCATTCCATTGGCCATGGCAGTGGTCTGTGGCCACTGCACTGGAGAGGGAATACCTGCCTCTTACCTGGCAGTGTCCCTGTGTCTTCTTTGATTAGCATGCCTGATGGAACATCATTGTTGCAGGGTGAGGCACATATGATATTATGCCAGGCTCGCTAATCAATTATCAGCCACAAGCCTGTGTCGTGACTATAGTAATAGGGCGTGCAAATTTGCACAAAGTCTAATTATAATCTATGGAGCTGTTCACATGGCCATGTTTTTTTCAAAAAAATCATGGAAATTATAGTTTTTGATCTGAGTCATGGATCAAAGTTACCCATACAAGTCTATGGGTCCATCTAAAAATTACTAATAGCACAAACTGCCATCCATGTGCTATCAATGCGCATTCTGTTCTTAACATTCTAATGGGTAGGAGAAAACTTGCAATTTACGCATTTTTTCATGTGAAAAAAATCACTGATGGTAAAATCCACCACACTGATGAAAATAGGACTGCTTTTTGCTTACCAGAAAAATCACTGATCCCTAATTGAAGCTTAAGTTTGAGCTCAGTCCAATGCATTTAACTAGATCTGAGCTACAGTACTAAACACAAGCAAATGATAACTGTCATTCAAATTGCCATTTTTTTTCAACATATTAATAAATAATCCCAAGTGTTACATAATACAGAATAATAAGAAAAGTAGCTTAGAAAAGAGCTGTGGAAGTGGCAGATTGTAGTGATGTGATTAAGATGTAACTTCTATTTGATTTTTTTATGAATATATTCCTCTCCAGGGTTTATTTGTGTTTTGGACTTAATTAATATTTTAATGAAAAATAAAAATATGGTATACACTTGATGTGAAGACATAAAAATAATTTGCAATAGAAAAGTGCAACTCGAACTGCCAAATCTTTGCCTGTAGTTTGCAGGCTTTGTGGATGTTGGGGATGTTGACCTCTGCATAAATGTACAAGTGGCCTGTAACATAGATCCTAATAGATCTTATCATCTGTAGACAAAGTGTAATTATCAGGTAGAACCATCATGCACTAGGTCACGCTTCCTGTCCCACACACATTTCCCATCCTTCACATCACTCCAATCATTCCCTAGCCTGAGGCAGACAGGTGTGATTGACAGCTGGAGCACCTGACTAGAGCGTGTGCCACCAATATCAATCCAAGAACATGGGGCTAGAAACTCAATAAGAAGGTAATGTAAAAACCATAAACAAAGTTTTTTTTAAACAGTTCGGGGCCGGACCATTTAACCCTGTATCTAACCAAGTACTTTTTTTTTTTTTTTTGTTATGTATGCTGCTTAAAGAGTTGTGAAATGTTTTCTTGTTAAGATATTCAAAGTATTTTTGCACCTTATTTTTATGAACATGGGGATTAATTTTATGTTATTTTCATACTCTATTTTTTTGCTGATATCAGGCAATATCTGAGGGAGAATAAAGAGAATTCATGTTTGTTTTTCACATTTTTTTAAAAAATGTAATGACCACATAGGGCCACTAAAATACATTTTAAAATTTGTTCCTTTTTCTGTAACATTTTTATATATCAGACATACTTTTTTTTATTGGGCGGGGGACTAGTAGCAATTTAGATTGGCAGTAGTTTTTTTTTTTTTTAAATATATATATGTAGGGTAGTTTACCTACTATTTATCTAGTTTTATGTATTTATTTTTCATTAATTTCACATATTGCAACCCTATAATGTAATAAAAGACCTTTGGCGGGCATTTAAACATTTGTATGCCGTTTTAATCTGATTTTCCTTGTAACTGGGGCTAGCATATTAGGCCCAGTTACAGTGAAAATGTAGCCTACTGGTTGCATCGCAGAGCTTAACAGGTCTCCTCTGACCCAGCAGCTCCCGCCTCTGTGCATCCTGTGATCACATGACCACTGGGTCTGGAGAAGGAAGCTCTTTTAGCTCTTCTCATCACTTTTTCAACGCTGTGTATACAGAAAACGAGAAAGCAAAGAAAATAATAAACCATCTATGCCTTCTCTATGGACAGCAGCTGTTGGAAGATCACATGCAGCTGCTCTACCATGTTTTAGAAAGTCACTGCAGAATAGAATATAGTCCGCTAAAGATTATGGGTGGTCAAGAAGTAGTTAAGTGCATGATACAAAAAAATAAAATTCAGGATATTATTATGGAAACACACTCTTGGGTATACAGCAAGTTAATCTAATGTTTATCCATAGGTCTGCCCACTATTGTCCAATGTCTCACTTATGTCAGGGTACATGTTTTTAACAAAGCAAAATAAATTAGAAACTGAGGCAAAATGTTTTCAATCTGTTATTTTCAGGCAATTTTGTTTTTATTTAATTCTACTTTTAAATACATCAATTTCAAGTAGTTTATATGGAAAAGGTCTGCAAGATTCTATTACATTTTGTGCTTTTTTGCATTTAAACAAAATTGTACTTATTATAATGATACTGTGCTGTAAATTATTAGGACAGGAAAGAGATTTGTGCTGTTTATCTCACATAGTATTGCTTAGACTGGATACAATTGGAGCAAACTCTTTGATAAACGTTATGTGTGTACCAACTTTCAGGTTAATGTCATTAAGAATTTTTCTATTTACATACTGCAATGAAAAATCTTGAAATAGCGTATTGAGCAATAGGATCAGAAAATAGAATAAGTGAGGTCAACGGGGATCATCAGATTTGAAATCTGGTGACCTTTCTCACTGCAG